>CM061135.1:64381989-64622835 GCA_030789695.1 Scilla litardierei | reverse complement strand
AAAACCCTTACAAATAATCTCATCCTCTCCTATCAGTGCCAAATGAGAACCAATTACATACATGCCACCCACCTCTTCTATTAATGCAAGCATAACGAGTTTTCATAATCAAAGCAATTACAACCCAAGGATTCGGAATCACATCCACAATCACAAACCACTGCAAACCTCACAAGATAAACACCCCATGTTAATATCAACACCAACGTACGGCTATGCTCACTACTAATCAATGCAACTGATCCGTTGTCAATCATCTAATCACATTGCCAATTAAGGGCTCGTTCGAGCACATCGATGAGCTTCTCCGGGGCAGTGAGCTGCGGGCAATGCCCCTCCATCTCGATGATCTCAAGCGTCGCGTCCCCTTTGATTTTGCTCTTCATGTAGTAGCCAACGGATACAGGGACCGCCACGTCGTTGGTGGCCTGAACTATCGTGCACGGGACCTCCACGCGCTCGAGGACGTCCCGGTAATCCCCAAGGAAGACGGTACGGGCCTCCGACAGCGCGGTCTCGGGCTTCATCCTCTTGAAATCGCTTCCGAGCTTCTCGATCGAGATCGGGTCGTCCGGACCTACGATCAGAGGGACGAAGCCGTCGGCCCACGCCTCGAAATCGGACTCGATGTGGGAGAGCATGTCCACGACGGCCCTCTCTTCGAAGCCTCCTTCGTAGCCTTCTGCGTTTAGGTACCTAGCTACAACGGGGACAAAGATTACACGGAAAGAAAGCAAAGAGAATTACAAAGAAAGCTCCATGAGCATAGTAAACAATGAACCTTGGAGATGCCCCTACAAGCACAAGCCGGCTGAAGAGGTCCGGCCGCTTGACCGAAGCAATGCATCCGATCATCCCCGACATCGAGTGACCGACATACACCACGTCGTGCAACCCCATCTTGTCGATCAACGACACAAGGTCATCGGCAAACGCATAGTAAGAAGAGTACTTGGAGCAATCGAAGATGAAATCAGGGTCCTCAACCGCGCCGGAGAAGCCCCAGTCGAAGACCAGGACTCGGTATTTTCGCGCCAAGGTAGGGACTATGTTGTCCCATGCCGCTTGGCTGCCCCCATATCCATGGGCTAGGACTAGGGTTTGCTTCCCATTGCCCATGATCTTTGCATTCATGGCCATGAGAGAGAGAGAGAGAGAGAGAGAGATGTTAGTATTGAGCTAGCAAGCTATTGAAATATATAAGGAGGTTAGCCACAACTACAAGTGTTTATAATTTAGCCGTTGGCCATTGCTTGCAAGCTCAATCATCAGCTGTACTTTTATTTTTAGCTCATGCTACAACTCAAGAATGTCCACACAAACTCATGATCGTGCGACATGTGTTCGAATTTGTAGGAAAATTTAGGCTGCAAGCATGTCAAATTTAGCGAAATCATCAATTTCATATGTTAGTAGGGTGATGAGATTCAATTTTGAGCCTGACATAAGTAGGAACCGAACCACAAATAACAAGAAAGTGTTGATATTGACATCATGATTTTTAATTCTTCACACCAATTTGAGAACGAGCAACTGGACATAAGCATCGCTCAGCCCATTGTTTTGAAAATGAAGGTAGAATCTTTGAAAAAAATAACTGAGAAAAACTAGGTTATGATATAGACCTAACAATAATATAACACTATTGGTCACCGGAGAACAAGGAGGCGCCCACTAAAAGCCACCAAACGTGGGAGTGGTTGTACTCAAATTCAAACAAAATCTTTCTTGTTGATGGTTGCTTTCAATCTCGGATACGGCCAAAGCCGGCCTTTTTGCCAACTAAATACTATATCTGTAGGATTAGGATAACAACCCCAATAAACACCTTTTTGCTGACAGAGGTATCCCACTATGAATGTGCTTCTCATGTCAGCATAAGGATAACCATAGGCGATATTATATCGTGGGCGATTGAGACATTCAAGAGCCAACTTCTTCCAATAAAAAAAAATGGGTCTACTTTACGTAAAACTATTTTAATTTATCCATAAATTTAATAATATTATTCTTCATTTTAGAAATTCTTTATATCATTATTAACTTTGATCCGACAACAGAAAGGGGCAAACGCCCAAAGATTGCAAATCATTCGTTGTGCTTGTACTGCAGGGCAAGAACCTTGAGTGATTTGAGGAAAAGCTCCTTCGCTCACATATGATGATTGTTTGATTGGTCAAAACACCCTCTTTTTACCGGGGAATGATTTGTATTACAAAAGCCATTCTTTTGAATAAAATGGATAAGCAACATAGCTTAAACCCACTTTATTTAACATTAAATGGTTAGGGATTTGCTACACGCACATACCGTTTTGCTCTGTGCACGACAGATCAAACCTTTTGAAAAATAATGAAAGTGCCATTTTCCAAAACCCCGAAATGCCCCGCCAATACTTGCGGCGCACGACTTGCAAAATTTTTTGCATGTTTTGTGCGATGGGCAATTTTTTTCTTATATAGAGCCAAAGTTGCTCACCGCGCACAACAGGCAAAAATTTTGCATGTTGTGAACGGTTAGCCATTTTGTCCGTGGAGATGAAATCCCTCGCACAATTTTGTTAAAGAAGTTGTGCACAACATGCAATTTATTTCACAAAATTTTGTTCATGAACCTTAAATAAATTCCCTCACGCACAACTGTGAAATAAAGTCCCTTTATGAATCAATTCGCCCCCCCCCCCCCCCCCCACCATTTTTCTCTTGCGCATAGCCACACTCACCATTTTACTCTTGCGCACAACCACTCACAATTAATTAATTAATGGTGCTAATTAATCACAACTTGTGCTAGTAATTAATGGTGCTAATTAATCACAACTTTTACCGAATAATTAATCACAACTTGTGCTAATAATTAATTATTTGACTAATTAATCACAAGCTGGCATGATTCTAGTGCTCCTAACCTGTTCCAGTGATTTGCATCTTGCATCCCTACAAATTCAAGTCCACGACAGATCTCCTTTTGATTCAAAATTTGTGTAAGGACCGTCTACCTTGCAATACTAACAATAAACACTCTAGAGGTGGGTGAATAGAGTAATGACTGTAAATTATGCAATTAAAATTAAACTTGCAAATGCGGAATAATAAGTACAAGAGGAATTAATCAACACAATCAATCCAACCGCAAACACAAGAATTACACTGGTTCCCCAAACTTGGATACGTCCAGCAACACTAATATCCACTATAATTCTCACACAGAGAAGTGAATACAATCTCACACAGAGATACCTCACACAGAGGATTTGGATTCTCACACAGAGAAATCCTTACTCTCACACAGAGAGACCTTACACAGAGGATTTAGGATTTCAACAAAGAGATATCCTTGCTTTCACACAGAAAGACTTATGCTCTCACACAGAGAGACTCAACCAACCCTCACACAGAAGGTTATACTCTCACACAGAGAGTAACAAGCTCTCACACAGAAAGCTAGGGTTTCAATGAAATAACAAAGTAAAACAAATACTCTTACCTATGCCTTGAGATGAACTTACTCATTAATGAATGCACGACATGGAAGAGGATTTCCAAGTGATGAGATTTGCTAGAAATGCACTTGGATGATTTTCCTTGAGCTTGACTTCAATGCATGAAGAAGAGAATGAGCACTAAGAGGGAAATGAGAGAGTTTGAGAGTGACTTACTTAATATCTAAGGATTCTCAATAGCATTTGGAAGAACCTATGGACTCAGCCCTCTCATATATATAGGCATCCTATATCAACTCTCAAAACCCAAGGAAACAGCCAAAAACAAAAAAGCTGCAACGGCTAGTTTCTGGACAGAAACGTCACTGACAGTCGACTGACGAACAAATGACAATCGACTGACCAACGGATAGAAAATATCCAACTGCTATAATCTGAGCCACGACAGTCGACTGATGAAGTCGATACAGTCGACTGTAAACAGGACAGGCGCCTGTAAAACCTTCAGCAGGCGACTGCTGCAAGGGATGGAATAAAACAGAGAGTTGCATTCGTTCTCCCAAAAAGCATACATGTGACTGATGACAAGAATACAGTCGATTGTAAAATAGACAGGCGACTGTAAATCCTTCATCAGTCGACTGCCGCATGAGATGGAGAAAAACAGAGAGATGCAGAATTTGCACTTACGCCTTTCGGACGACTGTTGACCATTTCACAGGCGACTGTACATATACAGGCGACTGTAAATTGATCATCAGTCGACTGATGCGAAAAGCTCAAGTGGAGTCAATCAAAGGATGACTTGAGCAGTGCACCACAGTCGACTGTAGAAGGCTGGACAGGCGACTGGAATTACCCAGTCGACTGTGAATCCTTCAGCAGGCGACTGATGGAAAACCGGAGACTCCAAACGAGTATTTGGTTGGATTCTATGATAATCCTAAGGCTCACTAAGATGGTTAAATGCATACGCATGTATGAGTAGACCATCTATTAAGGCATTACATTAAACCTAGAATCAAACGAGAGAGAAAGCAACAAATGAAATTACATGGATTACAATACTTCCTTAGAGTCTATGGCTTCAATCTAGATGCCATGAAGCTCACGATCATCTCCAAGCTTTGGCACCCCTTGAGTCCAAGCTTTGACCCTTCACCACTTGATGTCCATCCTTGCACCAAGTGTTTATTCTCCAAAAAAAAGATATTCTTGAAAAATTACTAAGAGACTAAAACAAGAGAGTCATTAGCAACAACATAATGTTGTGATCATCATCGAAATAACATTTGTATGAAACACCAATACTCAACAATCTCCCCCTTTTGATGATGACACATATTATGTAAAACATAAAGAAATAAAGCACAATGCTAATGAGTTCCCCCTACTTATATGCACCAATTGTAAAATGAGATACACAATTGTAAATACTCATTATACCAAATGAAATAAAGAGAAACCATGGTGACATATAATAGGTATGGATTACATAAACCAATTGCGATAGAAAATAATGATGCACACATGTATGGTTTATATAATCCCACATCTCTCTCCCCATATATATATATATATATATATATATATATATATATATATATATATCTGTCCCCAGATGCTTATGTATGAAATACAAGATTTACATAATGCATATATCTCTCCCCTTGACATCGTCAAAAAGGTGGACATCATAAATATCCCCCTTGGCATCTTAATCAAAGATGTGACAATATGCAAGAGTAAAGAAATGTATGATACCAAATTTGTAAAATTTAGTGGGTATCAATCACTATCCCATGCTCCCACTAGATCATAGAAATGGTCAAATTTTTGACTTCTAAGATATAATACCAATTGTAAAGTAGGAGATAAACAATCTCTAATAATTGAGGTAATACCAATTGTAGAAAATGAATCTTGAAAGATAATACTATTTACCAATTGTTAAAAATTAATTGGAGCCATGTGCCTAAAATGTATCAAAACAATAGATATGGAAAAATCAAGCTTCATTGATACACAATAACATTGCCAAAACATAATATAACATGAAACACGTTTGCAATAACAATGGGTTAAAATCAAGACCATAATAACCAATTGTAAATAATGATCTTTATCAAAACCCAAAATTAGAGTTAAAAATGTTTTAAAATATTTTAAACCTATTAGATATAATAACTTCCCTATTGTCTTACACATGATTAAAAACTTGCATGTATAACAATGTTTTCCCCAAGGTCCCTAATTTCATGAAAATTAAATTTGAAAACATTTTCAAAATCATGAAACACACACAAACAATGTGTATACTAAAAATACACATTTAAGCATAATATTCATGCAATATGCATATGTGTGAGGAACCTAAACAATAGGGAACCAAACCCAAGAGGAGTTTGATTTCCTAATGTAATCACATGAGGTAATCACATCCTTAACTAGAGAGTTGATGTAACTATCCCTCTCTTGCACACTACACTTAGTAGGAATCCATACACTCAAGGAATTCCTAGGCAAGGGTTTTGCCTTAGCAAGAGGGGTGGATGTGACATACTTAGGTGTAGAAATAAATTTCTTGGCATGCATAGTATGATGATTTTGCTTCTTAGCAAAAATTGAAGGATTTTCATTCTTTCTCACCACCTTGTGATTTACATGCTTCTTGTTGGTGTTATTGTTATACAAGAAAGCATGGTGATTCTTCTTAGGTGCTTTTGCAATATTTCTTGAATTTGCACCAAAAGAGGAATTAGAGGTGGGTTTGGTTACCACCTTTGGAGTGTATCCCAAACCTCCTCTATGGTTTACCGGATGTTGTTTTTCAAGTAAACCGTGGAGGGAATCCCTAGAATAAACAAAGCTTTTGAGCTTTTGGGATTCCTCTTCGTATTTCAACGTAAGTTGTTGAATGCGAGTTTCTAAGCTAATGTTTTGAGCTACTAATTTTTCATTGGTTATGCTCAAATCCTTAACTTGAGAGAGAAGTGTGTCTCTCTCAATAGTTTCACAAACATGCAAAACATTATTATTATTTACACTAGTAGATTCTAAAGAATGCAACCTACTCATAGCATTCTTAAATTTTGCTTCCAATTTATCGTATGAGTCGATGCACTTACTTGCCACGTTGGAGGCCACATTGAAGCGGTATTCGAGCTCCTTGTATGATAGCTTCTCCTCCTCAATTTCTTCGTCGCTTTCCTCCTAACTAGAGCTTGACGAAGACTCTTTCCCATTAGCCATGAAGCACATTTCTTCGTTGGAGTTGAGCCACGCCTCTATCTCTTCATCGCTTGATCTTGAGGAGATTGATGAAGAATCATCAAAAGCCGCAAAGCACTTGTGAGCTTGTTCATTGTCATCCTCTTCTTCATCACTTGATGTGTTCTCATCGGAATCATCAAATGTGCCGACAAGCCCCTTCTTTTGGTTCTTGAATTTGGACTTGCCTTTCCCTTTTAAGTCTCTTTGTCGGGATTGGAAGGACAATCGGTAGAGCGATGACCTTTTCCTCTACAATTGAAACAAATAGAATTGTTAGACTTGGAGGCAAACTTTGACAATGATTTACCTTGCTTGCTCTTGAGGAATGTCTTGAATTGCTTGGCAAGCTCGATGTAATCATCATAGCTAAAATCATCTTCTCCATCATCTTCACTCGATGCTTCCCGATGGAATTTCTTCCTCCACTTGATTGGCTCCTCCTCGGCATGGAATGCAACCCCCTTTTGCTTCTCGGGCTTGGTTGGTTGAATCTCTTTCTTATGTTGTTTCACTTCATACACCATGAGATTCCCAATGCACTCCTCAACGGTGTATTTGAACAAGTCATTTGACTCCAAAATCCCATTGGCCTTTAACTCCCATTGAGATGTAAGTGAGTCAAGGATCTTCTCTGCACGATCCTCTTGGAAAATCACCTTCCCAAGTCATTCCAAAGCGTTCACAATTTCAGTAAATCTTGTGAACATCTCTAAGATGTTTTCATCTTCCTACATCTTAAACAACTCATATTTAGATCTAAATACACATTGTTTAGATTTCTTTACCTTCGAAGTCCCTTCATGAGAAATCTCCAGTGTATGCCAAATTTCGTTGGCCGGTTTGCACATGGAGATACGGTTTAACTTATTTGAAGTAAGGGCGCAATGGAATGCATTCATAGCCCTCGCATTGACTTTGATTGTCTCCTTCTCTGTCTTAGTTCTAGAAGCCGCGGGTGAAGTAGGCTCCTCAAATGGCAACTCAGTGATGTCCCAAAGGTCTTGACCCTTCATGTAGATCATCATCCTGATCTTCCAACTTGGGTAGTTGGTTCTGTTGAAGAGCGGGGGTCGAACGGTAGAGTGACCTTCTTCATGAGACGTGGATATAGTGTAGAATGCCATCATTGTAGTATGCTATAAATTCACTCTGATACCAATTGTAAGGACTGTCTACCTTGCAATACTAACATCAAACACTCTAGAGGGGGTGAATAGAGTAATGGCAATAAATTATGCAATTAAAATTAAACTTGTAAATACGGAATAATAAGTGCAAGATGAATTAATCAACACAATCAATCCAAACATAAACACAAGAATTACCCTGGTTCCCCAAACTTAGGTACGTCCAGCCACACCAATATCCACTATAATTCTCACACAGAGAAGTGAATACAATCTCACACAGAGATTATTCACACAGAGGATTTGGATTCTCACACAGAAAAATCCTTACTCTCACACAGAGAGACCTCACATAGAGGATTTAGGATTCCCACAAAGAGATATCCTTGCTTTCATACAGAGAGACTCAAACTCTCACAAAGAGAGTGTTGGATATGGAAGACGTTTGTACACCCTTGTGGGGGATGTACGAGGGAATACGGACCTCGAACGTCGCGTACACGAAGTCGTGTACAAATAGAATCTGTTCCCTTGCGGAGAGGATCTCTGGATGAGTGGGAAAGTCGCATTATATATGCATAAGTGCATGCGACATATGGCTTATAAAGGGGGAATATCTTAAGCTTATGTTGTACCATGCATATGGTACAACTTAAGCTTATAATGTGCCATGTATCATGGTACACCTTAATTAAGTTGTTTCAAAGGAACAACTTACCCTAAAATAACTACCTTGGGGGCTATAAATAAGACCCAAGGGTAAGCCATTTCTTACACCTTTTGCATGGCATTCTTGCATGCATTTTCATCCTAGCGAAGCTCTGCCGAAATGCTTCCTCTCTTTCTTTATCCAAGTTCTTAATCTAAAGTAGAGATTTAGATTGTGGATTTAGTAGCCTTACTCCGTTCGTGAGAAGACTCGATCCGTCGTGGCGAATCCGAAGGCGAAGTTCGTAGACTACCGTGTCGCATACGCAAGCGTAAGTCTAAACTTCATATTATCGATCCTAACTCTGTTTTGGCAGGATCCTACATTGGTATCAGAGCCATATGGGTTCGCCCCGGTCAAACCACCGCCCCGTCGAAACTATGAACGAGTCGTTGTCTTTTTCACGAATGGGTCTCCTACTATTACAGATATAGTAGGAACGCTTCGTGACGGAGAGAACGCAGCGGTTGTTCTTTTCACGTTAGGGTCTCCTATCATTACGGATATGGTAGGAACTCTCCGTGACGGGAAGAACCGACCGTTCACGTAGTATGTTATTTTTCATTTTTGGCACACGGCCATTAGGAAATAACTAATTTCTCGACGAACGGGTGCTTCATCGACGAACGGGTGCTTCATCGAGGAAGATGATGGTAGTTATTTCCATCGGGTAAGAGGAAATTTGGTGCATGTGCACCATGGCCAAATGGGCTATGAAGGCCATGCACCCCCCCTCCCCAAGCGGAAGGGGTTGGCTACGGCCAATAACCACCGGCGACCACCCCATCAAGGGGGAGGAATGAGTGCGGCAACCCCATTTAAAGGGGGTGGCCGGCCATGGCCAAAGGGGCCATGGCCGGCCAACGCCGAATGGCCTTGGCCATGACCGGCCATGGCCAAGCCATGGCCGGCCATGGCCAGGCCGGCAGTGGCCGGCCTTGGCCAAGCCCTGCCGGCCAGGCCGGCCCTGGCAGTGGCCAGGGCCTGGCCGAGGCTAGGGCAGGAGCCCTGGCCCCGGCCAGCGGCCAGGCCGCCCTGGCAGAGGCCAGGGCAGCGCCCTGGCCTCAGGCCAGGGCCTGGCCGAGGCCAGGGCAGGGGCCCTGGCCCCGGCTAGTGGCCTGGCCGGCCCTGGCCGAGGGGGCCAGGGCCCCTGGCCGGCCAGGGCAGAGGCCCTGGCCGGCCCTTGGCCAAGCCCCGGCCAGGGCAGAGGCCCTGGCCGGGAGAAGTTGCAGTTTGAATATTGGTCGACCAATTTGGTGTTTTTGGTCGACCAATCTGGCAGAAGGTCTGGGTCGACTGCAAACTTGCCAACTGACCCATACGGGGTGACAAAAGGCATTGGTCAAACTCGAATGTGTCGATTAGTCCATACGGGGCTAACCACAGTGCCGACTAGTTCATACGGGACTAACGTTTTAATGAAGTTTTTTTTAACTTGGGCTCTACTCCTTGAAGACTGGCCATAGTGCTCTACTTCATGCGAGATTAGCTAAGTCATTGTGCTCTACTCTACGGAGATTAGCCAATGTACTTATGTAATTGTGCTCTACTCCTTGAAGATTAGCCGTAATGCTCTACTTCATGCGAGATTAGCCATGTCATTGTGCTCTACTCCACGGAGATTAGCCAATGAACTTATGACGTTGTGCTCTACTCTATGGAGATTAGCCAATGTATTTTAAATTCGTTTTGAAAAATACGTTTTCAAAAACGCTTTTCCGCTGCAAAGTACTATAAGAGTACTAATATTTGATAAAGTGAGGGAGAAATATTGAAAGTTACTCTAGATGGTGATTGGAAACATAGTGACCTTTCCGATTCTAGAGTAACATCTTCAATATTTTTCGAAAGTAACTTATCAAATACTCGTTTTCCGCTGCTAGTACTATAAGAGTACTATTGTTTGATAAGTGATGGGGGAATATTGAAGGTTGTTCTAGATGGTGATTGGAATCATAGAGACCTTTTCGATTCTAGAACAACATCTTCAATATTTTTCGAAAGTAACTTATCAAATATAATATAATTCCAAGTGGGATTTGAATTTTTAGAACTATCCAAATGGGATACTCTATTATCATTTCAAGTGGGAGTTATATTTTAAGAATTTTTATGCAATGTTTTGATCGAACCTTCGGTTTTGTGTTTTTTTGCAGCATTTTAAAAGTAAAATGTCTTCCGCTTCAAAAGATATCGTCGCTGAGTTAAACAAAGGTGAAAAACTCAACGGCGATAATTACAAACTTTGGTCCATTAAGATACAATACGTTTTAGAGGAGCAAGAAGTGCTCGAAACTCTAAAGAACGTAATGATTGAACCCGAGTTGGGCACTACGGCCCAACACAGACGAGACAAGGAAGCTTTTGATGCTTGGTCTCGGAAGAATAAGATAGCGCGCATTACGTTATTAAGCAGTATGGCTGATGACATAATGCGCATCTTCCGAGAATATGACCTAGCCATGGACATATGGTCCAAGCTAGAGGAGAAGTTCGGTGGCACATCGGTGTCCAAACTTCGCGCCTTAACTATAAGGTTCGATACATATAAGAAACGTCCAGATCATTCCATGGGGAAACATCTGCGACATATGGCGAACCTTATCTCGGAGTTAAAAGACGCAGGTCATGTGCTCACTGATGAGCAACAAATCCAAGCAGTCATACGTTACCTACCAAATGGGTGGGATCAAATGAAGATGCATCTCACTCACAATGAGAGCATCAAGACCTTCAACGACGTTTCCAAGCACCTCGAATTAGAGGAAGAGCGGCTTGCGGCTGCCAAGCCAAGTGCAGAAGTGCACATGGTTGCTAGTTCATCACACGGGGGAAAGAAACGTAAAGATCGTTCGAAGTCTTCTAATGAACGTAATAAGCAACCTGAGTCTACCAAGGAACCCAAACATAAGGGTGGGCACAAGAAATGGCACAAGAAGAAAGACTTGAAAAGGATCAAGTGCTTCAAGTGCAACAAACTCGGTCACTATGCTCGTTCGTGTACGAGTGGAAGTGACGAGGTAACTTGTAATACTAGTTACATATGTGTTTCTAGTTCAATATTTCTTGTGGAATATAATCCATTATGGGATAATTGATTCAGGTGCCACCGACCACATAGCAAAGGACAGACGGTCCTTCGTGGAGTATCACCGGATACACCATGGAATGAAGTGGATCGATGTAGGAAACAACTCACGTGTTGTAGAGAAAGGCGTTGGGAATTGCAAGCTAGACTTGGACAACGGCCACACTCTCCTACTTTATGATGTTCTCTTCATTCCATATATTCAAAGGAATATTAATACTGTGGTCAATTTAATGGGTCTTGGTGATAGTTGGTTCCTTCATGATTGTAATATGGACCTATTTTTGTAATAATTCCTTTATTGGTACTGGGTTTGTATTTCAAAGGATTTATTGTAATAAGTACAATGTATTTCCTCATGTAATGAAAATTTCCTTGTGACAAATTCTTTGACTAATGAGTCTAAATATAATTTGTTGGCACGCAAGGCTTGGTCATATTGGACCAATGCGTATAGATAGACTTGCCATACGTGGCCTTCTATCCAATGTTTCAAAGGTTGAAATGTCGACCTGCGAACATTGCCTTGTGAGGAAATCTTGTCGCAAGCCGTTTGGAACCGGCACAAGGGCCGAGGTTTCATTACAGCTTATCCATTCGGACATATGTGGTCCGATGAATGTCGAGACAAGTCGCGGGAAGTCCTATTTTTCATCACTTTTATTGATGATTTCACCCAATTCGGTCATATCTATTTGATATCCCACACAAGTGAAAGCACTAAACCTGCTTTAAAAACTATATGAGTTTAGTGGAGAATCAATTAGATCGCAAGATTAAGGTCATGCGAACCGAAATGGGCGGTGAATATCAATCAACAAGTTTAAAGGAACTTTGTGATGAAAAAGGCATAGTACATCAGGTAACTATGCCTTATACTCCTCAACAAATTGGTGTTGCAGAAAGGAGGTATAGGACTTTAATGAAAAGTGGTCCGTTCAATGATGGCGCAAGCTAACTTGCCAATCACCTTTTGGGGTGATGCATTATTGACAACCGTTTTCATTTTAAACCGCGTACCCTCGAAATCAGTTAGCTCCACTCCTTATGAGTTGTGGAACCAAAGGTCTCCTGACTTAAACATTTTTACCTTGAGTTTGTGCATTCAACGCACATATTTCCTCCCATAAGTATGGCAAACTTGGGCCAAGGGGAAGGAAACGTATCTTTATACGATACGCAGAAAACTCCAAAGGTTATATTTTTGTTAGTCAGGAAGACAATGGTGGGCTAATTGAGTTTGAGTCGAGGGATGTCACTTTCTTGGAAAACGAGTTTCCAAGACAGGGCGAGATAAGTCCAGACTTATCTTTATTTTGAGATTTATGATCAAAAAGGATTACCTCATTCGAGTGGGAGAAATTCTTGGTGAAAACGAAAATTCTTTTCAACCTTCACCAATGGATTATACGAATGACGATTATCCTATTCCATACGGGAATAATGATCCAAGTGGGAGCAATTCTAACAACATTTCAAGTGGGAGTGATATTAGAATTGATCTTAATTCGAGTCAACAAGGACTTGAAGAATCTCAAATATGCCGCATCATGCCCTGCGAAAGACAAATGGATGAAAGCGATGAAGGAGGAATTGAAATCCATGAAAGTTAACCAAGTCTGGGACTTAGTTAACTTACCCAGAGGACATAGATCAATTGGGAACAAATGGGTTCTCAAAATCAAGCATAAGGCTGATGGCTCTATTTGACAGATATAAAGCTCGCCTTGTCGCGAAAGGTTTTACGCAACAGGAAGGGATAGACTACGAAGAGACCTTCTCACCTGTTGTGCATTTTACCTTGATTCGCATGTTTCTGGCAATGGTAGCTTGCTTATACCTCGAATTACATCAGATGGATGTAAAGACTGCCTTTCTCAATGGAGAATTGGACGAGGGGATCTATATGGAACAACCAATAGGGTTTGTAAAAGAAGGAAACGAACATAAGGTTTGTGAACTTCGTAAATCCATATATGGTCTTAAGTAAATCCTCGAGGCAATAGTATATACAATTTCAAGAAGTTGTCTTATCAAATGGTTTTTTCCATGCTTGATGAAGATAACTGAGTATATATCAAGAGGATTAAAAGCAAGTATATTATCATGTCTCTATATGTAAATGACATTTTAATAGCCAGAAATGACAAGGGCTTTGTGATGAGTATCAAGGCTTGGCTTTCATCAGTATTTGAGATGAAAGGCATAGGAAAAGCCGCATATATCCTTGAAGTTAAGGTTTCAAGGAATCGTTCGAAGAAACTTCTTTCTCTTTCACAGGAGACTTATATAAAGAAGGTTCTAGAACGATTTAATATGCAGGACTGCAAGTCCATTGATATTCATATAAGCATATGCGATAATTTATATCTGGAATCGTGTCCAAAGAACCAAAAGGAAAAAGAAATTATGGAAAAAGTTCCATATTCCAGTGCAGTTGATAGTCTTATGTACGCTATGGTGTGTACGAGACCGGACATCTGTTTTGCAGTTGGAAATGGTAAGCTGTTACCAATCCAACCCAGGGCAAGAACACTGGAAAGCGGTTAAGAGGATAATGCAGTATCTTAAAGGAACTGCAGATTTGCAAAAGACTGATAAAACCAAGAAGGTAGACATAAGGTACATATCTACGCATGAGATGATAGAGGATCAGCTTACGAAAGCGATCCCCAGAAATGTGTTTTATAAACACTTATCATCCCAAGGATTGCGTATGAGCTGAGTTGTACAAATATATATTCCCATGTCTAAGAAAGATCAAATTTAATAAAAGAATAAGTTCTTTTTCAAGCATTGCATATGAATTTCTTAAAGAAATGTTTGTGTACATTTTTTGAAATCTCAGCTGAATTGTGTGTATGTCGGACAGATTAAGGTTGGCTCTCTCACATGAGCAACCGCCTTATCTTATCAGATGGATAAGATAGAGATGAGACTAGTTTAAAGTCAAAATCATTAGACGAATGATTTAGAGTCATGACTTTAACAAAGTTAGTCGAATGAAAGATCTGCATCATATGGATGCTTACAAAAGATCTGAGATCTGTATCACAAGGATAAAAAGATCTCCTTGGATTTTATAATCCTATCTGTCTTATGCAGGATGAGAGTCTGGGAATATTTCCGGAGTAGTAAGGGGACTCAAAAGATAGGCACTGTGGTGTCTGATCTTTCATCCGTACAACATCATTAAGACATACTCTCCCTGGGAAAGGAGTGATGTTGTAATACGTGTTCATACCACGTATGCATTTCGACCAATGAGTTAGTAGCAATAGTGTTTGCTATTATGTGAGACTCAAAGGCCATACGGGTCTTAACTCTTACCCTCAAGGACTCCAATTGGTTCCTTTAGATTTGACGAGATGATCGCTATCTTAGCGTATTACTAATGGGCTATGGTAATTCGGCTCGGCGGGGCACGTTAGAAAAGCGAATCAAGTCAAGATCAGAAGGTTCGCAAGAAGAGGAAGATTGATTTCATATTCGCATTTGGACTTTAGTGATTCAAAGCTGGCCAGCCAATTGTAATCCAGATGGGATTCAATTGTTGAATATAAAGTACAAGAAATGTGAAAAAATAATCTAGGGTAAAGCATGCGTTGAACTACTCAACTTTGCACCTTCGAGGTCGTTGTGTATCTCTAACAAGTGCACAACAACAGACTCTACGCGCATGACGGTCGCACGGTCTATTTCTCGGTATGATAGATGAAAGAACTAAGGGAAAGACGTTCTCTTACAATCCCCTCAAGTGTGAGTGGGAGATGTTGGATATGGAAGACGTTTGTACACCCTTGTGGGGGATGTACGAGGGAATACGGACCTCGAACGTCGCGTACACGAAGTCGTGTACAAAGGGAATCTGTTCCCTTGCGGAGAGGATCTCTGGATGAGTGGGAAAGTCGCATTATATATGCATAAGTGCATGCGACATATGGCTTATAAAGGGGGAATATCTTAAGCTTATGTTGTACCATGCATATGGTACAACTTAAGCTTATAATGTGCCATGTATCATGGTACACCTTAATTAAGTTGTTCCAAAGGAACAACTTACCCTAAAATAACTACCTTGGGGGCTATAAATAAGACCCAAGGGTAAGCCATTTCTTACACCTTTTGCATGGCATTCTTGCATGCATTTTCATCCTAGCGAAGCTCTGCCGAAATGCTTCCTCTCTTTCTTTATCCAAGTTCTTAATCTAAAGTAGAGATTTAGATTGTGGATTTAGTAGCCTTACTCCGTTCGTGAGAAGACTCGATCTGTCGTGGCGAATCCGAAGGCGAAGTTCGTAGACTACCGTGCCGCATACGCAAGCGTAAGTCTAAACTTCATATTATCGATCCTAACTCTGTTTTGGCAGGATCCTACAGAGAGATCTCAACCAACCCCGACACAGAAGGTTATACTCTCACACAAAGAGTAAGTAGCTCTCACACAGAAAGCTAGGGTTTCAATGAAATAATAAAGTAAAACAAATACTCTTACATATGCCTTGAGATGAATTTACTAATTAATGAATGCACGGCATGGAAGAGGATCTCCAAGTGATGAGATTTGCTAGAAATGCACTTGGATGATTTCCCTTGAGCTTGACTTCAATGCATGAAGGAGAGAATGAGATTTAAGAGGGAAATGAGAGAGTTTGAGAGTGGCTTATTTAATCTCTAGGGATTTTCAATAGCATCTGGAAGCTCCTATGAACTCAGCCCTCTCTTATATATATGCACCCTATATCAACTCTCAAAACCCAAGGAAACAGCCAAAAACAAAAAGCTGCAACGGCTAGTTTCTGGGCAGAAACGTCACTGACAGTCGACTGACGAACAAATGACAGCCAACTTCCCAACAGATAGAAAATATCCAACAGCTATAATCTGAGCCACGACAGTCGACTGATGAAGTCGATACAGTCGACTGTAAATAGGACAAGCGCCTGTAAAACCTTTAGCAGCAACTGCTGCAGCGGATGGAATAAAACAGAGAGTTGCATTCGTTCTCCTAAAAAGCATACAGGCGACTGATGACAAGAATACATTCGACTGTATAATAGACAGGCGACTGTAAATCCTTCATCAGTCGACTGCTGCAGGAGATGGAGAAAAATAGAGAGATGCAAAATTTGCACTTACGCCTTTCAGACGACTGTTAACCATTTCACAGGCGACTGTACATATACATGCGACTGTAAATTGATCATCAGTCGACTTATGCGAAAAGTTCAAGTAGAGTCAATCAAAGGATGACTTGAGCAGTGAACCACAGTCGACTGTAGAAGGCTCGATAGGTGACTGGAATCACCCAGTCGACTGTGAATCCTTCAGCATACGAATGATGGAGAGCCAGAGACTCCAAACGAGTATTGGGTTGGATTCTATGATAATCCTTAGGCTCACTAAGATGGTTAAATGCATATGCATGTATGAGTAGACCATCTATCAAGGCATTACATTAAACCTAGACTCAAACGAGAGAGAAAGCAATAAAGGAAATTACATGCATTACAATGCTTTCCTTAGAATATATGGCTTAAATATAGATTCCATGAAGCTCCCCATCATCTCCAAGCTTTGGCACCCCTTGAGTCCAAGCTTTGGCCCTTCACCACTTGATGTCCATCCTTGCACAAAGTGTTTAGTTTCCAAAAAATAAATATTCTTAAAAAGTAACTAAGAGACTAAAACAAGAGAGCCATTAGCAACAACATAATGTTGTGATCATTATTAAAATAACATTGGTATGAAACACCAATACTCAACAATTTGCACAAAGAGGAAAGAGTATAGTGAATTATGTCTTCGTCATATGAAAATATCCATAGATTTAATAATATTATTCTGTTGTGAACGGAGGTTGATGAGATATTTTTATTAGATTTAGCCTTATCTATAGGATAAGACCGTTTTCGTTGTATCATATCATTGTATGCTCCTCCATCTGTAATAAATTAAGAGCTGGGGACTCCTCTCCAGATGATGATTCATAACACGTTATCAGCACGAGCCTTTAAATAAATTTACATACTGTTGTAGGGTAAAATCTGCTAACAGTGAATTTGTATGAAAATAGAAATCACGGTTACAATGATTACAAGTGTTTGGGGGTGTAGACGAGGCTAATCGCACATTTAAGAGCGCTTTGAGGATAGAGATCTCAAGGTCGCACTTCATTTGGTGAAGGTCGACACGGGTCACTCCGACCGCTGGTAGCTGGGGCGAGCTTCCTGCAAGAAGAACAACTCATCAGAAATGCTCGGTTGGCTATCAACCGAAAGCCTCTCCGAATCTTAAGTCAATTGATGGCTATTTGGAGAACGTCGGACATGCTGGGCAATCTTAGAGGTAGATCGTCACTTGCATGGCAAACTTGAGTGAAAGGCCCTAATATATGGAGGATATTCGGCCTTTAATTTAAATAGAAGTGTTTGGATTTCTTACTCAGTAGCCAACACATTTGTCATTGGAGGAGAGGGGGTATTTATAGGCTGTTGGAGTCGGTTAATTTAGCTGAGCTGACGGTGTCAGGGTGTCAGAAGGGTTGTTGGAGTCGGTTGCTTTAGCTGAGCTGGCGGCGTCAAGGTGTCAGAAGATCAGGCCGACAATGTCAGAGCCGAAACTGTCAGACGTGAAAATGTCATGCACACAGTTGTCAGGCACGCAACTGTCAGGGACGAAACTGTTAGGCGACTAAACTGTTAGTGATATTTATGGCAAGTCACCTCCCTCCTAGGCCGAGCTCATCGCCCGAGCCCGCCGTATCATGCTCTTCCTAGGGTGGACTTCTTTGGACGGAGAGTTAGGCGGGCTACCTTTCGGGTGAGCGGGCGTAGATCGTGTGCGATCAGCCGGAGGAATATTCTTTTTGGTTCGATTGATAAGTTTGCCACTCTGCAGGCGCGGGCTGCTCTGAGCCTCGGCGAGCTTCTCTAAGCCTCGATGAGCTATGTCTCATTAAGGATATTCGGTGGGCTATTTAATTGGGCCTTGATCATATGGGCCTTGATCGACTGCGCCGATCTTAAGGTCATAACAAATGCCCTCGTCATTCGAGTTCGAAATGGAAAGTCCAGCTCGGCTTGGATGACGCACTTTACTTTCTATTGGGTGACAGCTATGGCATTAAATGCGAGGTGACCACTGAATATATAAAGTAATTATGACAAATCGATCAGCAGGGAGAAATCGAGGTGCCCAGCCACTCGGAACATGACATGTGTCATGTACGATTTTGGGGGAAAGTTGAGGCACCAGCTTTGCCTCGGATCTTGCCACGTGGCCCATCTTCAACGGTCGGGATTGCCTGACTTCCAATATAAAATAGAAAGAAGGGGCAATGGTTGAGGGCTTCTGCGTTTGAATTTCAAAAGCTTCTTCTTTTGTTCTTCATTTTCGAGAGTTCTCGTCGTCGGTCGCCGCTTTGTCGGAGCTCCATTGATCTTCATTCTAGGTACTTTCTTTGATCTTTCTCAGATGGCCTTATCCAAATCTTCTTCCTCCAATAAATATATAGAGAAGAAATTCGACGAATTTGAGGGTGCTAGCACCGCGGAGACGAAGGAGCAGACGATGTTGGCAGATATGGCAGAGTCTTTACCGGAGGTGCAGGAAATAACCCCCGCCATCCCCTCGACATCGACGGTCCCTAAGAAACCCAAGAAGAAAGGCTCAAGGCCGACCGTCGGTAAAGTTACAACAGCGGTTCCGGCGGAGATCCAGGCCATAGTGTCTCAGACACAATATTCTAGTCGCGTCAAAATCTACTCCAAATACATCCGGCCGCCCTACACAGTCCGCCTTTCTGGGTCCAATCAAAGGGTCTGTTCGCCTAGGGACAACAAAGTCGGGGTCTATTATCCAACCTTCGAACTTGGACTTCGGTTTCTGCTCCATCCCTTCCTCTTGCACATGCTAAATTTCATCGAGCTTTCCCCCTTCCAGCTGATGATGAACTCGATCAGTGCCATGGTCGGCTTCCTTGTCCTCTGTTTCGGTAGCGACATAAGTCCGACCCTGCCGCGGTTCCAGTACTTCTTCGAGGCGAAGCGTAGAGGGTTGTACTACTATATTAGTGCGAGGAGGGATCGACCTGTCGTCCTTGATATGCCGAGTAAAGTGAGGGGTTGGGGAGAGAGGTTCGTCTTCATTCTGACACAGGCGGACTTGACTTTGCAGTAGAACTAGGGGAGGTTGACTCCTCAAGTGAATAAGGAGGTGAATTTACAGGGACATGACTTGGAGAATGTTGAGTATTGGACTTCTCCCTACTTGGTGTTAATGTGAGCAAACATAAATACTTGTGATTAATCCCCTATTTGCAGTTAATCCATTGCCTAAGCATATCATGAAGATCAATTTGCAATGGATGACACTCAAAGATCATTGAAAGCAAATGAAGTAGATTGGATGATCATAGATGGTGATTGAAGCTCCTAGAAGACTTCAAGCTCATGCGTTGGATAGAAGAGATAGTTCTTCAAATGTAATTTTCTTTTTTCTCTTCTGGTATGTAGCTTAGAAGTAGAACTTTGTTGGAGCACACACATCTTCATTTCAGTCTTAGGATATCATTAGATCAACTTTTCTTAGACTCCAATTTATTTCTATCTAGATTGTGCATGTCATGATTTCAACAGTCAACTGCTGAACGATTTACAGTCGACTGCTGAACGATTTACAGTCGCCTGTCTCAAAACAGTCGACTGTGTTTTGTTCTACAGTCGCCTGTTATGCATAAACTTCATCAGTCTAGTTTTGGGCTTCTTAGCTTTAACTCATTCAGGCGACTGCTGTACATTGCACATGTGCCTGTCCAAGTGACAGTCGACTGTGTTTTGTTAATCAAGCGACGGTCTATCCTCAGCCCAAACCTATTTCTCAGTTTTGATCTGACCAGTCGACTATTATTGTATTTACAGTCGACTGTCCAAAGGAACAGTCGACTGTCAATGCTTCAACAGTCGTCTGTCTTTGAGCCTCTCTGAAGACTCAACTCTCTGGAAAAAGTCAGGGTTTTTGACAGTCATCTGTAGAATGAATTACAGTCGCCTGTTGAGTTTACAGTCGACTGTCTTCTCTTCATCAGTAGCATGTCCTGTACCGCTAGACTTTTCTATGACTTGCTTGACTTACCCCTATTTCGGCCAGTCGCCTGTTGGTTTAACAAATGACTGTCTACTCCTTACCAGTCGACTGTCCATGTGGTAAGTTACTGTTATGAATTCTCACCTACCCTCCGTCACTGTGTAGCAGTCGACTGTGTTGTTCAACAGTCGATTGTCGCGGGCGCAGATTCTATCCGTTGAGTTTTTCTTCACGGATTTCAAAGGGGTTTTTATAAATTCGGTTTGAAGGGTTTGAGAAACCTATAAAAGAAGCCTCTACTGTTCTATTGAGAGGTTTGACTTTTAAGATTCATTTAAGGTTCATTTGCTCAAACATTCAAGCTTTCTTGTCTCTCAAGATCAAAGCTCTCAAATCCTAAAGCCCAAGAATTCCAATCTTCAATCTCTTGCTCTCCAACCTAGAACCAAAGGGAAATCTTCTAGGCATTTGGTGCAGTCAAGAGAAAGGGCTTTCCTCTCTTCGAAGAGAGTCATTCAACACACAACACTCTTCTCCTTCAAGTTTTACTTCAAGGCATAGGTGATTGTAAGTGTTGTTTAATTTCAGATTTTATAACTTTCATTATTTGATTTACTCTCGGGTTGTGAGAGTGGTTTGCTTGCTCCCAAGTTGTGGGAGTCAAGGACATTGAGTGTATTTCGATTTCACTTATAGGGTTGCTACAAGTCGGTTTTTAAGGAAACATCTGTTGGATTTGGATCCTAGCCTAGAGGGGGGGTGAATAGGCTAATAAAAATAATTCGTGCAACCCACGAATGAGCACACGCATTTATAGCAGCAACAGGGTAAATAAAATGTAGACACAGAGTACACAGCAGACTTACCCTGGTTCAGTCGTCCCAACGACCTACTCCAGCCCCCAACGCAGAACTAGTATTGAATAGCGCAATAGGTACAAAACCACAAGTTAGAGCACGCTCAGAGCACCCTCTACGTCTCTACACTCGCCAGGCTCTCAGTACCCCACACACTGTGTTTTCTCTCACTATCAATCCTAGTAAAGCTTTCTACCAGCTAGTCCCAAACTAGCTGGGTCCCACTTGTCTAGTCCCAACTAGACAAGTCCCAAAATAGTCACACAAAAACTGGTAAAGTTTCCCCTACAGAGAACGTTAAACTAAGACATAAATAAAAGAGTTTAAGGGTTTAGAAATGCTCGGTTTGTGTCCGTGTAGGCGTCTCTGTCAATCAGCACGTCGTCAGCTCCAATCTGACGTAAACGGTGTCTCAATCCGACTCCTGTATTGCAAAATACACACTGGTCTGTGTGTAAAGAAATTCAGTTCAAATCCTTATAAAATGGCCAGTTGTGCGCTCAGCAACTCCTTTTAATAAAGTGGTCGGTGCACAGAGAAATTCCTTTAATAAAGCAGTCGGTACACTGGCAATCCCCTTAAAAAAACTCTGCCACGTTAGCCGAAAAATCATGTTCCCTCTCTCTTCTTCACGAGATCAAGCGGGCGCCACTTTAATCTCTGCCGTTGATTTCATTGGGTTGAGTTTATCTCCGCCGTTGATCTTAATTCCTTTTCATTTCGTTGTGGTTACCGCGTCAGCACGTCGAAACTCCGCTTCGACTTTAGGGCATGCAGGAAACAGCAACGGCGACGTTCTCGACAACGGCGAGCGGTGTTCGGCAGCAGCGGCGATCAGATCTCGACGTCGATAATAACCCAGGCGACGGCGGCAACTCGAGGGCTGCAGTGGGCAACGCTTCGGACGGCGATTTCAACTCGAGCGAGACGACGACGATCTCCGTTCTCTCGTTTCTTCTCTCTGACGATGTCTTCTTCGAGGAACGATGGCAGCGTCGACGGCGAGAGGATGTGCTTCCGACGGCAGCACGAGACCTACATGGTGAGCTCCTTCGACAGTGAGGTCTTCAACAGGGAGCCGCGAAGCTTCACGGCGGTGAAGGCTTTGATCTTCTCCAGGCGATGACTCGAACGATGGCGTCGATTGATTCACGGCGGCGACTTCTCCGTTAGCGCTGGCGGCGGTGGCACTTCGTCTTCGACAGCAAGTGGCAGCGGCACCGATAGCTTCTCTGATGGCAGCAGAGGGTCTTGACGTCGTCTCCTCCTTCAGCAACTACTTCGACGGCTCCGTCTTCGTCTTCTTGGGCTCTGTTTTCAACAACGACGACTCCACAGGGAGTCGACGGCGATGACTATGAAACGTCTTCGACTACGTCGAGTGGATCATTCTTCAAACTCTCCTCGATGCAGATGAAGGACAGCGGAGGCAAGTCTCACGGCTCCGGTGACGTTGGATGACAGCAGACTTCTCCGTCTCTGCAGCAAGATCTCCGTGGGCGACAACAGTGCATGCAACGACCTCAGCGGCGACTTGAGGCTTCGTTGTCTTCTCCGGTGATAGGGCTTGTGTGCTCTTGGCTTGGAGACGTTGGCTTGCGATGAAGGCGATCGATGGAGCTCTTTGAAGGCGGCTTCTTGCGTAGATAATGAAAGAGTGTTGGATTTGTAAAAGAGAATTTGCGAGGGATTTTTGATGTAGTAGCCTTAAACTTTCGTAACCCCCACTTTTCAATTCTTTGGCTGCCGCAAGATTTGATGCTAGGTGTTTTTAATAAAACTTTGCTGATGAAAAGCTTTGCTTTGTGAAGCCTCAGCTTTGAATATTATAGCCCACAATCAAATTTTGTTGCCCTCGTTGTATGATGTATGCCGCATGTTTTTGGAGCAATAGATGGAAGGGGTATTTATAATATGGGAGCTAGGGTTTTTGAAAGAGATATGGTCAAAGAAAAACACTAAATTGATTTTGAGTTTTAATAGGATAAATATAGCCATGGGATTTGATTTGCAATTCAAATTGGATATGGAAAAATCTTTGCAAATCATGTTAATTGATTTTCATCTCTCCACACATAGACCAAGTCAAATTTCTTTGTGCACACACACTCCCTCTCTCCCAATATGCTATACGAATAGAAATTCCGCCAAATAGTGCAAATATATTGTTTCGTCAATCCTGAAACACACTAAGCACACACGTCAGATATAACGACACGTTTGTCATCATCAAACCAAGATCCTAAATCGTTGCTTCCAACAATCTCCCCCTTTTGGTGATGACAAACTCATAAAAGATTTGAGAAATAAGTATGGGTGTGTGAAGTGTGTTGAAGGGTGTAATGCAATTACAAAGCATGCACAGTAAGTATGGCAAATATAAGCAAGCTCCCCCTTCTCTCAAGCTCCCCCTTCAACAAATACTTCACCTTCTCTCAAGCTCCCCCTTCAACAAATAATTCAGGTATTTTTCATGATCCCCCTTCAACGAATAATTCCCGACATCAAATCCAAATCTTTTCTTTCTCCCCCTTTGTAATCACCAAAAGTGGATTAATGAAGTCACAAAACTATTCCATGCAAAACTAAACCATTATTAAAAGTAGCGTGCAATTTGCATGAGTTTTCCAAAAATAAACAATCCAAGCTCATCGAATTTCATAACAAGACTCCGCCACCTTTGTGTAAGTGTAGTGATATAGACAATAAAGTACAAGAGGAGATTCAATTTCAGAAAATCAACCAAATCAATCCACATTTTCCACTTTTTATGAATATCGCTAGGATTGAGTTTTCCCACCTCATCAAAGATGAGTTCAAGTTACCGAACCCCAAAACATGGCCTAAAAGGACTTTTAAATGTGGGGTGGCATGACGAGTTATATACACCAACGCTAATGATTACCCATGTAGCATAAGTTGGATACTCGTGGGTTGTGTATTAGCCATGAAGTGTATCCATTTTTCATACGGAGCAATTTTCATATATATATATTTTTGCAATTCTTTTGTGCTCAATTTTTACTCCTGGCTAAACACATCATATCCCTTAGAAAATTCAAAATTTTAATCATTCCTACATTCACTTTCCATTATTCTTCAAAAGAATCTCCAAAAGCACTAAAAAGTCAATTATCGTGAAAGTGCAAATGTAGGTGTAGAAGTCAAATTCGAAATTTATGAGACATGTCATGGCTACTAAAAAGAGAATAACATGTTCATGTAGCTACAACAATAATGAATTATCTTCTACAAGGGATAGATTTGATCATTCATACAATACCACTTAAGATAAATCATAAAGGGTATTCTTTTAAGCTCATTTTTTTTTATTTTTGGTTTTTCAATTTTTTTTTCAGAAATAAAAACATTAAAAATCATGCAAGCAAGCACACAAAACAAAATAAAAACAAGCACACAAACACAATCAATGAAGGTATGCAATGAAATGCAAAGATGGATAAAAGTTATACCTTCGCGTCGCTATTTGGCTAAGGAGCTAGAAATAGAATGAGACTTTAAAAATTTGCTCCTCACCAAGTCTCCATCACACTTACAAGAGAGGTGTTAAGTGTGACATTGTAATCCAACAAGGTCCACGAGTGTTAGCCATTAAGGATTTAGGAACCCAAACTTGTTTAAACTTGGTATTTGTGTTCCTAAATTTACAATAATATGAAGTGTGGTCTACACTATCACAAGTAAAGCACTTCGCATATTTGTTCTTTGCAATAGAGGATAAATTGTGGAATTTCTTGAATTTTTGCTTTTCAACGTTTTTCAGACCAAAACCAAGTCCTCTTCTATTATTGCCATATAATTGATTCTCTAAAATAGTTTCCAACGATTGTTTTCCCATAAAGAATTTTTTAATGGCCAATTCAAGATGAGAGACTTTGGTTTTTAATTGTTTATTTTCTTCCACAAGCATCGTGCATTTACTAACAAAAGCTCTCTTGTTTTCCTCTTCCTTCTTTTCAAATTCAATCATTTTTCTTTTAAAGTCATTATCCAACATGCAGAATTTATCATTAAGCTCTCTAATCACATAGTCTTTTTCAGTTTCGAGCTTAATCAAATCAAGTTTAAGCATGCTAATTTGGTTTAATAATGAGGAACAAGAAATACAAGGAGCATTTTCATCAAAGCTTTCTTTTTCCTTCTTCATGACTTCTATAGTTGACTTACATGCATTAAGTTCAGTTTTAAGTTTTTCATTCTCTTTAAACACCTTATCATCTCTAACTTGCATGTCATAGTTCTGATTTTGGAGACATTCAATAGTGAACTCGTGATCTACTATTTGATTTTGCATTTCTTCACAAATTTTAAGGAGTTCAACTTTGCTACCTGACGGTTTCTCATCTTGGATCCCCATCAAAGCCATGCAAGAATGGGCTTTATTTTACTCCTCGCTTTCAGCTTCGCTAACCATATCCCATGTTAATACCTTCGCTTTTCCTTTTCCTTTAGCGAGCAGAGCAGTTTCATTTGGGCAATCCTTCATCAGATGTCCTCTTCCCTTGCATTTAAAACATTGCATTCTATAAGTAGATTTCTGATCATTAAATTGCTTGGAAGAATTATTAAAGTTAGAACGATTAAACCTGGGTGCCATTTCGTTTCTTCCATGCTTGGTCTTGATGAACTTTCTGAAGTTTCTCACCATTAGCGCTATGTCGTCGTCATCATCTTCACTTTCGTCAGCTTTCAGAGCAAGGGGCTTTATGGCTTTCTCTTTCTCCTCAGGTTTCTCTCTTGCTTCAACATTTTGCGGTTCCAACTCATAGGACATCAAATTACCAATAAGGCCCTCCACCTTCACTTGATACAATACCTTTGCTTCCTGGATGGCGGTGACCTTTGGTCTGAAAGAGCTTGGCAATGCTCTTAGGATCTTCCTCACTTGATCGAGGCTATCATATGGCTTTTCAAGCGAGCTAGACTTGTAGACTATGTCGGTGAACCTCGCATACATCTCTGATATGCTCTCTGATGGTAGCATGTGAAATCCCTCGAACTCTGCACTCAAAAGAGACAGTCTAGACTCCTTTACCTGTGACGTTCCCTCGTGCGTCACCTCCAAAGTATGCCATATTTCTTGCGCAGTTAAACAATGTGAGATTCTATTATATTCAGATTTATCAAGTGCACAAATGAGAGCATTCATAGCTTTAGCATTTAAAGAATAAGATTTCCAATCATTATCATCCCATTTGTCATTTGGTTTTTCAATCTCAACTTTTTCTACTTTAATAACAGGCAGTTTATATCCTTTTTCAATTATTTGCCAAGCTTTATAATCAACAGAAATAAGGTAGATTTTCATTCGATTTTTCCAATAAGCATAATCACCTCCATTAAATCTAGGGGAACGGGAAACAGACTGACCCTCAGCAAAATCACTATCCATATGGTTATTCATGGTCAATCCTAGGCTAGATCATAAAACCTGCTCTGATACCACTTGTTGGATCTGGATCCAAGCCTAGAGGGGGGGTGAATAGGCTAAGAAAAATAATTCGTGCAACCCACGAATAAGCACATGCAGTTATAGCAGCAATAGGGTAAATAAAATGCAGACACAGAGTACACAGCAGATTTACCCTGGTTTGGTCGTCCCAACGACCTACTCCAGCCCCCAAAGTAGAACTAGTATTGAATAGCGCAATAGGTACAAAACCACAAGTTAGAGCACGCTCAGAGCACCCTCTACGTCTCTACACTCACCAGGCTCTCACTACCCCACACACTGTGTTTTCTCTCACTATCAATCCTAGTAACGCTTTCTACCAGCTAGTCCCAAACTAGCTGGGTCCCACTTGTCTCGTCCCAACTAGACAAGTCCCAAAATAGTCACACAAAAACTGGTAAAGTTTCCCTTACAAATAACGTTAAACTAAGACATAAATAAAAGAGTTTAAGGGTTTAGAAATGCTCAGTTTGTGTCCGTGTAGGCGTCTCTGTCAATCAGCACGTCGTCAGCTCCAATCTGACGCAGGTGTCTCAATCCGACTCCTGGATTGCAAAATACACACTGGTCTGTGTGTAAAGAAATTCAGTTCAAATCCTTATAAAATGGCCGGCTGTGCGCTCAGCAACTGCTTTTAATAAAGTGGTCGGCGCGCAGAGAAATTCCTTTAATAAAGCAGTCGGTACACTGAGCAATCCCCTTAAAAAATCTGCCACGTCAGCCGAAAAATCACGTTCCCTCTCTCTTCTTCACGAGATCAAGCGGGTGCCACTTTAATCTCTGCCGTTGATTTTGTTGGGTTGAGTTTATCTCCGCCGTTGATCTTAATTCCTTTTCGTTTCTATGTGGTTGCCGCGTCAGCACGTCGAAACTCCGCTTCGACTTTAGGGCATGCAGGAAACAGCAACGGTGGCGTTCTCGACAACGGCGAGCGGTGTTCGACAGCAGCGGTGATCAGATCTCGACGTCGACAATAACCCAGGCGACGGCGGCAACTCAAGGGCTGCAGCGGGCAACATTTCGGACGGCGATTTCAACTCGAGCGACGACGGCGATCTCCGTTCTCTCGTTTCTTCTCTCCGACGATGTCTTCTTCGAGGAACGATGGTAGCGTCGACGGCGAGAGGATGTGCTTCCGACGGCAGCACGAGACCTAGATGGCGAGCTCCTTCGACAGTGAGGTCTTCAACAGGAAGCAGCGAAGCTTCACGGCGGTGAAGGCTTTGATCTTCTCCGGGCGATGACTCGAACGATGGAGTTGATTGATTCACGGCGGTGACTTCTCCGTTAGCGCTGGCGGCGGTGGCACTTCGTCTTCGACAGCAAGTGGCAGCGGCACCGATAGCTTCTCTGATGGCAGCAGAGGGTCTTGACGTCGTCTCCTCCTTAAGCAACTACTTCGACGGCTCCGTCTTCGTCTTCTTGGGCTCCGTTTTCAACAACGACGACTCTGCAGGGAGTCGATGGCGACGACTACGAAATGTCTTCGACATCGTCGTTTGGATCGTTCTTCAAACTCTCCTCGATGCAGATGAAGGACAGCGGAGGCAAGTCTCGCGGCTCCGACAATGTTGGATGACAGCAGACTTCTCTGTCTCTGCAGCAAGATCTCCATGGGCGACAACAGTGCATGCAACGACCTCAGCGGCGACTTGAGGCTTCGTTGTCTTCTCCGGTGATAGGGCTTGTGTGCTCTTGGCTTGGAGACGTTGGCTTGCGATGAAGGCGATCGATGGAGCTCTTTGAAGGCGGCTTCTTGCGTAGATAATGAAAGAGTGTTGTCTTTGTAAAAGAGAATTTGCGAGGGATTTTTGATGTAGCAGCCTTAAACTTTCGTAACCCCAACTTTTCAATTCTTTGGCTGCCGCAAGATTTGATGCTAGGTGTTTTTAATAAAACTTTGCTGACGAAAAGCTTTGCTTTGTGAAGCCTCAGCTTTGAATATTATAGCCCACAATCAAATTTTGTTGCCCTCGTTGTATGATGTATGCCGCACGTTTTTGGAGCAATAGATGGAAGGGGTATTTATAATAGGGGAGCTAGGGTTTTTGAAAGAGATATGGTCAAAGAAAAACACTAAATTGATTTTGAGTTTTAATAGGATAAAGATAGCCATGGGATTTGATTTGCAATTCAAATTGGATATGGAAAAATCTTTCCAAATCATGTTAATTGATTTTCATCTCTCCACACATAGACCAAGTCAAATTTCTTTGTGCACACACTCCCTCTCTCCCAATATGCTATACGAATAGCAATTCCGCCAAATAGTGCAAATATATTGTTTCGTCAATCCTGAAACACACTAAGCACACACGTCAGATATAACGACACGTTTGTCATCATCAAACCAAGATCCTAAATCGTTGCTTTCAACAACATCAAGTTAGGGTTCTAACTTGAGTATCCTGTGGTATCCGGGTGGAAGGGACGTAGGATTACTTGGAACAAGTCGGGAAGTGACTTGGGAACAAGTCGGTAACCCTTGAAACATCCTTGCGTTTGCATTGTTTCATTTTAGGGTTTACTACTATTTCGCATTTATTTTTGGTTAGAAATTTAATTTGGTGTAACTATCTTTTTAAATTGCATAAACACTATTTAACCCCTAGTGTTTTCCTCATAGGCAGGGTCCTTACAGGGATGAGGGTCGAGCTAAACCAGATGAGAGCGAGTGAAGGGAGATGACTTACCTGCTAAATTTGCCATACCATGCAGTCCACTAGACTTTTACACTGGACCCTCTCAAGGAGAGAGTGATCCCCCCGACAGGGCAGAGCTCTGTGCCAACTGGATAACTATGTCAGGGTCAGTAAAAACCAACCCCCCAGACGGAACCTCGAGCCTGGGCCCGAACAAACACAGCGTGCGCCATGCCCCAATCGGAGTACGCTCAGCCTGGAGGGTAGGAGCAGCCTCCCCCAAGTCCTGGGGGCTCCCCTGGGAAGCGACCAACACGGGGCGTGCCTCCAGGGAGGCACCGTTCCCTTTCTTCTTCTTCTACTCGGGCCTCTCAGAACCCGAGCAAGAATGCTTCCCCATCGGCCCCTGACCCCCGGTTAGCACGACGGGGTCCGGACCGAGGCTAGTCGAGGCCGCCTCAACGGGGGCCAGGTCGGAGAGAGCGTCAACCAGGTTTGCCACGACGAGGGAAGGTCCCGCAGCTTCCGGGATCGAAGCCCGACCTGGGGGAACAGCGATCGGACCCGCCGCGGTGGGAGAAGAACCGACAATGGCCGAGACCAGAGCCAAGCTTAAGGGAACGTCGATCGGACCCGTCGCCACAGGGGAAGAGCCTGCGGCCAAGGACGCGTCCACCATCTTCAGCGTCCCGACCAATGGCTCGGCAGTATTGGCCACTGCCGCCGTCGTATGGTATGACGCGTGGCCAGAAGAGCTTCCCCGAGTGCCCCGACAGATGAGCTGACGCACTTCATAAAGGTTGTTGAACTCCTGGCCTGTCATTCCTGCAAAAGAAAGGAGAATAAGGGTAAGCTAAGTAGAAGGGTGGAGTCTAAAAAGTGCATTTACTGAGGGACCACAAGATGTTGTTGAGGAGGAGACCGTCCAACAAGGGCCAGATCAATCTATCATCCCTGGGTAAGGCCAACAGGTGAGCAACCACGGCTCGATCGACCTCTGACAACTCCATCACCAACTGTAGGTGCTCAAGCTCCCCCAACCAGTCAGAATTGCGGCGTCCCTAGGGAAAGTGACAAAAACTAAATTGTTCTCCCAGTGGCCGACCCAGCGAGGCAGGTCCAACAGACACTCTCTTCCCCTCCTAACGTCGATATGAAGTCATATCATCAGGCAATGGGCCTGACCTTGTAGAAGTGAAAGAAGAATGGCAAGGTCGGATCCAACCCGTGCAGATGACAAAGCACGACGAAGCCGACCAAGACCGGAACAGAATACGGGGTCAGCTGACACCGAGACACTTGCAGAAACTCCAGCACCCGGATGCGGATGATGAAGGGGTAAAGAGGGAAGCGAAGTCCCATCTAGAATATCTCGACATAAATCCCTACCTCACGAGCCCCAGGGAAACAAATCCTCTCATGCCTGAATGGGACTCGAACTCCATACGGGCGAGGGAGATATTCTGCCCTGATCCTCTCGGCGATGGAATGTGAGATGTTAGAGGTCGCTTCAAGAATCACATGTGGAACTTCAAATCTCTCAGATCTGGAAGGGTTCCCCCGCTGGATCAGATCCTCGAATAATAGACCCTTATCCTTCTCACAGGACGAGGGTGCCCTAACGGCCGCGCCGAAGTCATCAGCATCAGGGCGCGAAGCCCCTATTCTCAACACCCTCGCTATTAAACAAGATGAAAGACAGAAGCAGGGAGGGGAGTTACCTTGCAAGAACTGAAGAAGGGGGCACCGAAGAAGAAGCAGATAGGAACTCGACAACAATAAGAAGAATCAAAAGCAAAATCGAGAAGCGCGGAAGGAACACCAAAACCTGGGTTTTTATTGGGGGCAGCCCCAAATCCAGACCGTCCGAAGAAAGACACGCGTCAACATTTTCCTGAAGACGGCAAATCCCCCTTCCAAAAGGCGGGAGAATTCTTAGCTCACAGAGCCATGATGGCCTTCATTTAATGCAACGCCTCGACTGACGCGCCTGTCAAATCCACACGAATCACATCCCTCGGACCGAACCATCAATGGCCGAATGGCCCAAGCGATGGGGGGGGCAATTGATGTAACCCCCAGAATGGAGCAGGCCGAGCCCGCGGCCCAGGTGAGAGTTAGGCCCAAACCCTATGACCCCACAAGCGTATCGAATAGGAGCGGCCCAAGACCCGTGACGGGGAAACCGTTGACCCTCCACGATTGAGGAAACCCCTCCCCAGATCGCCTTTGCCTTGAACACCAGTCAATTCGCCATCATGACCGTCTTCAAGCCCCATGAAGTGACCATCAATGCGGGCAGGCAGAAAGCACGAAAGGACGGAGTGCAATAAAGGCATTGACATGCGAACTACTATAAGGGACGAAGGAGATGAAACGCCAAGTGATCCAATCCTGGATACTCACAACTCTGTTATTCTACCTCTACAATCCTGGTCTTCCACCTTTGATATTTCTCCTCCGTAGCTCGGCTCGAGAATCCGCACTTGGTCTCTCCGTGAACCAAGTTTGATTCCACCGAGTACTTCTCAGTCACCATCTGACTTAGGCATCGGACTGGACTTGGTCGGAACCAATGTTCACCCCCCCCCCGACGAGCTCTCTCGTCTATGCAGATCAAGAAGACACCAACCCGTCGAGGCTACCCTTCGACGGTCCATCGATCGAATCCGAACGTTCCCAGTTCCGAGCATGTTCGACTGATCGTTTGAGAATGTCATCGCTCTGCCAAAGCTACCCTTCGGCACCCCGACGCTTGGGTCCGTGCATTCTCGACCAACCAAACGCTCGGTTTACCGACCCCGGAGGCCGCACGCGTCTCACGTGACAGCAACGACCACCAAACCCCCAAACTACCAATCAGCGGTGAAAAAACACCCCAAAACAATATGTTTAATCATTTTCCAGTCTTTTGTTCCACACTGCTAGACATTGTCTTAAGGCTTGTTCTTTTGCGTAATTTTGAGAGGGAATCCCGCAATTTTCACTGTTGGGCACACTGTTGGGTGAGAAACCCGAATCAAAACTTTGGGCTATGTTCGTTTATGGTTGCGGGGGAAGGGAATCTCAATCCCCGCTGGCAACGAAAAGAGGTGATTCTCGAATCCCCTCGAAACCACGGGATTTCGCTGCTTTCTCGTCCTCTCGAGGGTTCCAGTGGCCTATACTCACCTCCCCTCCCTTGAGCCGTTCCTGTTTCGCCTCGCTTGCTCCGTTCTCAAACCCTAGCAACTGGATTTGGGGTTGTTGAGCTTGCTCCGTTCCTATGTCGCCTCGCTTGCTCCGTTCTCAAACCCTAGCGACTGGTTCGGCAAGCTCCATGTTGGTTTTTAGGGTTGCAAGCGGTTGATCTATGGCTTGATCTACGCGGAGGTGACCTGACCGCCATGGATCTGCTGTTGCTGAGCGATTCTTCCCGTGGAATCTAGGGCTGCCATCTCAGATCATAGCTTCTGATCTCGCGGGAGTGCCCTTGCCATTGGGATCTTGGCTGCTCGCAACAAGTTTTGGGGGTTTTGTCTACTCAGCTTTGACGGATCCTTACTGAGGTATACCTACAAGCAATTCTATGAATTTTCGGCTAATTTCTGTGATGAACTAGGTTGCCATTTGCTGAGATTAATTTCTATGATGCAATTATAAAAAGTTGGCAAACAGCTTGAGCAGATAGGGTATGGCAAACAGTCATAAGGGGAGAAAAAATATCAGATTCATATGGCTATCAATTGAAACATGCCCATATCACCATGCACAAAACAGTGAGCATATAGGGTCTATCAACAGCCCCACTGGCTCCAATAATTTCAGTTTCATATGGTATGCAAGGTATCACATGCAAAATGTAATCCGTTTATTTTGTGCATTCATGTGTCATCAACCCAATGCAACCCTAGCAAGTTGACCCAATTTTAAGATGGTGGCCCATTCAAGAATTTGCCCTATGATGATAGCCAAGAAATTAAATTGACACATGCTTAATGTGGATGATAAGGTGTGTTCTTGATATGGTACGCTTGATAAATAACAAGGAATCATCAAAACACATTATATTGGTGGGTTATTCTGAGGGCAGTAGGGATAGTTGCGCTTCAATGTAGTCAATCATGGCTAGGGACGGCATTGCTGGATGTTGATACATGGTATACGAAATGTTATGGATATGTTTGTGTGCGTCGAGCCCTGTTATGATAAAAAACGGTTGGCGTGAAGGTTCCTTCAATATAAAAATGGGTGTTGGTATTTTGTTGGACCTAAAATGGATTTGGAGTGTGTTATTATCAACTACATGCTACCAGTTTTGGTTTTGGTGATATGTTTATTTTCAAGGTATTAAAATCATGTTTTTCTGAGTTTTGGTGCATAGATTGAAGGAGCAACCGCCAAGCCGACAAGATTTCGTTAAAATGAAATACATCAAATTACTGAGGGCCCGTAAATATAATGTGTCAAAGTGTTAAAACGATATTTTGACATAGCCTCATTTTCATAGAAATTTCAAAAGAGGATAAAATGGCCTTGGGTCTGTCTGACAAACTCTATATGCTCACTGTCTTGTGCATGGTGATATGTAAATGTTTCAAATGATTTCCATATGATTCTGATAATTTTTCTGGCTTTGGGTCTGTCTATATGCTCCCTGTCTTGTGTGCAGGGTGATGTGTGCATGTTTCAATTGATTTCCAAATGAATCTGATATGCTCACTGTCTTCTGTGCATGGTGATATGTGCATGTTTCATTTGACATCCATATGAATCTGATACCCCAAAAGGACACCCCTTGATATCCATATGGTGAAAAAGTGTGCCAGCGGGGATTGCGATTTCCTTTCTACTGAAACCCCAAATGAACACACCCCGAAGTTTTGATTCAGGTTTCTCACCCAACAGTGCGCCCAACAGTGAAAATTGCGGGAATCCCTCTCAAAATAACGCAAAAGAACACGACATACCCTTTATGCTCATTGTTTTTTGCTTGTTGATATGACCATAATTCAAATTTGTTTCCATATGAATCTGATAGTTTTTGTGGCCTTGGGCCTGTTTGACATACCCTAAATGCTCACTGTTTTTGCTTTGGTGATACGTGTTTATTTCAATTGAAATCCATATGAAACTAATATTTTTTCCTCATTTGTTTGCACACTGTGTTCTACTGTGGTGATATTCGCGTGTATAAGTTAATATCCTTATGAATCTAAATTTGTTTAGATGGATCAAAATTATGAAATAGTGGCTGTTGAAACATGTTGCGCGGCCACGGCCACGGTCATTTTTTCCGTCATACAATTTCTCCTAAACTACGATGATGCTACGGGTACGCGTGTCCCTCGGGAGCCTTCGGTTATGCGTGATCTGCATGGGAAATCGCATATGCGTAGAATCCGTCTAGGGAGTGAGAGTAGTTGTTTGCACTACTTACGAATTAGGACCGCTACATTCATTAACCTGGCAACATTAATCAGGGATAGGACTATTCTCAAAGACACTGTTCATGTGTCCATAGAGGAGCAGTTGGCAATGTTCCTTCATATCGTAGGTCACAAGTCAAAGAATAGAGTCATGCAAATTGATTTCATCCGATCCGGGTCTACAGTCAGTCGTTACTTCAACCAAGTAATGCAAGCAGTGTGTGACTTGAGGAATATGTTCATGAAGCAAGCACCAAATGAGGCTCCTTCCGAGGTTGCCAATAATCCAAAGTGGTTTCCATATTTCAAGGTATGTGTGTATGCGTGTATAGGGCCCTTAAGACTTTATTTCGTGAATGTAAATGTAACATTTGCCTGCTTAAATACGTTGTAGGATTGCATAGGGCTCATCGATGGGGCACACATCAATGCCATGCTCCCAGCACATCTTGTAAGGACCCTGTCTATGGGGAAAACACTAGAAGGGGGGTTGAATAGTGTTTATGCAAATTTAAAAGGAATTTACGCCAAATAAAATGCAATCCAACAAATAGTGCGGAATTGAAAAACGACCCAAAGAGAAACACACGCAAATGCAGATATGTTTCAAGGGTTCGGATTACCCAAGTCAACTCCCGACTTGTTCCCGGTAATCCTACGTACCTACCACCCGGATACCACTGGATACTCAAGTTAGAACCCTAACTTGAGGTTTCCTTATAGCCCACTTGTAGCAACCCTACAAGTGCAATCGAATACAATCGATTTCCTTGACTCCCACAACTAGGGAGCAAGCAAAACCACTCTCACAACCGAGAGCACAATTCAAATAACGAAAGTTATGAAATATGAAAGCAACAGTTACAATCACCTATGCCTTGAAGTAGAACTTGAAGGAGAAGTGTGATATGTGTTGAAGAACTCTCTTGGAAGAGAGGAGAAAGCCCTTTCTCTTGACTGCACCAATTGGCTAGAAGATCAATCTTTGGTTCTAGGTTGGAGAGCAAGAGAACAAGATTTGGAAATACTTAGGGCTTTGGATTTGAAAGCTTTGATCTTTGGAAATGAAAGCTTGAAGGATTTTGCAAAGAATGAGTAACCTTCCAATGGAACAGTAGAAGCTCTATTTATAGCTTTCTCAAATCCACAAAACAGTTTAGGCAAAAACTCAATCGGAATCCGTGAGAAAAATCTCAACGGATATAATCTGAACTCGCGACAGTCGACTCTTGAACAATCCACAGTCGACTGTTGCATAGTCAGTAAGGGTAGGTGAGAATTCATAATGGTAACTTACCACGTGGATAGTCTACTGATGAAGCAAAGATAGTCGTCTGTTAAACCAACAGGTGAATGTAATTTCTTCGACAGGCGACTGGCTGAGAGAAGAGTAAGTTAAGATAAAAACTGGAAATCTCACAAGATACAGGACAGACGACTGATTCAAGTAATACAGTCGACTGTTAATCAGAACAGGCGACTGTAAAACCTTAAACAAACGACTGTCAAAAGCAAGAGAAATTTCCAGAGAGCTGAGTCAAAGAAATGACTTACAGACAAGCGACTGTTGCAGCATAGACAGTGGACTGATCCAATAGACAGGCGACTGTATATACAGCATAAGTCGACTGGCCGTAGAAAACAGATCAAACAGAGTTTGGGCAAGGAGAGATAGGCGACTGATTTACAATACACAGTCGACTGTCACTAGGACAGGCGCCTGTGAATCATTCAACAGTAGCCTGTGCGAAATAATCAAAGAAGGCACATAACTACATTGTAATAGTCTGTGCATAACAGGCGACTGTAGAACAAAACACAGTCGACTGTTTTTGAGACAGGCGACTGTAAACTATTAAGCAGTGGGCTGTTATAAACAATCTAGCACAAACAAAAGAGAATTGAATTGGGATCAAAGGACAAAGGTCTAATGATGTCCTATGACAGAATGTAGATGTGTGTGAGTGCTCCATCAAAGTTCTACTTCTAAGCTGCATACTAGAAGAGATAAAAGAAAAATTACATTGACGAAAAATCTCCTCTTTCCATCGTATGAGCTTGAAGTCTTTACGGAGCTTCAATCATCAATCTACGATCATCCAATTCATGTCATTTCCTTCAATGACGTATGTGAGCCATCCATTGCTAGTTGATCTTCATAATAAGCTTAGGCAATGGATTAACTGCAAAATAGGGGATTAGTCACAAGTATTTATGTTTGCTCATTATTAACACCAAGTATGGAGAAGTCCAATACTCAACCTTCTCCCCCTTTTTGATGATGACAAACAAACATAAACAAAAAGATAAATAATTGTGCGTAATGAAAACTTACTCCCCTTATATAGATGCCAATCAAGTTAGTCAACAAATATAAGAGCATCTACATAACAATTGAAGCAAATGAGTAAGATACGAATGAATTCAAATCAAGAAATCTAGGAAATAAAATCCATATTCATTATAATCTTACTCCCCCTGAATCTAAGGCAACGAAAATCTTAGATTCAAGAGTTAGAAGAACATACTTTAGCACATCCATTATGAATCTTGTATGTTTATTTCTCTCCCCCTATGGCATTGTCCAAAAAGGTGGGAGCAAATAACAACAACAATAATAGTGCTAAATACGAGCTAACAACAATCAAGGTGTGTAAAGATATATCGAATCAAAAACTCATAAATTCTCATCATATACACATGTGAATAATGGAAGTGAAATCCAATATCAACATTTAGATATACGAAACGAAAATAAATTTCACAAATTCATCACATCAAAGATAGTATGAATCAACCAATATCAAATTCATATATTGTCTCAAAAGCACATCAAGGAGAGTGAAGCATACATGGAGACAACATATCATACATCACACAGATAAGATAAACAATATAGCATAGTGTGACACAAGAGAGGGTGCAACATCATATATATAGATAAAAAATACATCAATGGATGGGCATCTATATGGCCATCCCCAAAAAGACATCATCATCAAGACAAAAAATACATCATCATGACGACATCAAAGTATATCACCATACATATATAAAAGAGTCGCTGACAACATCATCCATCATACATCAAAAAATATCATCACCAAAATAACATCACTTAAACATCTATCAAGAGTGAGCGTCTCCAAGGGCTGCAGGAGAGGAAGCAGGCTCTGTAGCAGCAGGAGTATCCTCTGGAGGAGGGTCAGAAGGACCAATAGAAGCAGCAGCAGCAACATCCTGAGTAGAACCAACACCAGGAGGCTCAACGACACCAGTGGGCTGAGGAGGCACATGAAGCTGGGGAACAAACTGTCTCAGATCCTCAGGGAAGGGAATTCCCTGATGGAGGAAAGAGAGGGACATCAATCTGTAAATACCAGAGACCATCTCCAAAAGAATATCCCGAGACGGTGGAGAAGATGAAGAAGGCAAATCATCTGGAGGCACAGTGGATGAGGATGGAGCTGAAGTAGACTTCCTCTTCTTCGAGGCAGTCTGCAGAGCCGAAGAAGATTTTGACTTAGTAGATGCGTCGAGGAGAGGACCAAAGGGCATGGGCTCGTAACGAGTCAAGTCAACACCAAAATGACGGAAGACACGAGTCAGAAGACCACTGTAAGGAATGTGAGACGAGGAGGACGTGAACTCAACCTTGTCCATCCTATCAAGGAGGACACCGGCCCAGTTCACGGGCATGCTAGAGAAGATAGTATACATACACTTTAGGATATCCTGAGACGGCTGGTCAGACGATCGATATCTCGGCAGGATGTTGGAATTCACCACTAGGTGAACAGCCCAACCTCTCGCAGAGAATATAGATGATCTGACACCCGAATCAAGAGCAAAAGGTACCTCTCGAAACATATCCCGGAGGACAGACTGGTCAAGATCGTCAATCTCGGAAAAGCAGATATCAGTGGGAAGGGAACCAACAGAGGGAATCCTAAGAATAGTCCCTAAGAGAGAGGGAGTGATCTGAATGTGGGTTCCCTGAACGACAATATCGAGGATGCCGGTAGACGAATACTCACCGCGAACGCGGTTCGCATAGAAGAGATTCACCAAAAATGGATAGGCTCTGGGAGACTCGCTCTGAGAGAAGCGAAAAAGATCGGCTAGGCGAGTAGCAGAAAGAATGTCCGATAGTCTCTCAGCAGTGAAGGTGGGGAAAGCAATGTACCGCTCCCTAAGTAGGTTGATCCCGAGAAGAGAGTGAAATTTTGCCAGACAAAGATCGTCTCGGCAGATGGGAACTAGGGGATCAGAGGGGGGTACGCCAGGAGTCTCTTCAGAAGAACTTGACACAGAAGGAGACAAACGGGGGTTCTCAGCAACAGGCTCACTGATGTGAACACCAGCAGGCTTGCGCTGACGATGGATCAAAGGCTGAGCATCGCTAGAAGAGCCAAAAGGAGAGTAACCCGGCTAAGACGAACGCACAGGTGACTGGGCATGCTTGGTTCAGGCTTTATAGGGTTTCTTTTTCTTGGCAATAAGTTTCTTGGGTGCCCTAGGACGTTTAGGAGCAACGATCTTCTCTTTACCCTTTGGTTTAGGAGCCATGGAAACAAGAGAAGGAGAAACTACAGCAAAGAAAAATACGAAGAGCAAGTGAGAGAAGCAAACCACGTGAAGAAGCAAAGACGATCGCGGAGAAGAAGATCGATGGCAACAGTAGAACGCGATCGACGACGACGAATATGAGCAGTTCGATGGTTTAAGAGGCGAAATCGAGCGGTTTTTGGAGAGAAAAACAAGCGGGAAGACGAACGGTCGAAACGGAGGAGAGAGAGTCAACGTGGGTAAATGATCGCGTAAACTCGAATATAAAATTAGGGGAATGAATCTGAGCCGTTGGATCAAGGAATCGACGGCTTGGATTAAAACACTTGAACCAACAAAACATAAGACAGTCGACTGATGAACAAATTCCAGTCGACTGGATGTAGTGATAAAAATAAAGCTCAGAGAGATGGGCAGTCGACTGGCAAGTGACATGCAGTCGCCTGTCCGTCGGACAGTCGACTGACATATACTCAACAGTCGGCTGGCCGAGAATTAGTACAGTTCATAAAAACAAACAGAGAACACTGTAAAAATTCGACAGAGATTACAGTCGCCTGATTACTAAAATGCAGTCACATGTTAAATTAACAGTCGACTGTAAAACAGTCATCAGTCGGCTGTGCGAAAGATACCAAATCTCAAAAAGAGGAGATAGAGTAGGACAGTCGACTGTCGAAGGAAATACAGTCGTCTGTCCTGGTCCAAAAATGCACAGTGAGATAGAATTCCAGAGAATAAGAAAACTCACCCTAGGACCTATACTCTAATCACAAATACATCGTAAAATCATTATGAAAACAATAAATCCATTGAAACACAAATTACTCCAATCAAACTCAAAACTCATGAAATCAAATAAGTCACACTTGCCTTTCTTAAACTCATAAAACACTAAAGCACATGAAGAAAGACAATCAAAAAGATATGAGCTCAATAAGGAGTTATGACATGAAATATTGAGCTTCTAGATTTCAGATTCACCCATAATTCCCAATTCTCCACGCAACCTCACAAATGAATCTTCTTTAAGAGGTTTAGTGAAGATATCGGCAATTTGTTTTTGGGTTTCAATGTACTCTAAGATGATGTCCTTCTTAGCTACATGATCATTTATAAAATGGTGGCTCACGTCTATGTGTTTGGTACGGGAGTGGTGTACCTGATTCTTGGAAAGACAAATAGCACTTTGATTATCAACCATGATATGGCAAGTATCACAATTGACACCATAGTCACTAAGAGTGTGTCTCATCCAAAGAACTTGTGCACATGCAAGACCCGCGGCAATATATTCCGCTTCAGTCGTGGACAATGACACCGAATTCTGTTTCTTAGAAAACCAAGAAACTAAGGAATTTCCTAAGAAATGGCAAGTGCCTCTAGTACTTTTCCTGTCGGACTTGCATCCGGCAAAGTCGGCATTACTATATGAAATTAACTCATATGTGCTAGACTTAGGGTAAAGTAACCCATAATCTAGAGATTGATTGAGATAACGAAATATTCATTTAACCGCAATCAAGTGTGATTCCTTAGGTCTTGCTTGATATCTAGCACAAAGACATACGGAAAACATGATATCGGGCCTACTAGCGGTTAAGTAAAGTAAGCTGCCGATCATACCTCGATATAGACGAACGTATACATCTTTTCCGCTTTCATCCTTGTGTAAATGAGTAGTAGTACTCATGGGAGTCCTTTTGCTCGAAGGCGATTCCATCCCGAATCGCTTAATAAGCTCCCCTGTGTACTTTGTCTGATGTATGAACATGCCATTCTCCATTTGTCGAATTTGCAATCCAAGGAAGTAGGTGAGCTCTCCCATGTGGCTCATCTCAAACTCATCCTTCATAGACTTGGAAAATTCTTGACAAAGATTAAAGTTAGTAGAACCGAAAATAATATCGTCTACATAAACTTGAATCAAAAGAATGTCATTTTCATAATCTTTAATGAAGAGTGTAGAGTCAACTTCTCCCATTTTAAAACCTAAATTCAAAATAAAGGTCTTAAGACGATCATACCAAGCTCTAGGAGCTTGTCTCAATCCATACAACGCTTTCTTAAGTTTGAAAACATGGTTTGGAAATTTTTCATGAATAAAAACGGGAGGTTGAGAAACATAGACTTCTTCATTGACAAACCCATTTAAAATGCACTTTTAACATCCATTTGAAATAATTTAAAATTCTTATGATATGCAAAAGATAAAAGCAACCTAATAGCTTCTAATCTAGCTACGGGGGCAAATGATTCTTCGAAATCAATACCTTCTTCTTGTCGGTAGCCTTGAGCTACTAACCTTGCTTTGTTCCGTGCGATTACCTCGTTTTCATCCGTCTTGTTCTTGAAAATCCATTTGGTCCCAATAACTTGGTGACCACTTGGAAGAGGTATAAGTTCCCAAACTTCGTTTCTCTCGAATTGCATTAGTTCTTCTTCCATTGCCACTATCCAAGAGATATCCTCACAAGCTTCTTGGATGTTCTTTGGCTCAATGGTAGAGATGAATGCGCAATGAGAGAATTCTTCAATTCTTGATCTCGTTCGAACACCCACACCAATATCTCCAATAATTTGGTTATGGGGATGGTTGCGAACAGTCGGGTAAGCTTTGGGTATACCTTGATCACTAGGAACAACTTCAACAACTTCGTTAGAAGTGTTAGTCTCAACAATATTATCATTAATCTTAACATTATTAAGAGAGTCACAAAGAATCTCTACATTATCATCATCAACATGAGGAAAATCAAAATCTTCATAAAACGATACGTGAAGTGATTTCTCAATCGTTGAAGAAGTTTTGTTGTATATCCAGTAGGCTTTGCTACGTGTGGAATATCCAACAAAAATTCCTTCATCGGATCTTGGCTCAAATTTATCTAAATTACCAAAGGTGTTCTTTATAAAACATTTCGAACCAAAAACACGAAAATATTTCACTTGAGGCTTTTTATCATAAAACAACTCAAAACAAGTTTTGTTTGTTCGGTGTCTCACTAGGATCCTATTGAGCACATAACATGCCGTGTGCACCGCTTCTGCCCAAACTTGTAGTCCTAAATGACTATCATGGAGCATAGTGCGAGCACACTCAATAAGAGTCCTATTCTTTCTTTCTACAACACCATTTTGTGGTGGAGCACGATGAAAGGAAAAGTTATGAGTTATCCCGGAGTCATCACAAAACTTAGTAAAAGACTAATTCTCAAATTATCCTCCATGATCACTACGAATAGTGATAATGGTGGATCCTAAAAGATTCTGAATCTCCTTTGCAAATTTGGTAAACTCTTCATGAGCTTCATTCTTATTAGTTAAGAATGAAACCCAAGTAAATCTAGAAAAGTCGTCAACGACAACTAGTCCATAATGAGCATTACCTAAAGAAACGGTTCTAGTTGGCCCAAATAAATCTAGATGAAGAAGTTCTAGGGGCCTCTTAGAAGTAATCCCTTCTTTAAGCTTAAATGTAGATTTACTTAGTTTACCTCTTTGACATGAATCACAAAAGTTTTTCTTATTAAAAACAATCTTAGGAAAACCTTTGACAAGATCATGCTTAGCTAACTTATATAAGTGCTTGAAGTGAACATGACCAAAACGGCGATGCCATAATAGTTGTTCACTTGTGTTAGCAACTAAGCAATGTTCTACGGTTTTAGGCAAGCTCAAATAATAAATATTTTTACGCTTAATACCGGAAAATAAAACATTTGAATCACAATCAACAATAGTACACAATCCTTCTCCAAAGTTAACCTTGTAACCTTTGTCACAAAGTTGACTAATGGAAATGAGATTGTGACATAAACCACTAACAAGATAAACATTAGTAATTAAAGGTTTGGAAGGATTACCAACGATACATATTCCAATGATGGTTCCCTTTGGATTTCATCCAAAAGTGACCGTTGCACCATCCTTGATGCTAATCACTTCGGAGAGCAATTAGGGATCTCCCGTCATGTGTTTGGAGCAATCGCTATCAAGAATCCATCCTTTCCCTTTAGAGCTAATAAGACATTTATTTCTCTTCTTCTTTCTCTTGGGTACCTATATAATATACCATAAGCTTATGGTACCCATTGTTTGTTGGGTCCAAGGGGATTAGCTCTTTGGAAGCCAAGTCCAAGTGGACTTCCGCTTCCCAACATAGTTATTATTTCTAATCACATCATAAAATTAGGAATCAACATAAGCATTCCTAACATTTAGACTAGTGTTCTTAGGACCCCAAATAGTGTACATCTTGGGAGTCCTATTCCTAGTTGCATGCATGTGTGTTGGATTTCTATGTGGTGCATGCTTCTTAGGAACATGATTTCTAGCATAGAGATGTGGTGGAGGATATGCATTGTACATTTTAGAATGATATGTATGCTTGGGAACATGCATATTATGTGAAGCATATTGATCATGCATGACATGTGGAGGATGAGCATACATGAAGGAATGATGCGTATGAGCATACGGGTGTGTAGGAGCACGTATATGAGTATTTCTCATGTGTGGTTGTGTACATGTCCGTGGGTGCGGAGCATAAAATGTGTCATGATTATCCACTTGTGAAGTAGGATGTTTCCTTCGTGGATGAGTGTTAGTGTACATATAAGCATGGCCTTGCTTTTGGTTTCCACCCTTAGTGGGTTTCTTGCCAAAAGGAAGAGAAGATGATGTGGTGACATTCTTGGTAGGATTGCTACCTATAGTGTCTTTGACACCACTTGTGGATGCACCGGAGGAAGGCCTAACAAAATCTATAGTGACACCACTATAGGAGGTGCGAGCATTAGATGCATTTGCTTTTACAAATCCAAGGCCAACACGATGTGTGGTCGGAAATTGGTTTGCAAGCAAATCATCCAATTGTCCTTTTCCCTATTGAATCTCACAATACGGGAGGACATGAGCTCATATTTCTCCTTTAAAGAAGAAATGTTGGTATCCAAGGTGGACACCCGTGCTTTGAGCTCGTGCACTTGGGTTTTAAGAGAGTCATTCTCTAAACCCAATTGTGTGTGACGTATAACTAGATCACTATTATCCTTGGGATGTGTTTGATCTAGTTGAGATTTGAGGGAATTCACCTCATCTCTCAAAGTGACATTTTGAGAAGATAAGTTTGCTTTCTCAAGAGTTAAAGTATCAACAATGGTGTCATTGTTGATAATGCATGCAATGGATGATTTTCTAACATTTGATTTCTTTAAGCTAGAGTATCTAAGCATTAAAGATTGGTATTTAGTAAATAGTTCTTCATTAGCTATACGAAGTTCATCCATTGTTACCTCGGTGTCATCCATGTCGGAGTCACTCTCATCCGAGAGTGGATCTTCAAGTGCCATGAAACACATGTGGGCGCTCTCACCCTTCTCATCATCGGAATCGCTTGATGAGTCATCACTTGAGTCATCAACGGTACCTACGCGTCCTTTCTTCTTGTCTCTCTTGTTCTTGTCGGACTTATGGTACTTTGGTGCCTTCTATTTTTCTTTGTTTTTTAGCATTGGGCAATCCCTCTTGATGTGCCCTGGCTTATTACACTTATAACAAAGAGAGAAAGTAGCATTAGTAGACTCAAAACGTTTGTTGGTGGAAAATTTACCTTTGCGGATGAAGCGTTGGAACTTCTTCGCCATTTGGGCCATTTCACCCAAATCCATCTCGTTCTCGGATTCAACACTTTCGGAGGATGATGAATTGGCGTTGAATGCCAAAGCTTTCTTCTTGGTCTCCGAGGGATTCATTATGGCTCGAATCTTCAATCGGTTATCACGTCTTACTTCGTAAGACATAAGAGTCCCGATGAGATTCACCACGGTGTAGTTCTTCAAGTCATTGACCTCCTCAATGGCGATTGCTCTTCTTTCCCATTTGGAGGTCATCCCCATGATGATCTTCCTTACCTTTTCAGGTTCGGTGTAGATTTGGCCAAGATTCCAATTCATTTGTGATGTCGGTAAAGCGTCCGTACATCGATGCAATGCTCTCATTTTCCTGCAAATGAAACAAGTCAAAGTTTTGCACTGCAACATATAACTTTGAAAGCTTTACCTTATTCGTTCCCTCGTGGGTAACGATGGGATGGTTCCAAATTTGATATGCACTCTTACATGTGCATATCTTGTTGAACTCATTCGGGTCCAACGCACAATGAAGAGCGTTCATTGCTTTAGCGTTGTTGACTTCGGCGGACTTCTCGGAAGTCGTCCATTTCTCGAAGTCATCTTCGGCGGGCTCGACGTACTCCTTGTGGAGAGTTATCCAAAGAGAAGCACTCCTAAGGATGTCTCCATCCTACACTTCCAATAGTCAAAATTAGTACCATTGAAACGTGGAGGACGTACCGTAGATTGACCTTCGAAAAGAGTGGACGCTCCATCACGGTCGTGATTGTTGTACGAAGGCGGCGGATGAACGTTGTTGTTGTTGGATGACATAAAAGAAACCTTGCGCTCCGATACCAATTGTAAGGACCCTGTCTATGGGGAAAACACTAGAAGGGGGGTTGAATAGTGTTTATGCAAATTTAAAATGAATTTACGCCAAATAAAATGCAATCCAACAAATAGTGCGGAATAGAAAAACGACCCAAAGAGAAACACACGCAAACGCAGATATGTTTCAAGGGTTCGGATTACCCAAGTCAACTCCCGACTTGTTCCCGGTAATCCTACGTCCCTACCACCCGGATACCACCGGATACTCAAATTAGAACCCTAACTTGAGGTTTCCTTATAGCCCACTTGTAGCAACCCTACAAGTGCCATCGAATACAATCGATGTCCTTGAATCCCACAACCAGGGAGCAAGCAAAACCACTCTCACAACCGAGAGCACAATTCAAATAACGAAAGTTATGAAATATGAAAGCAACACTTACAATCACATATGCCTTGAAGTAGAACTTGAAGGAGAAGTGTGATGTGTGTTGAAGAACTCTCTTGGAAGAGCGGAGAAAGCCCTTTCTCTTGACTGCACCAATTGCCAAGAAGATCACTCTTTGGTTCTAGGTTGGAGAGCAAGAGAACAAGATTTGGAAATACTTAGGGCTTTGGATTTGAGAGCTTTGATCTTTGGAAATGAAAGCTTGAAGGATTTTGCAATGAATGAGTAACCTTCCAATGGAATAGTAGAAGCTCTATTTATAGCTTTCTCAAATCCACAAAACAGTTTAGGCAAAAACCCAATCGGAATCCGTGAGAAAAATCTCAACGGATATAATCTGAACTCGTGACAGTCGACTGTTGAACAATCCACAATCGACTGTTACACAGTCAGCAAGAGTAGGTGAGAATTCATAACGGTAACTTACCACGTGGACAGTCGACAGATGAAGCAAAGACAGTCGTCTGTTAAACCAACAGGCGACTGTAATTTCTTCGACAGGCGACTGGCCGAGAGAAGAGTAAGTTAAGATAAAAACTGGAAATCTCACAAGATACAGGACAGACGACTGATTCAAGTAATACAGTCGACTGTTAATCAGAACAGGCGACTGTGAAACCTTAAACAGACGACTGTCAAAAGCAAGAGAAATTTCCAGAGAGCTGAGTCAAAGAAATGACTTACAGACAGACGACTGTTGCAGCATAGACAGTCGACTGATCCAATAGACAGGTGACTGTATATACAGCATAAGTCGACTGGCCGTAAAAAACAGATCAAACATAGTTTGGGCAAGGAGAGACATGCGACTGATTTACAATACACAGTCGACTGTCACTAGGACAGGCGCCTGTGAATCATTCAACAGTAGCCTGTGTGAAATAATCAAAGAAGGCCCATAACTACATTGTAATAGTCTGTGCATAACAGGCGACTGTAGAACAAAACACAGTCAACTGTTTTTGAGACAGGCGACTGTAAACTGTTAAGCAGTCGGCTGTTATAAACAATCCTAGCACAAACAAAAGAGAATTGAATTGGGATCAAAGGACAAAGGTCTAGTGATGTCCTATGACAGAATGTAGATGTGTGTGAGTACTCCATCAAATTTTTACTTCTAAGCTACATACTAGAAGAGATAAAAGAAAAATTACATTGACGAAAAATCTCTTCTTTCCATCGTATGAGCTTGAAGTCTTTACGGAGCTTCAATCATCAATCTACAATCATCCAATTCATGTCATTTGCCTTCAATGACGTATGTGAGCCATCCATTGCTAGTTGATCTTCATAATAAGCTTAGGCAATGGATTAACTGCAAAATAAGAGATTAGTCACAAGTATTTATGTTTGCTCATCATTAACACCAAGTAGGGAGAAGTCCAATACTCAACACATCTCGCACCCTGTTTTAGAGGTCGTAAGGGGGTGACGCAAAATGTCCTTGCGGCTGTAACACCAAACAAAAGATTCACATATGTCATGGCTGGGTGGGAAGGATCCGCAAATGATTTTACTGTCCTCAAAGATGCATTGTCATTACCCACCCCCCACGGGTTGCGAGTTTATGAAGGTAATAGGCATACATAAACCTACTTTATATATTCGAATATTAAAGTGGTCGTTTGATGGTATAGTTGGTGTACGTTTCTGTGTGTAGGAAAATATTACCTGTGTGATGCAGGTTATACTACCATGCCGGGTTTCATATCTCCGTTCAGGTGCGTTAGATACCATTTGAAGGACCATACCGATCGAGTTCCGCGAAATCGCAAAGAACTTTTCAATCTACGCCATTCTTCCTTAAGGACGAAGATAGAGTATACCTTTGGTATCCTAAAGAACAAGTTCAAGATCTTGACATCCAAGCCCCACTATCCCTTCCCAAGCCAGGTTGACACAGTCCTTGCTTGCACGGTTTTGCATAATTATATCCATATACAAGATCTGCATGACCCTCATCTCCTAGATGATGGTGTTGTGAACGAGGAAGACGTTGATGTTATCAATGAGCAAGATGCTTCGATTATGGATATGTCACAACAGTTGCCATTACGTGAACAAACCCAACAAAGGGACCAGTGGAAAATGCGGAGGGATATAATTGCATGGGATATGTGGGTTGACTATTGTAAAATTCATAATAATGGGAACACAAGTGAACATGGCAGGTGAGGTGTTTGTTATGTTTTATTTATGGGTATGGCATGCAAGGATGTGGACTCAATAACACTTTATGTTTTATTTATGTGTATGACGTGTATGTATGTGGCCTCAATACCACTTTATGTGTTATCTATGGGTATGGAATGCAAAGACGTTTTCCTATCATGTCACCAATTGAAGATTAAATTTGCTCTATTAAATTTTCATTTCGCATTTGATATTTGCATTTGCTCTATTATTACAGTCATGTCTGGGAATCTGAACCAAGGGCGTATGAATGACCGGACAAATCCGAACCAAAGTTGGAGTGAGAATACGATGTTGCGACCGATGGCGCGTAGGGTGGGTGACTTCCACTACCCAACGCAAGGCTTGCAAGGTGGAGGGACAAGTATGTCCTATCAAAACTACCCGTAATATAGCATGCCAATGCAAATTCCTTCTCCCCCTGGATACATGCATATGCTACAAGGGGGGAGATGGGGGAAGGAATGGAAAACCCACATTATTTTACCCCGTCTCCCCCTATGGGTATCCACATGACTTCATCGCCCAGCGGGAATGACTCGATGAGGAGGGGAAGTGACTCATCGCGGAAGTCGAGTCGCCGCGATGATTCAGAGGAGCCTTCGGTGGAAAGCCCAAGGAAAAAGTCGAAGTCCCCTGTGAACAAAGTGTGGTCGTGGGAGCACGATTTGGAACTTATCACTTACCTTGCGGAGCAAGTAGATGAAGGAAATAAAGGCGATAAGTCATTCAAACTTACTACCTTCAACTCTGCAGCGGCCCACATCAATGCATTGTTTCAAACAACATATACCGCTTTAAATGTCAAGAACCAATATAAAGCCCTCTGTACTCGTCTTGCCGAAGTGAATGAATGCTTGGCCATTAGTGGCGCGGGATGGTGTGATGATACCAAGACGATTACATTGGCGCCAGAATCTTATGGCCCGTGGGCAGCGGTATGAACTCCAATTTTATACATAAGTCGACATCGTCTTCATATGTATTTTACATACCGTAAAATAAAATGCACCAATGTGTGTGGGCAGTCCAATCCTAAAAAGATTCAATATGTGAATCACCACATTCCGTGGCTTGAGAACCTTCGGAAAACCGTTGGAGACGATGCGGCAAGGGGGGGACATAGGAAGGATGTTTTCCAAAACTTTGGAAGGCCATACCCGGATGGTGAAGGGGATCAAGAAGTGAATTATCAGCAAGAGCATGATTCGACGGCCGCTGAGGGTCCCCCGTACATCCCCCCGAGTTCATCGGGGGTATCTACTCCACCGGGGCATTCCCCTCGTACACCTCCATCTGTGGGGAAGAAGACAACCCGTCGCCAACGCCTACCTGATGTTCATGACATTATGGAGAAAATGGTTAAATCAGTGGACAAAGTAGGTATGGCCGTTGACCATGTCGCTGAAGCTTTAAAGAACTCATGGCAAAAGGATTTGGGTTCGTGTATTTTTTCCCACACCGAGTATCCGTTGGAGATGTTGGCTAAGGTGTACGACCATCTCCCCGATGTAGAGCCAAGGGGTCGGAAGTTTCTTGGGATGCCTCCAGCGGCCATGGATATGAAGATAAAGCTCATCATTGCGGAGCTTGAGAAGAAGCGTAATGACGGCTACGAAGATGAAGGGTGGGATAATGAGAGTATTAACTAATGGATACCTTGTGGGTGCTGAAGACGATGGTGCTTTTTTTATTATGTAGCTACTGCAGTATGACTAGGTACATTACTTTTTGTGCGTGGGTCTGTTTGACATATACTATATGATTCCATGTTGTTTTGTGCCCTACTGGATGTTTGCAATACCCTAAATGCTCACTGTTTTTTACATGGAGATATAAGCTTGTTTGCAATACACTATGTACAGTACCAGATGAATCTGAATTTTTTTCTCCCCTTGGTCCTGGCTTCCAGACCCTATATGCTCATTGTTTTGTGAAGGGTGATATGTGCATGTTTCATTTGATATCCTTATGAATCTGAATTTTTTTCTCCCTTTGGTCCTGGCTGCCAGACCCTATATGCTCATTGTTTTGTGCAGGTTGATATGTGCATGTTTAATTTGATATCCATATGAATCTGAATTTATTTCTCCCCTTGGCCCTGGCTGCCAGACCCTATATGCTCATTGTTTTCTGAAGGGTGATATGTGCATGTTTAATTTGATATCTATATGAATCTGAATTTTTTTCTCCCATTGGTCCTGGCTGCCAGACCCTATATGCTCATTGTTTTGTGAAGGGTGATATGTGCATGTTTCTTTTGATATCCTTATGAATCTGAATTTTTTTCTCCCCTTGGTCCTGGCTGCCAGACCATATATGCTCATTGGTTTGTGAAGGGTGATATGTGCATGTTTCATTTGATATCCATATGAATCTGAATTTTTTTCTCCCCTTGGTCCTAGCTGCCAGACCCTATATGATCATTGTTTTGTGAAGGGTGATATGTGCATGTTTCATTTGATATCCTTATGAATCTGAATTTTTTTCTCCCCTTGGTCCTGGCTGCCAGACCCTATATGCTCATTGTTCTATGCAGGTTGATATGTGCATGTTTAATTTGATATCCATATGAATCTGAATTTTTTCCCCCCTTGGTCCTGGCTGCCAGAGCCTATATGCTCATTGTTTTGTGAAGGGTGAGATGTGCATGTTTCATTTCATATCCTTATGAATCTGAATTTTGTTCTTCCCTTGGTCCTGGCTGCCAGACCCTATATCCTTATGAATCTGAATTTTTTTCTCCCCTTGGTCCTGGCTTCCAGACCCTATATGCTCATTGTTTTGTGAAGGGTGATATGTGCATGTTTCATATGATATCCTTATGACTCTGAATTTTTTTCTCCCCTTGGTACTGGCTGCCAGACCCTATATGCTCCATGTTATGTGAGCAATACCATATAGGCTCGATATGTTTACTTCATGCCCAATGATGACGGGTGTTCACATATGACCGTTTGTCATTCTACTCCCAATTTCTTGGAAGGTTGGCTGGTTGGTTCATTTTTATTATCTGTATCATACATGTCTTTATATGAATTCTCAAAGAATCTGATGTTTTTTGTTCCCTTGTGGCTGTGTGCCAGACCCTATATGCTCACTGTTTCTGAGGTAAGATTTGTCGCTTGTGAAGTGCATGCATGTAGACGGTATATTAAAATTGAGCCACCGCCAGCAACCAAAATTGGGAAATGATTAACTACAATTCTGAGGGCTAATAATTGTATATACTCTTTTATGGTTTTTTGCATGGTGATATGTGCATGTTTGAATTGCTATCCATATTAATCTGAAATTTTTCCTTCCCTTGTGTATGTCTTTCAGACTCTATATGCTCCCTATCTTGTGCATGGTTATATGTGCATGTTACATTTGATATCCTTATGAATCTGATTTTTTTCTCCCCTTGGTCCTGGCTGCCAGACTCTATATGCTCCATGTCTTGTGTGCAGGGTGATATGTGCATTTTTCATTTGACATCGATATGAATCTGGTCTTTTTTGAGCCCTTGGTTCTGTGAGCAATACCATATAGTCTCACCGATATGTTTACTTCATGCCCAATGATGAAGGGTGTTCACACATGACCGTTTGTCATTCTACTCCCAATTTCTTAGAAGGTTGGCTGGTTGGTTCATTTTTATTATCTGTATCATACATGTCTTTATATGAATTCCATATGAATCTGATGTTTTTTGTTCCCTTGTGGCTGTGTGACATACCCTATATGCTCACTGTTTCTGAGGTAAGATTTGTCGCTTATGAAGTGCATGCATGTAGACAGTATATAAAAATTGAGCCACTGCCAGCAACCAAAATTGGAAAATGATTAACTACAATTCTGAGGGCTAATAATTGTATATACTCTTTTATGGTTTTTTCATTTATGTGGTTTTGTCTTATTTTGTATATGCAATGAATTTTTTCTCGTTCTTTTTCCTTCAAGCCGTCGTCTCCATTGTCATCCTTCTTAAACCAGGATAGGTACGCCTTTCACTGTCACTTATCACATCATTTCCTTGTATCTTTTATATTTCCATTACTAATATGTAATTGTGCAGGGTCAAATGAGTGCAAGCTCTAACCCGTCCGAACGATCACACCCGGGGGATGAGTTGGAATGTGACCCAGCAGACTACCAGCTTTGCCACTGTGGCCTGAGGTGCCCAAGGCAGACTTCTTGGTCCCGGCTCGACCCTGGGAGGAGATTGGACTTGTTCGTCTCGCGTTGAACACTGCGGATTCTACGTATGGAAGGACCTCCCTCACAATGCTTGGTCGCGCAATGTTATACTTCTTTTGAAGGATGCGAATGAAAGAGGACAGATTTTGGATAGCTCTTCAAGCACATTGTCGTATAGTAGGGTTTACGATCTAGAGGGGCAGTTGTGTACGGTAGTTGGACAACTTGAGAGAAACACGGAGAAAATGAATAGGATTATCGGAGATATTGACACAATTAAGTGTTTGTTGTTTTCTATATTAGGCCTAATCATTTTAATGTTGTTGGTTGAGTACACGAAGAATGTATGAATGGGTTGTCGGATAACTTGTAATGATACCAATATGAAACTGTTATTTTTTGAATGAATGTGATATGTGCATGTTTGGATTGATATCCATATGAATCTGAAATTTTTTCTGTCATTGGGTCTGTCTTTCAGACTCTATATGCTCATTGTCTTGTGTATGGTGATATGTGCATGTTTCAATTGATTTCCATATGAATCTGAAATTTTTTCTCCCCTTGGTTCTGGCTGCCAGACTCTATATGCTCCCTGTTTTGTGAATGGTGATATGTGCATGTTTGAATTGATATCCATATGAATCTGAAATTTTTCCTGTCCTTGGGTCTGTCTTTCAGACTCTATATGCTCACTGTCTTGTGTATGGTGATATGTGCATGTTTCAATTGATTTCCATATGAATCTGAAATTTTTTCTCCCCTTGGTTCTGGCTGCCAGACTCTATATGCTCCATGTTTTGTGCATGCTGATATGTGCATGTTTCAATTGTTATCCATTGGGGGGGTGAAATTATCCTATTCCCACCTCTCCCTACCACATACCATAATCCCACTTTCCACTCCCAACTTTTCCAGTCCCAAAAGAACACAAAAAAGTTTAATCGGACCCACATAACTTTTTCTCAAACAATTCCTCTCAACTCCACCCCATACAAAAACACACAACCACATTTCTCTCTCTTCTAAATTCGCTTTCCTCCCCACTTTCTCTCCCCTACTTCCACTCAAAAGAACAAACCCTTACATCCACAAAGGTCCGTGACCTAAGTACTTGTTAATACCTCCCTTGTATCAAGGAAAAAAAACTTCCAACCGTAAAACCCACCATCGGAGTTAGGCCCGACAAACCACGTGAATCACGTTGACACCCCTACAACGGTTCACAGAGTTTTGAACCGGGCGCACATGACGCTGACATCTCACGTTAGCCACTGTCACCCACATTGTTTACTTGGAATACATCTCAGGGCATCATAAATCCACCCCAACACGGCAGCACAAACGTTGCCGTTTCGCTTCCCGTCACCGAGTCATCATAATGTCAACTTACCGCCAGCAACACTTCCTCATCGCCGCCTCCCCCGTCCAAAGCCACATCAACCCTGCCATCCAGCTCGCTCTCCGCCTCACCTCCGCCGGAGCTCTCGTCACGTTCTCTACATCCGACTCCGCTCACCGCCGCATGCTCCCCTCCGCCACCGCAGAACCCGAAGGCGGTAACCTCACGTTCATCCCTTACCCGGACGATTGCGCAAGCCGCGGGTTCCGGCACGACTCTAGCGGGACCACACCCTGCTCCGAATCTTACCCCGGCTTCTGTGCTATCATCCTCGACCTTGCCGCACGTGACCGCCCGGTGACCTGCGTTATCTACACCATCCTCCTATCGTGGGCCGCCGACGTAGCCCGCGAGCTTGGGATCCCCTCGGTCCAGTACTGGATCCAGCCCGCCACCGCCTTCGCGGCATACTACCACTACTTCCACGGCTACGAGTCCCTCATCTCCTCCCACAGCGACGACCCTCGGTTTCCCATAAAATTAGCGGGGCTGCCACCGATGCAGATCCGCGACCTACCCTCGTTTCTGACAAGCGCCACGTCGGATGGGATCTACTCGATGTTACTGACCCAGTTCAAAAGGACATTCGAGGTGCTGGACAAAGACCAGACCGAGCCCAAACGAAGGACCACAATCTTGATGAACACGTTCGGCGAGCTTGAGCCCGAGGCCCTCGCGCCCGTCCCCAAATTGGACTTCATCCCAATCGGTCCAATTCTGTCGGCCTCCGCAGGACTCGATCTATTCGAGCAGGATGGCAAGAGATACATGGAGTGGTTGGATAAAAAAGCCGACAAATCGGTCGTGTACGTTGCGTTCGGTAGCGTTTCGGTGCTGCAAAAGGAACAGATGGAGGAGATCTCGAGAGGGTTGGCGGATAGCGGGAGGCCGTACCTGTGGGTGGTTAGAAAGGACAGTAGGTGGGAGGGAGTCGAGCTCGGGAGATCTCGGGGCGACGACGGGGGGATGGTGGTGGAGTGGTGCTCGCAGATGCGGGTTCTGAGTCATCCTGCTGTCGGATGCTTCGTGACGCACTGCGGGTGGAACTCGACGACGGAGAGCTTGGTGTGCGGGGTGCCGACTGTGGGGGTCCCGCAATGGACGGACCAGCTGACCAATGCGATGCTTATGGAAAAGCAATGGGGAACGGGGGTGAGGGCCGAGGTTAATGATGATGGTATTCTTGAATGCGAGGAGCTGAGGAGGTGCCTGGATTTGGCGATGGGGGAGGGTGAGAGGGGGAGCGAGATCAGGAGGAATGCTGAACTGTGGAAGGAGAAGGTGGAGGAAGCCATCCGTGAAGGTGGGCCGTCGGATCAGAATCTGAGGGCTTTCATTGAGGGGATTTCTAAGTTTGATCAAATTTGTTGCTAAATTCATGTGATTCCATTTCCTTATTTTATTTATTTTATTTTTCATTAATTTAAATTTGTTATAAACGGGCTTTTGGTGGGCCTACCCGTTAGTGGATATCCACCCATTATGTAACTCTACTACTATAAATACAGCGCTATGGATTCCATAGCCAATAAATTTACAACACGTTATCAGCACGCTTGTCACGCCCCGCTTCCCAAAGATGGATGCGAGACGTGAAAAGGTCCGCACGAGAGTGGAGCGGTGAAGCCCCAAACCCGATAAGCGTCAATAAAACATAAGCAGGTCCCTGTAACCACAAACGGAACAACAATAATAACACAAGGAGAGACAGAAATAAAATCTCAAATCTCAGAATTTGTCCAACATTAAAAATTAAGTTCAGCATCCAGAAAAGCCACCAGCCTAAAAGAAAGAGTCTAAAGGCCCAGAACAAGGCCAACAAAAGGGACAACATAACAAAGTATTGGTGTCACGCACCGACAACAAAACAGTCTAAACAACAACACAAACAGTCTCTACAACTGATCGCACGTGTCCACGAAGTCCTCGTCGAACACAGGCTCGGGCTCGGCGTCTGCAAACACCTCGTTCTCAACAATGAGCTCAGGCTCAGGATCTAACATGTGTCACCCAAAAGAGTAAAGGGGCACATGTCAGCAAGTCTAAAAGACTTGGGCAAGGAAACTGAAAGAAAGGTAAACTAGCACCCTAGCAGTTATAGTATGCATGACATTGCAGTTATGGTAAAAGTGCACAAGTAAGACATGTTGTAACAATAGGTGCAAGAGAACAATTATCATGACATGACAGGAGTAGCCAAGCTACTAACAATCTCAATCTTTTCACTAGTCACGTTTCGAGTTATTTGTAGATGTTTACGCCTTACAGCTGAACGGTTTATCATTCACACTGAGTGACCGCTTAACACTACCTCAGAATCCAGAGTTTACGCCTTACAACTGAAGTTGCTGATCGGGCAGACTCCCAGTTGAATGGCCGCTTAACTCTTACCCCTCCCACACGTAAACAAGCCAGGGTCCCTGTACACGATGCTCAGTAAATGAGCCAGGGTTGCCCCGCACAAGAGCTTGTTGTTAGGTCCACAATTTGGCGTAGGGTTGTGCCCGCTAAAAGCAGGAGCCTAGCCTCAATCAATTCACTAGGTGTAGCGGAGTTACGCAATCACGAGAACATTTAAAGAATGCAATGCCATGACAATTAATTCGCATACCGTTATTTGAAATGAAACATGACATGGTAGTTATGCAACATGATAAATGACGGATCTAACTTCGTTGTCAAGCTAGTTCCTGGAATTGCGCCTAGGCGAGTATCATTTCGTCGCCTAGTCTCTTTTACGCCTACAACAAGCAAATGGCCTAAAACATGGCCTAAAACCCTAAGTGGCAAGTTTCACTTGCCTAGCACCGAGGACGACGATCACGAAGGTTCGTCTCGCAAGAGCTAATCTACGGGGAAAGTCGCTGTTAAGGAGAAACAATCATCAACCAACATCCATTTTTATTAGGGTTTCATAAAAACACAAATGGGTTAAGAGAACATTAAGAGATCGATTTATTACCGAACCGTTAGCGGAAGAACGACGCCGAGCAAGCACGGCGACGGAAGAACGATCCGGAAAACTAGGGTTCAGATCTGGAAATGGGGAGAAATTCTGGAGAAATGGGGTTTTGGGGATTTTTGGGGGTTTTCCGGCGACCTAGAGGTGGTGGCCGGCCTAAATGGAGAGGGGGAGGAGCTCTTGATGAAGGAGGAGGGCTAGGGTTAGATGGATGATGATTTGGGGAAGAAAGAGGCTCAGGAGAAATGAAAGAAGAAAAGAAAAATGTTTGGGGGGTTTAAATAGGAAGAGCTGGCGGCTGCCCAGAAATTAGGGTTTCGACACTGATTAGTCGGTCAAAGAGCAACCTCTGACCGACTAGTTTGGGAACTAGTCGGTCGGTTGACCAACGCAGACCGACTAAGTGTAAACAGTAACTCCTAACGAAAAATAGGATTTAGATTTAGTCGGTTAAAGAACGATTGCTGACCGACTAGTTTGCAACCTAGTCGGTCGACAAATGTTCTTAGACCGACTAACGATAAACAGTAACTTCTGAATAATTAACAAAGCCCACTAGTCGGTCCATGAAGGTTTGACGACCGACTAAATCATCATCTAGTCAGTCGGTTCCCCTTCTTGTACCGGCTAACGTGCACCGAAAGTTCCGAAATGGAGCGCGAAGCTCCGGGATCGATTTTTAAGACTCCTGGCTTTATCTAACAATAAGATATGACCGATATGAAGCCCGTCACGAATGACTTACTCCAAGACCAACGATTCTAAGGAAGAAGCTAGAAAATCACGACGAAACGATCGAAAATGAAAGCTACGGAGACGAAAACCACACATAAGGAGAAAATCCACCAAAACATATATATAATATAAATAATCCAGATACATGAAAACCAGTCGTTACATCCTCCCCAACTTAAGAAAAATTCAGTCCTCGGAATTTCCCAACACTCACGTGTCCGGAAACAAAAGTGGGTAACGCTCTCGCATCTCATCCTCATTCTCCCAAGTAGATTCTCCAGGCGAGCCGTGTCACCACATCACCCTCACAAGATTGACAACCTTGTTCCGAAGTGACTTCTGACGCCTGTCCAGAATCTGTACTGGCTGCTGGTCATACGTCATATCAGGGCGAACGGTAATCTCAGAGAAATCCACAGCATGAGATGGGTCGCTAATGTATCGACGAAGCTGCGACACATGGAAAACATTGTGAACTCCCTCCAAAGATGGCGGCAAGGCTAAGCGGTAGGCTACCTTGCCAACTTTTTCTAGAATGTCAAACGGTCCAATGTATCGCGGGCTCAACTTCCCAAAGCGAATCACACCACGATTCGGGGAAATCTTCAAGAATACATGGTCGCCTGGCTGAAACTCCAAAGGACGGCGTTTAGCATCCGCCCAATGCTTAAAACGGTCCTGAGCAATCCTCAACCTCTCCCGAATGTTCCTGACAACATCCACAGCCCCGTTCTCCACAGCGGTCATCAGAAAAGCCTGCCTCCTCGACGGAAAAGCCTGCTGAAAAGCCTGCCTCTGAGGGACAAGAGCTGCTCCACGACCGGCAGGAACAGGCACTCTCTGCTGCAACGGCTGTGCTGCGACAGGTGCCCTCTGCAGCTGATTCACATGCCGACAATCCTTCGCGACATGAGAAGCATCACCACAAACCAAACACTGGCCCAGAAACTTCCTACACTGATCCTTGATGTGGACAAGCTTGCAGCAGAAATGGCAAGTCTTCAGATTAGGCCCTCCTGGCCTCTTGAACTGCACCGGCTGATTAGGCTTGAAACCAGGCCTAACCATCGCCCTGGCCTGCTCCATAGGCCTCTTCCCCGCTCCAGAAATATGTCCCATCCTCTGGCTCAGGTTCAGCTCCTGCCTCCTCGCAGCGACCAGAACCTTCTGATAAGAGTCCAGATCAGAGGAAGACACAAAAATCTGAAGCTCCAAAGTAAGTCCCTGCAGGAACCTCTGAGCCCTCTCATCAGCATTCTGCACCATCTTCGGCGCGAACCGACTCAGCCTAGTGAACTCTTGGTGGTATAGGTCCACCGTCAAGCTCCCTTGCTTCAGATCAATAAAGCGCTGCAGCATCTCCTTCCTAGCAGCCTTCGGAAAGAACTCCTCATCAAAACTGGACTTAAAGGTAGCCCAAGCTATCGGCTCTACCAGCATCTTCTCTTCCGCATCCCACCAGTTCCGAGCATTATCCTTGAGTTGCCTCTTCGCCAGATCAACCCATCCAGCCGGGCTGATCTTCGCCATCTTCAAATTATCCTCAATGTTCCGAATCCACTCATCGGTAGCCAAAGGACCCTCAGACCCATCAAAATAAGCGAGACCCAGCTCCCGAAATTGCTTCGCTCCAGGCTTGGAGCGAGGGGCATCCTGGATTGCCCGAGCACCTCGAACAACTGGAGCATTCTGGACTTGCAGGAGCATGCCCTACTGCACCTGCATCATCTGAAGCATCATCCGCATCATCTCCCCATTGGTGGGTTCCCGCTCAGGCTCCTCGTCATGAGGGGGTGCACCACTACCACCACCACGGGTGAATCGCCTTCCTGTCATCTAATGACACAGAAAACGAAACCGATTAGACTCATATCTTATGACTCGGATGTCGAACTTAGTTTATTGGACATTCTAATATTATTATCCTTATTCCGATAATCACAGTTACAGAAAAGGACCTGCATGGGCCACCAACAAAACCTGTCACGCCCCGCTTCCCAAAGATGGAGGCGAGACGTGAAAAGGTCCGCACGAGAGTGGAACGGTGAAGCCCCAAACCCGATAAGCGTCAATAAAACATAAGCAGGTCCCTGTAACCACAAACGGAACAACAATAATAGCACAAGGAGAGACAGAAACAAAATCTCAAATCTCAGAATTTGTCCAACATTAAAAATTAAGTTCAGCATCCAGAAAAGCCACCAGGCTAAAAGAAAGAGTCTAAAGGCCCAGAACAAGGCCAACAAAAGGGACAGCATAACAAAGTATTGGTGCCAGGCACCGACAATAAAACCGTCTAAACAACAACACAAACAGTCTCTACGACTGATCGCCCGTGTCCACGAAGTCCTCGTCGAACACAGGCTCGGGCTCGGCGTCTGCAAACACCTCGTCCTCAACAATGAGATCAGGCTCAGGATCTAACATGTGTCACCCAAAAGAGTAAATGGGCACATGTCAGCAAGTCTAAAAGACTTGGGCAAGGAAACTGAAAGAAAGGTAAACTAGCACCCTAGCAGTTATAGTATGCATGACATTGCAATTATGGTAAAAGTGCACAAGTAAGACATGTTGTAACAATAGGTGCAAGAGAACAATTATCATGACATGACATGAGTAGCCAAGCAACTAACAATCTCAATCTTTTCACTAGTCACGTTTCGAGTTATTTGTAGATGTTTACGCCTTACAGCTGAACGGTTTATCATTCACACTGAGTGGCCGCTTAACACTACCCCAGAATCCAGAGTTTACGCTTTACAACTGAAGTTGCTGATCGGGCAGACTCCCAGTTGAATGGCCGCTTAACTCTTACCCCTCCCACACGTAAACAAGCCAGGGTCCCTGTACACGATGCTCAGTAAATGAGCCAGGGTTGCCCCGCACAAGAGCTTGTTGTTAGGTCCACAATTTGACGTAGGGTTGTGCCCGCTAAAAGCAGGAGCCTAGCCTCAATCAATTCACTAGGTGTAGCGGAGCTACGCAATCACGAGAACATTTAAAGAATGCAATGACATGACAATTAATTCGCGTACCATTATTTGAAATGAAACATGACATGGTAGTTATGCAACATGATAAATGACGTATCTAACTTGGTTGTCAAGCTAGTTCCTGGAATTACGCCTAGGCGAGTATCATTTCGTCGCCTAGTCTCTTTTACGCCTACAACAAGCAAATGGCCGAAGACATGGCCTAAAGCCCTAAGTGGCAAGTTTCACTTGCCTAGCACCGAGGACGACAATCACGAAGGTTCGTCTCGCAAGCGCTAATCTACGGGGAAAGTCGCTGTTAAGGAGAAATAATCATCAACCAACATCCATTTTTATTAGGGTTTCACAAAAACATAAATGGGTTCAGAGAACATTAAGAGATCGATTTATTACCGAACCGTTAGCGGAAGAACGACGCCGAGCAAGCACGGCGACGGAAGAACGATCCGGGAAACTAGAGTTCAGATCTGGAAATGGGAAGAAATTCTGGAGAAATGGGGTTTTGGGGATTTTTGGGGGTTTTCCGGCGACCTAGAGGTGGTGGCCGGCCTAAATGGAGAGGGGGAGGAGCTCTTGATGAAGGAGGAGGGCTAGGGTTAGTGTAACGGCCGGTATTTAACGGTATGTATTTTTGTTCGCATTTTATTTCGTGATTTTCCGTATCTTGTACGTGTTGCATCACGTACGTATTTTAATTAACTTCAGATACTTAAATACGTATTTTAAATAGCCATATTTATATGTAAATATGTCATTATTGGATTTCATATAAATAGTTATTCAAAATTCAAATGTGTTAAGAATTTCAAATGGTTTTGAAATTTAAATGCGAATTCATTTAAAAACCTTCTTTTTATAATCCTAATTTAATAATAACTATTTTGGAAACATGTATTCATTCAACCCCTTTTAAATCCCCTCTATTAAATTTTAATTTCAAACTTTCCATTTTTCTTTACTATTAATAGTATTTAAAACACTTTTAAAACACTTTCCTTTTCTTTCTGTTTTCAAATCGTTTCTATTTTTTCCCCTAAATCAATAACTCACGCACGCATTAGGCGCGCAGACACACTTTTATTTTTAAGAACCTAGGGGCCTTAAACCCTACCCTCTTAAACCCTGCCCTCCTATATAATATAGAACCCTAGTTTTTATCTCCTCCCTACTTTCTCAGCCGCCTCCATTTCTTCCTCTTCTTCACGTCATCCCCCATACGAGCGGCCTCCTCCGAGATCCAGACACCGAGCTCCCCCACAGCAGCTAACGCCAGCCGCCCCTATTCATTGCCATCCTCCACGCATCACCAACAAAACCGCAGCTGCCCGACTTCTTCCTTCCCCACGCACAACCACCAAGCGGGCCCGCTCACGTCCTCGCTCCCAAGTATAATGGGAAGCGGGGCGTGACAGTTAGATGGATGATGATTTGGGGAAGAAAGAGGCTCAGGAGAAATGAAAGAAGAAAAGAAAAACGTTTGTGGGGTTTAAATAGGAAGAGCTGGCGGCTGCCCAGAAATTAGGGTTTCGACACTGATTAGTCGGTCAAAGAGCAACCTCTGACCGACTAGTTTGGGAACTAGTCGGTCGGTTGACCAACGTAGACCGACTAAGTGTAAACAGTAACTCCTGACGAAAAATAGGATTTAGATTTAGTCGGTTAAAGAACGATTACTAACCGACTAGTTTGCAACCTAGTCGGTCGACAAATGTTCTTAGACCGACTAACGATAAACAGTAACTCCTGAATAATTAACAAAGCCCACTAGTCGGTCCATGAAGGTTTGACGACCGACTAAATCGTCATCTAGTCGGTCGGTTCCCCTTCTTGTACCGGCTAACGTGCACCGAAAGTTTCGAAATGGAGCGCAAAGCTCCGGGGTCGATTTTTACGACTCCTAGGCTTTATCTAACAATAAGATATGACCGATATGAAGCCCGTCACGAATGAGTTACTCCAAGACCAACGATTCTAAGGAAGAAGCTAGAAAATAACGACGAAACGATCGAAAATGAAAGCTACGGAGACGAAAACCACGCATAAGGGGAAAATCCACCAAAACATATATATATAATATAAATAATCCAGATACATGAAAACCAGTCGTTACAACGCTCAAGGCTGAGCCGAACCTCTGCCGACGGAAGAACGCGACGCGAACGGGCTTCCTTCACCGAACGTCGCTAGATCCGGCGGGTAGTATCTAGAGGTAATTTTTTCCCCTAGATCTAAAATTTCATGTGCGCATATGTTTTAAAATCCAATCACTTGGATCGATTGTTTGATGTATTTTTCAATAAAAACGTCTTTTTGGAGATTAAAAAATGATTTTTTTCTACTAAAAATTGGATTTTTTATCCCCAAAAATCATCAAACCCTAGGGGGATCTATTCGCCGGAGTGCGAAACCCCCCCAAAACCCGCGCCGCCGACGCCCCCACTTTGCGGCTTGCGGCAAACCCCCCCTCCGCCCCCACCCGCGTCGCTCGCTCGCAGCGGCGGTGCCCCCCCCCGCGCCGCCGCTCGCAGCGGCGGCGCCCCCCCGCCCCCCCTGTCGCCTGCAGCGGCGGGCGCCCCCCCCTCGTCGCTGCGACAGCAGGCTCGCCCCGCCGCCAGCAGCGGCGGGCAAAACCCGCCGCCAGCAGCGACGGGGCACCCCGCCGCCCGCAGCGGCGCCCCCCCCGCCGCCTGCGACGGCGGGCCCTCCCGGTGCGCACGCATGTTCTGAAACCCTAGCCGCCTGAAGCGGCAATCCGCGCGACCTAAAACCCTAACTAGGGTTTCACCCCGAAAATTCACTATTTTCAAATGTTTTTTCAAATTTAATTCGATTTTTTTCGTTATAATCTGGATAAATTACATGTGATTTCATTCAACGCTTTTTATTCGGATTATATGATTTTTAAACGTTTAAAAATTAGGAAGATCCTGCGGCCGCTCTGCCGTTAGTCAACTAACCTAACGGTGTTTGACGTTGCCTAGTGGTCCAATAATTTTTAAACGAAAGATCTTCATTTTCCATTATAAACTGCATGTGATGAATAAATTGCCTGTAATGAATTAACTGCATGTGATGATTAAATGCCTGCTGCATTTTATCTGCCTGCGACGAATGTTAATATTTGCTGTGGTTTTGGATCGGCTAGGTATCACCATTTTCTTTTTCATGCATTATTTCCTTTTTGAGAGAAAAATGTAGTGAGGATAATTTTGTAATATTACAAGACCGGCGGACGCCTCAAGAAGATGAAGGACCATTCCAGAAGAATAGGGGCCCCATGGGGGTTCCCGAGTTGTACTTTCATTTCTTTTTGGGATTGTATGGACTGTAATTAATTTGGTGATTAGCCGATCCACGCAGCAAATATCTGTGTTTGAAATGCTTAATTATTTATTTTTCTGCAAAAATATCTAATTATTGCCTATCTTTTAACATGCTAGAGTGATAAATGGCCAAAATTGCGAGCGTCGATTTCGACGTTTTGGATGCTTCAGGCAAGAACTACTTAAGCTGGCAGTTGGACATAAAATTCCACCTGCGAGCACAGGGACTGAGCCATGCCATCGCTGTAGGCGATAAGGTTTCTGATATAGATAAAGCGAAAGCAATTATCTATATCAGACGCCATATCGATCGGACCCTGAAGGCCGAGTACCTCACGGTGGAAGACTCTTATGAGTTATGGACCGCCCTAGAGGACAGATATAAACATCAGAGAGATGTTATACTTCCTCGAGCGCGATATGAATGGGAGAACCTCCGTCTCCAAGACTTTAAGTCTATTACCGAGTACAACTCGGCACTCTTTAGCATCACCTTACGCACCTCACGCCTGAAGTTGTGTGGTGAAAAGGTGACGGAGGAGCGCATGTTAGAGAAGACGTATACATCCTTCCACGAGAAGGATGTCATACTGATGCAACAGTATCGTGAACGAAAGTTTACGAAATACTCAGAGCTTCTCTCATGCCTTCTGATGGCAGAGCAGAATCGTGACCTCCTTCTGGCCACCCATAACTCACGCCCTACCGGCACTGCTCCTGCGCCTAAAGCGCATCACAGCTCCTCCCAGAAGAAGAGGAGCAACTTCAAAAGCAAACCCCAGAAGGGTAAGGAGATGAAGAAGCAGGCCAGAGGACCCCCTCCCAGAAGCAACAATGAGGGGAAGAAGAAGAAGAATGTGTGGAAGAGAAAGGACGACGGCCAGACTTCTGCCCCCAGAAAGGACTGGGAAGATAAGTGCCACAGGTGTGGCATGAATGGATACTGGTCCAGGAATTGTCGGACTCCACGCCATCTACAGGACTTGTACAAAGCGAGCCAGAAGCAAGCTGAGACAAACCTGGTGGTTCAAGAAAACCTGACACCAATCAGGTTCATCGCTGAGGACTTCTCAAACGATGACCTGCTCGACTGAGGACATTATCTATTTTCTATGCATTGTAGCTTTCCTTTTTGAGAAACTATTTATCTGCTTGTTTTATTTCTAGCATGTTGGAGTACTTTTTAAGACATTAATTGATTATCAGTAGTATATCTTTTCTTGTGCCTTATACTGCGATATTTTCTCTTAAAAATAGCTGGACTTTAAATGCCTAGTGGATAGTGCCTCTATGCACATGATCCTCCAAGACATCTGCTTTTTTCAAAGCATTAATAAATACGATGGAACCGTAAATACAATTTTTGGTCCATCAGGTATCATTGAAGGATCAGGGGAAGCACAATTTATGCTCCCCAACAAAACACAACTACTTATAAAAGATGCGCTTCTCTCCCCTAGCTCGAATAGAAACCTGTTAAGCTTTAAAGATATCCGCTTAAACGGATACCACCTTGAGACTGTGAGCAAACAAAACATAGAATTCATATATGTAACGTCTCATATAAGCGGTGCTAAAAACACCGTCGAGCGTTTTGAGGGACTCCCATCAGGTCTCTACCACACAAGGATCAGAGCAATGGAAGCAAACACACTTGAGCACTAGAAGTGCCATAATCAACCAGAATTCAAACTCTGGCACGATAGACTAGGACACCCTGGAAGGAATATGATGTGTCGCATCATATCCCAATCCTGTGGAATTAACCCAAAAAGCCTGAAGCCACTTCGGGAGGGTGCACATCCTTGTCCCCTTGTCACAAAGGGAAATTGATTACGAGACCATCCACCCTGAAGGTGGACTCTAAGTCTCCAAGCTTCCTAGAGAGAATACATGGAGACATTTGCGGGCCTATTCACCCCGCAAGTGGACCATTTTGGTACTACATGGTACTGATTGACGAATCTTCGAAATTGTAACGACTGCTTTTCATGTATCTGGATATAATATAATATAATATATGTTTTGGTGGATTTTCTCCTCTTGTGTGGTTTTCGTCTCCGTAGTTTTCATTTTTGATCGATTCGTCGTATTTTCTCGTTTCTTCCTTAGGATCGTCGATTTCGAAGTATGTCATTCGTGACGGGCTTCATAACGGTCGTATCTAACTATTAGATCAAGCCTAGGAGTCTTAGGAATCGATCCCGGGGCCCCGCGCTCCGTATCAGAACTTTTTGTGCTCATTAGCCGGTATAAGAAGGGGCATCGACCGACTAGATGACGATCCAGTCGGTCGGCAATCCTTCTTGGACCGACTAGTTGGCTTTCTAAAATTATTCAGGAGTTACTGTTTATCGTTAGTCGATCTAAGAACGTTGCTTGACCGACTAGGTTACAAACTAGTCGGTCGACAATGCTTCTTTAACCGACTAACACATCATCTTAATTTTAGTTGAGTTACTGTTTACTCTTAGTCGGTCTAAGAACGTTCATCGACCGACTAGATGCTAAACTAGTCGATCAGTATTTGTTCATGGACCGACTAACTCTAAAATCCTATTTTCGTTCAGGAGTTACTGTTTGCACTTAGTCGGTCTACGTTGGTCGACCGACCGACTAGTTGCCAAACTAGTCGGTCAGTGGTTGCTCTTTGACCAACTAACCAGTGTTGAAACCCTAATTTCTGGGCAGCCGCCAGTTCAACCTATTTATACCCAACCCAAACGATTTCTTCTTCCCCAACATGACCCAAAAGCCTAAAATCTTCCCCCTTGAGCCCCCATCTTCCTCCAAGCTTCATTTCCTCATTCCAAGCCCTAAATCCATCATCCAAACCATCCATCCACTCTATCTACCTCTCATCTTCCCCAAAATCTCACCAAATCCATCAAAATCCCCAAATCCCCCAAAACCGTAGTTTCCCCAAACTTCTCCAATCTTTTCCAGATCTGATCCTAGGGTTCCCCGGAGTGTTTCTTCCGCCTCCTCTCGGTAAGAAATCGATCTACCGTTGTTTTCATAACCTATTTATATTATTTATGAAACCCTAATAAATTTCATGTTGTTTGTTGATTGTTCCCCCAAAACAGCGATTTCCCCGTAGATTGGCATTCGTGTGACGAAATAGTCGCCATCCCCGGTGCTAGGCAAGTGAAACTTGCCACTTAGGGTTTAGGCCATGTTTTAGGCCATTTGCTTGTTGTAGGCGTAAAAGAGGCTAGGCGACGAAATGATACTCGCCTAGGCGCAAATTGGGGAACTAGCTTGACAACGAAGCTAGTTCCGACATTTAGCATGTTGCACAATTACCATGTCATGTTTACTTTCCATTAACGGTACGCAAATTAAATGTCATGTCATTGCATTCTTCTGGTGATCCCGTGATTGCGTAGCATCGCTACAATACTTGTGTTTTCTGGCTCGTGACCAGAAGCGAGCATAATGAGTTGCTAACCCCAACGCTCGATATATTGAATTGTGAACTAAGAAACAAGCTCCCGTGCGGGGCAACCCTGGCTCACTTGTTGGGCTCATGTGCAGGGACCCTGGCTTGTTTACGTGTGGGATGGGGTAAGGGTTAAGCGGCCATTCAACTGGGGGTCTGTTTGATCAACAACTGCAGTTATAAGGCGTAAACTCTGGGGTGGGTAGTGTTTAGTGCCGATCGGTGTGAATGATGTACCATTCAGCTGAAGGGCGTAAACATCTACAAAATAACGTGAAACATGAATTGGGTTTAGTGCCGATCGGTGTGAATGATGTACCATTCAGCTGAAGGGCGTAAACCCCTACAACAATGTGAATTGATTGAGATTGATAGTAGCTTGGCTACTCTTGTCTTGTCCCGATAATTGTTCTCTTGTACAAATTGTCCTGCCATGTTTTAATTGTGCACTCATGTTATAACTGCCATGTCATGCATACTAAACTGCTATGTTGCTAGTTGCCTTACTTTCAGTTTCCTTGCCCAAGTCTTTTTAGACTAGCTGACATGTGCCCCTTTACTCTTTTGGGTGACACATGTTAGATCCTGAGCCTGAGTACCTTGTTGAGGACGAGGTGTTTGCTGACGCCGAGCCCGAGCTTGTGTTTGACGGGGAGTACGTGGACACTGGGGACCAGTCCTAGTGTCTTCGTTGTGTTTTACTTTTGTTAGACAGTTGTTTTGTTATCGGTGCGTAGCACCCATACGTTGTTATGTCGTTTCTTTTGTTGGCCTTGTTCTGGGCCTTTAGACTCTTTTCTTTTAGCCTGGTGGCTTTTCTGGATGTTGAACTTATTTTTCTTGTTGGACAATGTATGAGATGTGAGATTTTATTTCAGTCTCTCCTTGTGTTATTATTGTTATTCTGTTGTGGTTACAGGGACCTGCTTATGTATTTATTGACGCTTATCGGGTTTGGGGCTTCACAGCTCCACTCCCGTGCGGACCTTTTCACGTCTCGCCTCCATTTTAGGGAAGCGGGTCGTGACAGGTTTTAGTGGTGGCCCATGCAGGTCCTTCTGTAACTGCGATTTTTGGAATAGCGATAATAATATTAGAATGTCCAATAAACTAAGTTCGACGTCCGAGTCATAAGCTATGAGTCTAATCTGATTCGTTTTCTGTGTCACTAGATGGCAGGAAGACGTTTCACCCGTGGTGGGGGTAGTGGTGCGATCCCTCATGATGAGGAGCCTGAGCGGGAACCCACCAGCGGTGAGATGATGCGGATGATGCTGCAGATGATGCAAGTGCAGCAGGGCGTGGTTTTGCAAGTCCAGAATGCTCCACTTGCTCGAGCTACCCGGGCTCTTCCGGATGCCCCTCGCTCTGAGCCAGGAGCGAAGCAATTTCGGGAGCTGGGTCCCGCATATTTTGATGGGTCTGAGGGTCCTCTGGCTGCCGATGAGTGGATTCGGAACATCGAGGACAATCTGAAGATGGCCAAGATCACCCCGGCTGGATGGGTTGATTTGGCGAAGAGACAACTCAAGGATAATGCTCGGAATTGGTGGGATGCTGAAGAGAAGATGTTGGTGGAGCCGATAGCTTGGGCTACCTTCAAGTCTAGATTTGATGGTGAGTTCTTCCCGAAAGCTGCCAGGGAGGAGATGCTGCAGCGTTTTATCGATTTGAAGCAAGGGAACTCGTCGGTGGACATGTATCACCAAGAGTTCATGAGGCTGAGTCGGTTTGCACCAAAGATGGTGCAGGACGCTGAGGAGAGAGCTCAGAGGTTCCTGCAGGGGCTTGCTTCGGAGCTCCAGAGTTTTGTGACCTCCTCCGACCGGGAGTCTTATCAGAAGGTTCTGGTAGCGGCCAAGAGGCAGGAGCTGCTCGTGAACCAGAGGAAGGGGTCTGTTGTTGGTGCTGGGAAGAGGCCTGTGGAACAGGCGAGAGCTGTGGTTAGACCTGGATTCAGGCCTAATCAGTCTGCTCAGTTTAAGAGGCCAGGAGGGCCTATTCTGAAGACTTACCATTTCTGCGGCAAGCCTGGCCATATCAAGGATCAGTGTCGGAAGTTTTTGGGCCAGTGTCTGGTTTGCGGTGATGCTTCTCATGTCGCGAAGGATTGTCGGCATGCGGGTCCGCTGCGGAGGGCACCTGTTGCAGCTCAGTTGTTGCAGTAGCGAGCGTCTGTTCTTGCTGGTCGTGGAGCAGCTCTTGTTCCGCAGAGGCAGGCTTTTCAGCAGGCTGTTCCGCCGAGGAGGCAAGCTTTTCTGATGACCGCTGCGGAGAGCGAGGCTGTGGATGAGGTTATCGCAGGTAATCCTCACTCTAGCTGTTACTTTCCTAGCTGGTTTTGATTGTTATATTGTGTTGTTTGCTTGAACATGGTTGTTTGCTAGACTAGGGTTTGATTGTTAATTGATTGTTAGGTGTGGTTTTGGTTTGCACATTTCCTGCACGAGTCCTCTTTGACTCTGGTGCATCGATGTGCATTATTTCTCGGAGCTTCGTGGAGAGGCATTCCTTGTCGACGTCCCCTTTACCCAAGAGTTGGAATATCGTTACAGGGAATGGTGTGGTCTCGGTGCATCGTGGTTGCAATTCTTGCTCGTTGGTGGTCTGTGGACATGAGTTTTTCGCTGATTTCATTGTCCACGACATCATCAACTATGATGCAGTTCTTGGGATGGATTGGCTTGCGAGCTTCTATGCTACGATTGACTGCAGGAGGAAGAAGGTGGTGTTCGAGATTCCCAGACATCCAGTATTTGAGTTCAGTCATGGTAGCTGTTCGCTTGGTCCTGTCAGGTTTCGGGCCAGGCCGGTGGAGGCTGTGGCTATGCAGATGGAGCTGGAGTGGCCAGCTGTGGTGCGAGATTTTGGCGACGTCTTCCCCGAGGAGATGTCTGGTTTGCCGCCTGATCGAGCTTTAGAATTTTCTATTGATCTCGTTCCAGGTGCGCAGCCGATTTCGAAGGCGCCGTATCGTATGGCACCTGCAGAGTTGGAAGAGTTGCGGAAGCAGTTGGATGAGCTTTTGCAGAAGGGTTATATTAATCCTAGCGTGTCTCCGTGGGGAGCACCGGTGTTGCTGGTTAAGAAGAAGGATGGTTCGCGTCGCATGTGCGTGGACTATCGGGAGTTGAATGCGGTGACCATTAAGAATAAATACCCGTTGCCTCACATCGATGATATTTTTGATCAACTTGGAGGTTCGAGGGTGTTTTCTAAATTGGATTTGAGGAGTGGTTACCATCAGTTGAAGGTGAAGAAGGGAGATGTTCCGAAGACAACGTTCAGGACGAAGTATGGACACTATGAGTTCGTGGTTATGCCTTTCGGCGTATCTAACGCACCCGCAGTTTTCATGAATCTGATGAACCTGATTTTCTATGACTTTTTGGATAAGTTTGTCGTTATCTTTATTGACGACATTCTGATCTACTCGAAGTCGGAGGAAGAGCATGCCTCGCACTTAAGGACGGTGTTGGAGATTTTGAGGAAGCATCGTTTGTATGCTAAGTTTTCGAAGTGCGAGTTCTGGATGGATAGAGTTGCTTTTCTCGGGCATGTGGTGACTGGAGATGGTATTTCAGTGGATCCTGAGAAGATTCGGGCCATCAGGGAGTGGCCTGTTCCGTCGTCTGCGTCTGAGATTCGGAGTTTCCTTGGACTTGCTGGTTACTATCGGCGATTCATTAAGGACTTTTCCCGTATTACTGAGCCGATGACCAGGTTGACGTGGAAGGATGTTGCTTTTGTTTGGTCGGGTGATTGTGAGAGTGCTTTTGGTGTTCTGAAGGAGAGGTTGACGACTGCCCCTATTCTTGTTGTGCCTGATCGCAGCGGTGGATTTGAGATCTTTTGCGATGCTTCTGGCAAGGGTCTCGGTTGTGTGTTGCATCAGCACGGGCATGTTGTGGCGTATGCATCTCGTCAGCTTAAGGTTCATGAGAAGAATTATCCGACGCATGATTTGGAGTTGGCTGCCGTTGTGTTTGCTCTTAAGATTTGGAGGCACTTCCTGCTGAGTGAGAAAGTGAAGATTTTCACCGATCACAAAAGCTTGAAGTATATTTTCACTCAGAAGGAGCTCAACATGCGGCAGCGTCGATGGTTGGAGCTTATGGCGGATTATGAGATTGATTTGCAGTTTCACCCTGGCAAGGTGAATGTGGTTCCGGATGCTTTGAGTAAGCTTCCAGCGGTGATGATTTTGACCTCGCAGTGGAGATTGCAGCAGGATTTTTGCGAGTCTGGCGTGGAGATTGTTCTCCCTGGAGAGGCTTCGTCGTTGATGTACATGCAGGTACAGTCGACGATCATGGATCGGATTAAGGCTGGCCAGGCTGAGGATCCGAAGCTGATGAAGATTCGGGAGCAGGTGGAAGCCGGTCTGCGGACTGACTTTTTGATTCATGAGGATGGCTCGCTGAGGTTTGGAGCCAGGTTGTGTGTGCCAGCTGGGGATTTTAGAGAGCAGCTGATGGTGGAGGCACACAGTTCGCCGTATTCTGTGCATCCTGGTGGCACCAAGATGTACCGGGATCTTCGTCTGAATTATTGGTGGCATGGTATGAAGAGGAGCGTGGCTCGGAGTGTAGCCAAGTGCTTGGTTTGCCAGCAAGTGAAGGCGGAGCATCAGCGTACATCCGGGTTGCTACAACCGCTTCCGATTCCGGAGTGAAAATGGCAACACATCACTATGGATTTCGTGACTGGACTACCTCGGAGTCCGAAGCAGAATGACGCGATTTGGGTGATCGTAGATCGATTGACCAAATCTGCGCACTTTATTCCGTTCCGAGTGGGACAGTCCACTGAGGCGATAGCAAGGAGATATATGGAGGTAAAATTCTTTTACTCTCCGTTTTTATTTCCTTTTCCTAGTTTGGATAGTGATGTAACGTGAATCGTGCAGGAGGTTGTGCGACTTCATGGAGTCCCCGTGAGTATTGTGTCTGACAGAGACACGAGGTTCACATCTCAGTTCTGGTAGAGTTTGCAGAAGAGCTTGGGTACGCGTCTGAGTTTCAGCACGGCGTAACATCCGCAGACGGATGGCCAGTCCGAGAGGATGATTCAGATTTTGGAAGACATGCTGAGGGCGTGCATGTTGGATTTCAAGGGTTCGTGGGAGGACCATCTACATTTGGTGGAGTTTTCCTACAACAACAGCTTCCAGGCGAGTATTGGCATGGCGCCTTTCGTCGCTCTTTATGGGAGGAAATGTCGATCGCCATTGAGTTGGGATGACGTTGGTGATCGGGAGTTGTTGGGACCTGAGATGATCGTGGAGGCCGTGGATATCGTCAGGAATATTCGGGAGAGGTTGAGAATTACTCAGGACCGTTTTAAGCATTGGGCGGATGCTAAACGTCGTCCTTTGGAGTTTCAGCCGGGTGACCATGTGTTCTTGAAGATTTCCTCGAATCGTGGTGTGATTCGTTTCGGGAAGCGTGGGAAGTTGAGCCCACGATACATTGGACCGTTTGACGTTTTGGAGAGGGTTGGCGAGGTAGCTTATCGCTTGGCCTTGCCGCCATCTTTGGAAGGAGTTCACAATGTTTTCCATGTATCGCAGCTTCGTCGATACATTAGCGATCCGTCTCATGCGGTGGATTTTCGGAGATTACCGTTCGCCCCGATATGACGTATGACCAGCATCCAGTGCAGATTCTGGACAGGCATCAGAAATCGCTTTGGAACAAGATTGTCAATCTTGTGAGGGTGATGTGGCGACACGGCTCACCTGGAGAGTCTACTTGGGAGAATGAGGATGAGATGCGAGAGCGTTTCCCACTTTTGTTTCCGGACTCGTGAGTATTTGGAAATTTCGAGGACGGAATTTTTCTTAAGTTGGGGAGGATGTAACGACTGCTTTTCATGTATCTGGATATAATATAATATAATATATGTTTTGGTGGATTTTCTCCTCTTGTGTGGTTTTCGTCTCCGTAGTTTTCATTTTCGATCGATTCGTCGTATTTTCTCGTTTCTTCCTTAGGATTGTCGATTTCGAAGTATGTCATTCGTGACGGGCTTCATAACGGTCGTATCTAACTATTAGATCAAGCCTAGGAGTCTTAGGAATCGATCCCGGGGCCCCGCGCTCCGTATCGGAACTTTTTGTGCTCATTAGCCGGTATAAGAAGGGGCATCGACCGACTAGATGACGATCCAGTCGGTCGGCAATCCTTCTTGGACCGACTAGTTGGCTTTCTAAAATTATTCAGGAGTTACTGTTTATCGTTAGTCGGTCTAAGAACGTTGGTTGACCGACTAGGTTGCAAACTAGTCGATCGGCAATGCTTCTTTAACCGACTAACACATCATCTTAATTTTAGTTGAGTTACTGTTTACTCTTAGTCGGTCTAAGAACGTTCATCGACCGACTAGATGCTAAACTAGTCGGTCAGTATTTGTTCATGGACCGACTAACTCTAAAATCCTATTTTCGTTCAGGAGTTACTGTTTGCACTTAGTCGGTCTGCGTTGGTTGACCGACCGACTAGTTGCCAAACTAGTCGGTCAGTGGTTGCTCTTTGACCGACTAACCAGTGTTGAAACCCTAATTTCTGGGCAGCCGCCAGCTCAACCTATTTATACCCAACCCAAACGATTTCTTCTTCCCCAACACGACCCAAAACCCTAAAATCTTCCCCCTTGAGCCCCTATCTTCCTCCAAGCTTCATTTCCTCATTCCAAGCCCTAAATCCATCATCCAAACCATCCATCCACTCTATCTACCTCTCATCTTCCCCAAAATCTCACCAAATCCATCAAAATCCCCAAATCCCCCAAAACCCTAGTTTCCCCAAACTTCTCCAATCTTTTCCAGATCTGATCCTAGGGTTCCCCGGAGTGTTTCTTCCGCCTTCTCTCGGTAAGAAATCGATCTACCGTTGTTTTCATAACCTATTTATATTCCCCAAAATCTCACCAAATCCATCAAAATCCCCAAATCCCCCAAAACCCTAGTTTCCCCAAACTTCTCCAATCTTTTCCAGATCTGATCCTAGGGTTCCCCGGAGTGTTTCTTCCGCCTTCTCTCGGTAAGAAATCGATCTACCGTTGTTTTCATAACCTATTTATATTATTTATGAAACCTAATAAATTTCATGTTGTTTGTTGATTGTTCCCCCAAAACAGCGATTTCCCCGTAGATTGGCATCCGTGTGACGAAATAGTCGACATCCCCGGTGCTAGGCAAGTGAAACTTGCCACTTAGGGTTTAGGCCATGTTTTAGGCCATTTGCTTGTTGTAGGCGTAAAAGAGGCTAGGCGACGAAATGATACTCGCCTAGGCGCAAATTGGGGAACTAGCTTGACAACGAAGCTAGTTCCGACATTTAGCATGTTGCACAATTACCATGTCATGTTTACTTTCCATTAACGGTACGCAAATTAAATGTCATGTCATTGCATTCTTCTGGTGATCCCGTGATTGCGTAGCATCGCTACAATACTTGTGTTTCCTGGCTCGTGACCAGAAGCGAGCATAATGAGTTGCTAACCCCAACGCTCGATATATTGAATTGTGAACTAAGAAACAAGCTCCCGTGCGGGGCATCCCTGGCTCACTTGCTGGGCTCATGTGCAGGGACCCTGGCTTGTTTACGTATGGGATGGGGTAAGGGTTAAGCGGCCATTCAACTGGGGGTCTGTTTGATCAACAACTGCAGTTGTAAGGCGTAAACTCTGGGGTGGGGTAGTGTTTAGTGCCGATCGGTGTGAATGATGTACCATTCAGCTGAAGGGCGTAAACATCTACAAAATAACGTGAAACGTGAATTGGGTTTAGGGCCGATCGGTGTGAATGATGTACCATTCAGCTGAAGGGCGTAAACCCCTACAACAATGTGAATTGATTGAGATTGATAGTAGCTTGGCTACTCTTGTCTTGTCCCGATAATTGTTCTCTTGTACAAATTGTCCTGCCATGTTTTAATTGTGCACTCATGTTATAACTGCCATGGCATGCATACTAAACTGCTAGGTTGCTAGTTGCCTTACTTTCAGTTTCCTTGCCCAAGTCTTTTTAGACTTGCTGGCATGTGCCCCTTTACTCTTTTGGGTGACACATGTTAGATCCTGAGCCTGAGTACCTTGTTGAGGACGCGGTGTTTGCTGACGCCGAGCCCGAGCTTGTGTTTGACGGGGAGTACGTGGACACTGGGGACCAGTCCTAGTGTCTTCGTTGTGTTTTACTTTTGTTAGACAGTTGTTTTGTTATCGGTGCGTAGCACCCATACGTTGTTATGTCGTTTCTTTTGTTGGCCTTGTTCTGGGCCTTTAGACTCTTTTCTTTTAGCCTGGTGGCTTTTCTGGATGTTGAACTTATTTTTCTTGTTGGACAATGTATGAGATGTGAGATTTTATTTCAGTCTCTCCTTGTGTTATTATTGTTATTCTGTTGTGGTTACAGGGACCTGCTTATGTATTTATTGACGCTTATCGGGTTTGGGGCTTCACAGCTCCACTCCCGTGCGGACCTTTTCACATCTCGCCTCCATTTTAGGGAAGCGGGTCGTGATAGAAATGGTCGTATGTGTGCCTCCTGTCCACCCGCAACGTAGCCTTTGCAAAGCTACTGGCACAAATTATAAAGTTACGGGCACATTTCCCAGACAACCAGATCAAGAAATTGCGTCTGGACAATGCTGGGGAATTCACATCACAAGTCTTCCTAGACTACTGCCAAGCAACCGGTATAGAAGTTGAACATCATGTACCTCATGTTCACACCCAGAATGGGTTAGCTGAATCTCTTATAAAGAGACTACAATGGATCGCTCGACCATTGTTGATGCAATGTCAGTTGCCGGTAAGTGCATAAGGACATGCCATATTGCACGCTGCATCGCTAATAAGATTACGACCTTCAGGTAGTCAATCTTATTCTCCGATGCAACTTGCATATGGGAACCCGCCTGATATCTCTCACTTGAGGATATTCGGATGTGCTGTCTATGTCCCCATAGCACCACCGCAGAGAACCAAGATGGGTCCACAACAGCGTCTTGGTATCTATATTGGTTTCGACTCATCATCGATCATTAGATACCTCGAACCCCTTACGGGGGACGCCTTCAAAGCACGTCTAGCAGATTGTGAGTTTGATAAAAGTACTTTTCCCAAACTAGGCATTAACACACAGAAGCCAGAAGTTTCAAAGACCATTTCATGGGACACAAAGACTTTATCCCATTTTGATCCGCGTACAAATCAATGTGAAGACGAGATCCTGAAGATCTTTCAAATTCAAAAAACAGTTCACATTTTACCGGACAAATTCACTGACAACCAGAAGATTGTCAGATCACACGTCCCTGATGCAAATACGCCAGCTAGGATTGACATACCTAAAGATGGATGCAATCCACATGCAGCAGAAGCGGCACCTCAACAAAAAAGAGGACGACCCCCAGGCTCCAAAGATAAGAACCCTCGAAAGAGGAAACATCCTGGAGCAATAATAACGATACCACCACAGGATGCTGAGCTCAGCCCAGCTACCTCTCCCCTCCTAACAACCCCCGAAGAGGAAAATATAGGAGAAATATCATTAAATTATGTCCGTACTGGGGAGGTACTGGACAGAAAAAGCACAATCATCGATGATAAATTCGCGCTCATTATTGCCACTCATGTCACTGAATATGACGATGAGACCGATCCACGCTCTCTAGCAGAATGTAAACGCAGAGAGGATTGGCCAAAGTGGAACGAGACAATAGGTGTAGAGCTGGACTCACTCTCGAAGCGCAAAGTTTTTGGACCTGTAGTCCTAACACCAAAGGGTGTTAAACCTGTGGGATATAATTGGGTATTCGTGAGAAAAAGAAACGAGAATAACGAGATCGTGCGTTATAAAGCGCGCCTTGTTGCACAAGGCTTTTCCCAATGACCAGGAATAGACTACAACGATACCTATTCCCCGGTCATGGATGCGATCACTTTCCGTTTCATTATTGGCCTATCCACAAAGGAAGGCTTGGATATGCAGCTCATGGACGTTGTGACTGCATACCTATATGGAAATATAGATAAGGACATCTATATGAAAATCCCAGATGGATACAAACTACCGATAAAAATGACAGAAAGACCTCGGGACGTCTACTCTGTCAAACTCCAAAGATCACTGTATGGTCTAAAGCAGTCAGGTAGAATGTGGTACAACAGACTCAGTGAATTCCTAGTGCAACAATGATTCACAACAAATGAAGTCTGCCCTTACATCTTTATAAGAGCAAAGGGAACAGGATTCGTAATTATTGCCGTCTACGTAGACGACCTGAACATCATCGGATCTCCTGAAGAGATAGGTGAGATATCCAAAAGTCTCACACAGACTTTTGAGATGAAAGACCTTGGCAAAACGAAGTTCTGCCTAGGCTTACAAATTGAACACTTAAGCGGAGGAATCCTGTTACACCAATCGACATACACAAAGAAAGTGCTGAAAAACTTTCTTATGGACAAATGTCATCCGCTTAGCACACCAATGGTCGTTAGATCACTGGATGTCGACACAGACCCCTTCCGACCGTTGGAAGAGGGGGAGGAAACACTGGGTCCTGAAGTACCCTACTTAAGTGCAATTGGAGCACTCCTATACCTGGCAAACTGCACGCGTTCCGATATAGCGTTCACAGTTAACTTACTAGCCAGATACAGTTCTGCGCCCTCAAAGCGCCACTGGAACGGAGTTAAGCAACTTCTGCGCTACCTCCAAGGGTCTGTGGACATGGAACTATACTTCAAGAAAGGTGTATCCTCTGACTTGGTCGATTATCCAGACGCAGGATACAGGTCTGACCCGCATACCACAAAGTCCCAGACCGGTTTCGTGTTCACGTACGGTGGGATGGCCATCTCATGGAGATCCGTGAAGCAGACATCGACAGCAACCTCATCCAACCACTCCGAGCACATTGCGATCCACGAAGCTAGCAGAGAATGCTTTTGGCTTCGATCAGTCATCAACCATATCCTCAAGACCACCGGCCTGCAGACGGGAGATCTTGGACCTACCACCATGTATGAAGACAATGCTGCATGCATCGCCCAACTACGAGGTGGCTACATCAAAGGTGACAGGACGAAGCACATTTCCCCCAAGCTCTTCTGGACGCATGAACAGCAAGTGGACAACTAGATCGACATCCAGCAGATCCAGTCTTGCAACAACCTGGCAGACCTATTCACTAAAGCTTTGCCTCGCAGTACCTTTAGAAAACTTGTACTAGGAATTGGGATGAGACAGTTGAGAGATTTACAAGCCTGAAGTTTGTACTTATCAGGGAAGTTAATGTAGTGTTGTACTCTTTTTCCTTGGATACTGGTTTTTTCCACTGGGTTTTCCATAGCCAAAGGTTTTAACGAGGCAGCCACATCAACTCTGGATCCAGAAGTATCCACCCCTGATGTTATCCATCGATCAGGGGAAGTTACAGAGACTTGTACTCTTTTCCCTTAGCCACTGGTTTTTCCCACTGGGTTTTCTAAGGCAAAGGTTTTAATGAGGCAAGTACTCTTAAACTTAGGGATCCAGAAGCATCCGTAGACCCATGATCAGATAAGCTCTATGAACCCTGAAGCGTTCATCACGGCTTACAACAATGGATGGATAAGGGGAAGTGTTATAAACGGACTTTTGGTGGGCCTACCCGTTAGTGGGTATCCACCCATTATGTAACCCTACTACTATAAATACAGGGCTATGGATTCCATAGCCAATAAGTTTACAACAAAATTCGCATTGTTGAAGAATTAAGAATTAATTTCAAAAAATCATCTAAATTAGTCACAGTCTTATTGGCCCAGAAGAGGGACCTGATACAACCTCCGAATGGGCTAGAGAGAGGCGAACCGACTGCTAGGCCCAGAACTGCACTGGGCTCTGGCCCAAAGGGGGCCCAGAAGCTGGTCGGGGTGCAGGGACCAAGACCGCCATTTGACTGACGGTTGACCCCGCTCAAAGGGGGAAACCACTCCCCAGATCGCGCCCGCCTTGATTGCCATTGAAGGGACCATCAATGCGGACAGGCATGGAGGGAGGTATGATAAATGCCATGAAGGCGTTAACATGCGGGACTCCTATAAGAGACCCGAAAAACAGAACACAAAAGACGGAATCTTGGATACTTGACACTCAGGTATATCATCCCCTTAAACCTTCTTCCACCTCATATTTCTCCTCCATAGCTCGGCCGAGAACTCGCGCTTGGTCTCTCTAAGAACCAAGCTTGGTTCCACCAAAGCACCTCTCAGTCAAGATCTGACTTAGGTATCGGAGGGGACTTGGTCGGAATCAAGGTCCGACCCCCATGTTGACTTCTTCATTTTGCAGATCCGAAGAGACGTCACCTCACTGAAGCTTCCCTTCGGCGTCCCATCTCTTGGATCCGAACGCCCTCGTGCCAAAGCTTGTTCGGTCGATCGATCCCAGAGGATGTCAACCTGCCGAAGGTACCCTTCGGTGCACCATCGCTCGGACCCACACATTCCCGCTCAAGTGAACGCTTGGCCGATTGATCCCAAGGTCGTCCCCGTATCTCGAGACAGTGACGACACTCGGACCTCCGGATAACCAACCTGTGGTGAGAAAACACCCCGAAAACTCTGGCGCTGTCTGTGGAAACGAATCTTCACCCACGTCAAATAACCACACTAGAAATGACTCGGTAACACACCAAGGGCTGCAAGAGGGTGGCCACAGCAGCACCCAAACTAGGCCCTGTCAAAACCAACTTCAGTAAGGACACGTCCAACAGGTGCCCGCCCCAGACCGTGGAGTCGAGCACCTGACTGATGACAGCAATGGACAAAGACCGAGAGAAGACCGAGGATGGCTCTCAGCCCATCTACTTCTCTGAGGATGACCTAGAGGGGATTGAGCTGCCACACGATGACGCCTTGGTCATCTCGGTCGTCATCGACACATCCGTAGTCCGACGGCTGCTCGTCGATACATGAATCTCGTGCGACATCATGTTCATGTCAACCTTGGAGAAGATGGGACTGCGGGCATGCGACCTGGAGCCTTGTTCGGGCCCCATAGTTGGCTTCACATGATATTCTGCCCCAATTATAGGAATGATCCGCCTCCTGGTGACGCTCGGAGAACCTCCCCATCAATCACTCTAACGACAAAATTCATGGTCGTGAGGATTAGGTGTCACGTCCAGCTTCCCATTATACTTGGGAGCGAGGACGCAAGCGGGTCCGCGTGTGCTTAAAGAAAAGAAGAATTACTTTTATTCATTTCTTTCTTCTTTGACATAGCACAATAAGCGTTTGTTTAGCTAAGCAAGTTCTTGCATTGGAATGTTCTCAGAGCAGCATAAATATTCATTTCACTTTTATTCTAGCGTTTTCAAAACAAGTACACAAAGTAATTTGGCCTTGCATGGCTGTACAATTTGCAGAAATGTAAACACAACTGAAAGTAACAAGTACAACCAATAAAATAGAAACTAAGAGCAGCTCTCTTTATTTTTCAGCAGGGAGGACCTCAACATCCTCGTAACTCTAGTCCGCCGGGTCGTCCTCCAAGATAGGATCATCGGAAGCGGGGTCCTCAATATAATCAGACTCCGAACCTAACATATATTTTACAATACATTGAAATATCTGTCAGCGATAGCTCGATAAGATTTTTAAAGTAATTGAATAAGGAATTAACTTGGAAAAGAACAAAAGAGTGTTAGTACACATTTATAAGTAATGAGTGCATAAATTAAATTATGAGTATGCTGAAGTTAATATATGAATTACAGTTCAAAAGTAAAAGTGATTGCAAGTTGAGTATATCAATTATTTGTGCTTGTGATAAGTCCATGTCCGGGTGGGTAGTATGTTCTTGATGCACCCTATCATCGGGGGTTTACCGTGACGCTTCTTGCCATCCCTAACCTGGAAAATGGCCAAGATGCTTGCTTCCATTAGTGTGGTATGGAGGTAGCCGTAAGATCAAGCTACATCTATGAACCCTACTACGATAGACCAACTGTAGGATCCTGCCAAAACAGAGTTAGGATCGATAAATGAAGTTGAGACTTACGCTTGCGTATGCAGCACGGTAGTCTACGAACTTCGCCTTCGGATTCGCCACGACGGATCGAGTCTTCTCATGAATGGAGTAAGGCTACTAAATCCACAATCTAAATCTCTACTTTTAGATTAAGAACTTGGATAAAGGGAGAGGAAGTATTTCGGCAGAGCTTCGCTAGAATGAAGATGCATGCAAGAATGCCATGCAAAGTGTAAGGAAAATGGCTAACCCTTGGGTCTTATTTATAGCCCCCAAGGTAGTTATTTTAGGATCAATTGTTCCTTTGGAACAATTTAACTAAGGTGTACCATCGTACATGGCATATTATAAGCTTAAGTTGTACCATATGCATGGTACAATATAAGCTTACGATATTACCCCTTTATTAGCCATATGTCGCATGCACTTATGCATATATAATGCGACTTTCCCATCAATCTAGAGATCCTCTCCGTAAGGGAACATATTCCCTTTGCGCACGACTTCGTGTACGCGACGTTCGAGGTCCGTATTCCCTCGTACATCCCCTACAAGGGTGTACTAACGTCTTCCATATCCAACATCTCCCACTCACACTTGAGGGGATTGTAAGAGAACGTCTTTCTCTTAGTTATTTCATCCATCATACCGAGAAATAGATCGTGCGACCGTCATGCGCGTAGAGTCTGTTGTTGTGCACTTGTTAGAGATACACAACGACCTCGAAGGTGCAAAGTTGAGTAGTTCAACGCATGCTTTACCCTAGATTATTTCTTCACATTTCTTATACTTTATATTTAACAATTGAATCCCATCTGGATCACAATTGGCTGGCCAGCTTTGAATCATTAAAGTCCAAATGTGAATATGAAATCAATCTTCCTCTTCTTGCGAACCTTCTGATCTTGACTAGACTCGCTTTTCTAACGTGCCCCGCCGAGCCGAATTATCATAGCCCATAAGTAACACGCTAAGATAGCGATCATCTCGTCAAATCTAAAGGAACCAATTGGAGTCCTTGAGGGTAAGAGTTAAGACCCGTATGGCCTTTGAGTCTCACATAATAGCAAACACTATTGCAACTAACTCAGTGGTCGAAATGCATACGTGGTATGAACACGTATTACAACATCACTCCTTTCCCAGGGAGAGTATGTCTTAATGATGTTGTACGGATGAAAAGATCAGACACCACAGTGCCTATCTTTTTGAGTCCCCTTACTACTCGTGAAATATTCACGGACTCTCATCCTGCATAAGACAGATAGGAAAAAAATCTTATGAGATCTCTTTCAAATATCCTTGTGATACAGATCTCAGATCTTTTGTAAGCATCCATATGATGCAGATCTTTCATTCGACTATCTTGTTTAAGTCATGACTCTAAATCATTCGTCTAATGATTTTGACTTTAAACTAGTCTCATCTCTATCTTATCCATCTGATAAGATAAGGCGGTTGCTCATGTGAGAGAGCCAACCTTAATCTGTCCGACATACACACAATTCAGCTGAGATTTCAAAAATGTACACAAACATTACTTAAGAAATTCATATGCAATGTTGGAAAAAGAACTTATTCTTTTATTAATTTTGATCATTTCTTAGACATGTGAATATATATTGGTACAACTCAGCTCATACGCAATCCTTGGGATGATAAGTGTTTATAAAAACACATTTCTGGGGATCGCTTTCGTAAGCTGATCCTCTATCATCTCATGCGTAGATATGTACCTATGTCTACCTTCTTGGTTTTATCATAGTCTTTTGCAAATTCGTATCAGATATCAATGTGTTTGATCTTACAAGACACATTATCCTCTTAACCGCTTTCCAGTGTACTTGCCATGTATTGGATTGGTAACAGCTTGCCATTTCCAACGGCAAAACAGATGTCCGGTCTCGTACACACCATAGCGTATATAAGACTATCAACTGCACTGGAATATAGAACTTTTTCCATAATTTCCTCTTCCTTTTGGTTCTTTGGACACGATACCAGATATAAATTATCGCATATGCTTATATGAATATCAATGGACTTGCAGTCCTGCATATTAAATCGTTCTGGAACCTTCTTTATATAAGTCTCCTGTGAAAGAGAAAGAAGTTTCTTCGAACGATTCCTTGAAATCTTAACTCCAAGGATATATGCGGCTTCTCCCATGTCTTTCATCTTAAAAAATGATGAAAGCCAAGCCTTGATATCCATCACAAAGCCCTTGTCATTTCCGGCTATTAAAATGTCATCTACATATAGAGACATGATAATATACTTGCTTTTAATCCTCTTGATATATACTCAGTTATCTTCATCAAGCATGGTAAAACCATTTGATAACTTTATGAAATCGTATATACCATTGCCTCGAGGATTGTTTAAGATCATATATGGACTTATGAAGTTTACAAACCTTATGTTCGTTTCCTTCTTTTACAAACCCTGTTGGTTGTTCCATATAGATCTCCTCGTCCAATTCTCCATTGAGAAAGGCAGTCTTTACATCCATTTGATGTAATTCGAGGTCTAAGCAAGCTACCTTTGCCAGAATCAGTCGAATCGAGGTAAAACGCACAACAGGTGAGAAGGTCTCTTCGTAGTCTATCCCTTCCTGTTGCGTAAAACCTTTCGCGACAAGGCGAGCTTTATATCTATTTATAGAGCCATCAGCCTTATGCTTGATCTTGAGAACCCATTTGTTCCCAATTGCTCTATGTCCTCTGGGTAAGTTAACTAAGTCCCAGATTTGGTTAACTTTCATGGATTTCAATTCCTCCTTCATCGCTTCCATCCATTTGTCTTTTTTTTACAGGGCATGATGCGGCCTGTTTGAAAGTAGCAGGCTCGTCATCATCTTGTAGTAAAGTCATAAAGGTTTGCAGAAATTCATCCTCAAATCTTAGAGGAGCCTACATTGTACGACTACTACGTCGTATTTGAGATTCTTCAAGTCCTTGTTGACTTGAATTTAGATCAATTCTAATATCACTCCCACTTGGAATGTCGTTAGAATTGCTCCCACTTGGATCATTATTCCCGTATGAAATAGGATAATCGTCATTTGTATAATCCATTGGTGAAGGTTGAAACATATTTTCATTTTCACCAAGAATTCTCCCACTCGAATGAGGTAATCCTTCTTGATCATAAATCTCAAATAGAGATAAGTCCTGACTTATCTCGCCCTGTCTTGGAAACTCGTTTTCCAAGAAAGTGACATCCCTCGACTCAAACTCAATTAGCCCACCATTTTCTTCCTGACTAACAAAAACATAACCTTTGGAGTTTTCTGCGTATCGTATAAAGATACATTTCCTTCCCCTTGGCCCAAGTTTGCCATACTTATGGGAGGAAATATGTGCGTAGGATGCACAACCCCAAAGTTTCAAAATGTTTAAGTCAGGAGACCTTTGGTTCCACAACTCATAAGGAGTGGAGCTAACTGATTTCGAGGGTACACGGTTTAAAATGAAAGTGGCCGTCAACAATGCATCACCCCAAAAGGTGATTGGTAAGTTAGCTTGCGCCATCATTGAACGGACCATTTCCATTAAAGTCCTATTTCTCCTTTCTGCAACACCGTTTTGTTGAGGAGTATAAGGCATAGTTACCTGATGTACTATGCCTTTTTCATCACAAAGTTCCTTTAAACTTGTTGATTGATATTCACCGCACCTATCGGTTCGCACGACCTTAATCTTGCGATCTAATTGATTCTCCACTAAACTCATATAGTTTTTAAAGCAGGTTTAGTGCTTTCACTTTTATGGGATATCAAATAGATATGACCGAATCAGGTGAAATCATCAATAAAAGTGATGAAATAGGACTTCCCGTGTCTTGTCTTGACATTCATCGGACCACATATGTCCGAATGGATAAGCTGTAATGGAACCTCGGCCCTTGTGCCGGTTCCAAACGGCTTGCGACAAGATTTCATCACAAGGCAATGTTCGCAGGTCGACATTTCAACCTTTGAAACATTGGATAGAAGGCCACGTTTGGCAAGTCTATCCATACGCGTTGGTCCAATATGACCAAGCCTTGCGTGCCAACAAATTATATTAGACTCATTAGTCAAATAATTTGTCACAAGGAAATTTTCATTACATGAGGAATTATACATTGTACTTATTACAATAAATCCTTTGAAATACAAACCCAGGACCAATAAAGGAATTATTACAAAATAGGTCCATATTACAATCATGAAGGAACCAACTATAACCAAGACCCATTAAATTGACCACAATTTTAATATTCCTTTGAATATATGGAATGAAGAGAACATCATGAAGTAGGAGAGTGCGGCCGTTGTCCAAGACTAGCTTGCGAGTCCCAACACCTTTCACTTCAACACGTGTGTTGTTTCCTACATTGATCCACTTCATTCCTTGGGGTATCCGGTGATACTCCACGAAGGACCATCTGCCCTTTGTTATGTGGTTGGTGGCACCTCGTCACTTCCACTCGTACACGAACGAGCATAGTGACCGAGCTTGTTGCACTTGAAGCACTTGATCCTTTTCAAGTCTTTCTTCTTGTGCCATTTCTTGTGCCCACCCTTATGTTTGGGTTCCTTGGTAGACTCAGGTTGCTTATTACGTTCATTAGAAGACTTCGAACGATCTTTACGTTTCTTTCCCCCGTGTGAGGAACTGGCAACCATGTGCACTTCTGCACTTGGCTTGGCAGCCGCAAGCCGCTCTTCCTCTAATTCGAGGTGCTTGGAAACATCGTTGAAGGTCTTGATGCTCTCATTATGAGTGAGATGCATCTTCATCTGATCCCACCCATTTGGTAGGGAACGTATGACTGCTTGGATTTGTTGCTCATCCGTGAGCACATGACCTGCATCCTTTAACTCCGAGATAAGGTTCGCCATATGTCGCAGATGTTTCCCCATGGAATGATCTGGACATTTCTTATATGAATCGAACCTTATAGTTAAGGAGCGAAGTTTGGACACCGATGTGCCATCGAACTTCTCCTCTAGCTTGGACCATATGTCCATGGCTAGGTCATGTTCTCAGAAGATGCGCATTATGTCATCAGCCATACTGCTTAATAACGTAATGCGTGCTATCTTGTTCTTCCGAGACCAAGCATCAAAAGCTTCCTTGTCTCGTCGGTGTTGGGCCGTAGTGCCCAACTCGGGTTCAATCATTACGTTCTTTAGAGTTTCGAGCACTTCTTGCTCCTCTAAAACGTATTGTATCTTGATGGACCAAAGTTTGTAATTATCGCCGTTGAGTTTTTCACCTCTGTTTAACTCAGCGACGATATTCTTTGAAGCGGAAGACATTTTACTTTTAAAATGCTGCAAAAGACACAAAACCGAAGGTTTGATCAAAACATTGCATAAAAATTCTTAAAATATAACTCCCACTTGAAATGATAATAGAATATCCCATTTGGATAGTTCTAAAAATTCAAATCACACTTGGAATTATATTATATTTGATAAGTTACTTTCGAAAAATATTGAAGATGTTGTTCTAGAATCGAAAAGGTCTCTATGATTCCAATCACCATCTAGAACAACCTTCAATATTCCCCCATCACTTATCAAACAACAGTACTCTTATAGTACTAGCAGCGGAAAGCGAGTTTAAAAACGTATTTTTCAGATATAATTCCCACTTGAAATGATAATAGAATATCCCATATGGATAGTTCTAAAATCAACTCCCACTTGGAATGATATTCATAATTTGATAAGTTACTTTCGAAAAATATTGAAGATGTTACTCTAGAATCGGAAAGGTCACTATGTTTCCAATCACCATCTAGAGTAACTTTCAATATTTCTCCCTCACTTTATCAAATGTTAGTACTCTTATAGTACTTTGCAGCGGAAAAGCGTTTTTGAAAACTTATTTTCCAAAACGTATGAAAATGTATTTTTCAAGAAAATATATTTCAACTTAGTACCCTTATGATACTAGTGAAATATTCGGCACTTCCTGACCATTTGTTGAGAATGAGCCGTAGCCGTGCCTAGGTCGGATCTCCCTTTTTGGGGATTTTTCTGCAAATTATCGTCGCCGGCTCCCGTATGGATCCAGGCGATTTCCCCCCGTATGAGAGAATTTTGATGCAGACGACTGTCGTTTGGCCCCGTATGGGCTAGTCGGCACGTTCACATTCGACCAAGGCCTTTTGCCAAATTGGTCGACCAAAACACCAAAATTGGTCGACCAAAATCTGGTTTTCTTCACTCCCGGCCAGGGCCCCTGCCCTGGCCGGCCAGGGACGGCCTGCGGCAGCCCTGGCCACTGCCAGGGCCGGCCTGGCCACCGGCCTGGCCTCGGCCAGAGGCCGGCCAGGCCTCTGCCTGGCCTGGCCAAGGCCAGAGGCCCCTGGCCGGGGCCAGGGCCCCTGCCCTGGCCTCGGCCAGGGCGGCCAGGCCCTGGCCTGAGGCCAGGGCGCTGCCCTGGCCTCTGCCAGGGAGGCCAGGCCATGGCCGGGGCCAGGGCCCCTGCCCTGGCCTCGGCCAGGGAGGCCAGGCCCTGGCCTGGCCGAGGCCAGGGCCGGCCGGCCATGGCCGTGGCCGGCCATGGCCCGGCCATGGCATTTTTGCCTTGACCGGCCATGGCCCTTTGGCCATGGCCGGTTTCCCCTTTCATGGGTGGCCGCACACCCCCACCGGAGGGGGTTGTCGCGGTGGTTATTGGCCGTAGCCAACCCCCTCCGCATGGGGAGGGTGGTGCATGGCCTTCATAGCCCATTTGGCCATGGCGCACATGCATAAAAATTCATCCTCTCAGATGGAGATAACTACCACCCTCTTCCTCGATGAAGCACCCGTTCGTCGATGAAGCACCCGTTCGTCGAGAAAGTGGTTATTTTCTAATGGCCGTGTGCCAAAAAATAACATACTACGTGAACGGTCGGTTCTTCCCGTCACGGAGAGTTCCTACCATATCCGTAATGATAGGAGACCCTAACGTGAAAAGAACAACCGCTGCGTTCTCTCCGTCACGAAGCGTTCCTACCATATCCGTAATGGTAGGAGACCCATTCGTGAAAAAGACAACGACTCGTTCATAGTTTCGACGGGGCGGCGGTTTGACCGGGGCGAACCCGTATGGCTCCGATACCAATGTAGGATCCTGCCAAAACAGAGTTAGGATCGATAAATGAAGTTGAGACTTACGCTTGCGTATGCAGCACGGTAGTCTACGAACTTCGCCTTCGGATTCGCCACGACGGATCGAGTCTTCTCACGAACGGAGTAAGGCTACTAAATCCACAATCTAAATATCTACTTTTAGATTAAGAACTTGGATAAAGGGAGAGGAAGTATTTCGGCAGAGCTTCGCTAGAATGAAGATGCATGCAAGAATGCCATGCAAAGTGTAAGGAAAATGGCTAACCCTTGGGTCTTATTTATAGCCCCCAAGGTAGTTATTTTAGGATCAATTGTTCCTTTGGAACAATTTAACTAAGGTGTACCATCGTACATGGCATATTATAAGCTTAAGTTGTACCATATGCATGGTACAATATAAGCTTAAGATATTACCCCTTTATTAGCCATATGTCGCATGCACTTATGCATATATAATGCGACTTTCCCATCAATCTAGAGATCCTCTCCGTAAGGGAACATATTCCCTTTGCGCACGACTTCGTGTACGCGACGTTCGAGGTCCGTATTCCCTCGTACATCCCCTACAAGGGTGTACTAACGTCTTCCATATCCAACACCAACCCCACCCCAAAGTGTCATAACTAGCCGTCGATTAGTTTTCGTTCCATTTGTAATCGATGGGTTATTATTTATGTTTCGGGGGTTGTATCCTAACCTCTGTCCAGTTTGGTTCAATTTGAGACAAGCAGAGAAAAGTTATTATTTTACCGAAGAAACATTAATATGAAGTGCCCATTGTTAATCAGATGCAACATGCATATAAGAGCATGCAGTTAGTTACTAAAGTTGACGAGCATAGTCAAAAATAAGATTTTAGTACCAGATTTAGTAGTTTGCCTTAAAATTTAATTACAATAAAGTATTTGTCTGGAGGCGATGGTGGGAGTCTAGGTGATCGTAGCGTGAGGCGCGTTGTATCTGCATCACGGATTTGATATCAAACGGAAGTTTTTAACTAATTAATTACCATTAGAACTAACCTATACATGATTATATATAATATACTGTTATACTAAAACTTATATTTTATATCACTAACTTACGATTATTAGCAAAACTTACTGTTATTAACAAATTTATATTAACCAATATATATATTAACCAAACTAATATTAACAGAACAAATATTTAACATAACTAATATTAACATAACTAATAGTAAAACATATATATATATATATATATATATATATATATATATATATATATATATATATATATATATATATATATATATATATATATATATATATAAACAGAACTAATGTTTAACACTAATATTACTAAACTAATATATTATACTAATCATCATTTACAATGCTAACTATGTTATATTTCAAATTACATACTGTGATAAATAGAATACTTATATATATATATATATATAATACTAATATATTACATACTGTGTTATATTTTAACTAATATATACTAACCTATTTATACTAACAGAATTTATATTATGTTAGCTAATAACTTAAACTAATATTATACTAACACTATTATAACTAACTGTGTTATAATATAAAGTACATACGTTAACCTATATATGTGTTAATATATTAAAACTATTCTTAGTAACATGCTGTTTTTAAAAAGCTTACGTGTTTTAGCGCTTGCATGCTCTCGCGGGTTGATGGCGGCGGCGGCTACGACGAGGGCTGACGCGCACGGTGGTGTGACGTCGGAGGGAGGCGCTGCCGAGGATGGTAGTTCGCGAGTGTGCGGCAGTCACTGCAGTCAAGGTCACCAGCGAGGGGCTGGACGGTGGCGGAGTGGAGCTGGGTTGCTGCGACAGCCAAAAGGGAGAAGGAGCAGTCGGAGTCGTGGGTGGTGGTCCTAGCGGTGGTGGACTGTTGACGGGGTTGCAGGCTTTGTGGCTGAGGGCGCGATGGAGAGAGGGATCGGGGGTAGGGCATGGGGGCTTGGGGGATAGGAGGATTCGGGGTTACGGGTGCTACGCATGGCGGTGCGCTGCTGAGGGGTGGTGGAGAGAGGACGGTGGTGCAGCGAGTGGGGTTGTTGCGGGGTGGAGGGGGGGTCAGAAGAGTCGGACGGGGTTTCTTTGCGGACTTGGTCGGAGGTGAGTTGAGGAAGAGGTGGCTGAGGTCGTGACTGCAAGAGATGAGGAGGAGAACGTGGGCACGCCGGGGTTGTGGGTGGTGTTGGTGTACGGTGAAGGAAAAGGGTGAAGGGGTCGGAGATGGAGGAGCACAGGATTGTGCGGGCGCTGGGGGAGCTCGGGGTCGGGCGGCTGTAAAGTGGAGCTAGGGTTTTGCGTGTGTAGGAGAATGCAAATGGGGAATACAAAAGTGGGGGCTGAGATGTCCTAGGTTTTATTTTTGGTTGCTTTGTTTGTGAGAGAGAGAGAGAGAGAGAGAGGTCCTAGGTTTTATTTTTGGTTGCTTTGTTAGAGAGAGAGAGAGATAGAGAGAGAGAGAGAGAGAGAGAGAGAGAGAGAGAGTGAGTGAGTGTGTGTCTGTGTGTGTGTGATATGGTAGGGTTTTTTTTTGTTAAAATTGGAAGTGTTTAAGGCTAGAGGAAAATGTAAAGAACAAGGAATAATTGCAATTAAGAATATGGTTTTATTGCCATTAGAACAAGGTAAAAGTCTCCTATATTAATATGGATGGGAATTTGAATTTTGAATTCAAAATAGTTATACATTTGTAATCATATAATAATAGATTTATATAATCATAGCTATTTAAAATACGTATGTAATACGAATACGTATGTGAGTATAGTATAAGAAATGGAAGATCTCAAGACAAAAAGTAATATACATACAAAATATGTATTAATCAATACCGGCCGTTACATTGGGTCAACTTATAATGGGATAATCGGCCGACCGCTCCTCAACGCGGCCGAAGATATAGTCTCAACCCTCAACCAAATGGTCAAATTCTAGACTCCGAGAGGGATCGGGAGGGTGATAGGCAACCAAGCAAGGTCGAGAATTTGCTATCAATTGTCAAGCCAGGAGCGTGATACAGAGCGGTACGACCCAATAGATCTCCTCGACCAGAGAAGGGGCTCAGGCAGATCGAGACCTATGCATGTCGAGGAACCAAAGCTCATCCGTGTCGCAGGCATGGCAGGCAGGTTCGTATCTATCGGATCAGAACTCGACCCCGTGTTGAGTACTGATTCCCCGGATTTGGTTTTGATGATGAACAAACATAAATATCGTGAACTAACTCTTTGTGAGCGCAGTTATGGAGATCGTCACCAAATTTCTATGAACATCAAAAGCGATGTCTCAAGAATTCTCGAAGCGCGTGATCGTATGCTTGAAGCTTCGTTGAAGCTCAAGGACCATTATTGAAGTCAAGAGACTCAGATCGAAGCGATTGAAGACGGTTCGTCAAGTTTTATTTATAGTCTTCTAGCTTCGTTTAGTAGATTGTTAAGCCTTGAGTAGGTCTTACATTTTAATCTTCATAACGCTCATATCTTAGTGCTAGGTTCTTATTAGAAGCCCATAGAATCTTTCCCGAAGCTTAACGCTTCTTATCGCGGCTTCTTGTGCATGTTAGTTGGTTCAAGAAGAAGAACCAACCGACTAGATGGCAATCTAGTCGGTCGGCAATCCTTCTTGAACCGACTAGAATGCCTTGTTCAAATTCAGCTCTTTACTGTTTACAGTTAGTTGGTCCAAGAAGGTTCACCGACCGACTATTTGTGAAACTTGTCGGTTAGGAATCCTTCTTAGGCCGACTAGTTGTGTGTACAGTTTTTCAGCCTGAGCTACTGTTTATCATTAGTCGGTATAAGAACGATTGTCGACTGACTAGTTGAGAAACTAGTCGGTTGGAATTTGTTCTCAGACCGACTAGTTCAACTTGTGTTCAGCCTATTTTTTTCAACTCTTAGTCAGTCAAAGAACACTCACCGACCGACTAGTTGTGAAACTAGTCGGTTGGCGAGTCTTCTTAGACCGACTAGTTCTCTATCTTCTGAAATTTATTTTTTGGCTGTTCTTCAGTTAGTCGGTTCAAGTTGAATCATCGACCGACTAGTTGAGAAACTAGTCGATCAGTGATCCTTCTTTGACCGATTAGTCTGCTTCAGAATAGAGCCGTTGGAGCATTAAATGCCACGACTTTTGCTCTCTCTTTCCTCTATCCTATATATACTTGAAGGGCTGCTTTCATAGCATTCAAGGCTGATATTTATTAAAGTTTAGAGAATCAAAGAGAAGCATTAATTCTCATTTCCAAGCTCATTCATTTCTCAAGAATCTCTCTCTCACTCTTATTTCCAAAGAGAGATTCACATTGATTGTGAGCCATTCAAGCTAAGAGATTGATCCAAGGTCACCAACATCTTCCTAGGCCTCCATTGCTGGTCAACATCTTGGAGCTAGGGTTTGGTGCCTTCTTCTCCTCCAAAATCCTCCTTGCCCTAAATAGTAAGTTTACTCAAGGCATATGATTTTGTTGGTAAGCATTTCGTATTTCATTTACTTTGATATTGCAATTGTTTTACTCTCGGTTATGAGAGTTTGTGTGTTATCCCGGTTTGTGGGAGTCACATTTTCATTTGTGTATGATTTGATCTTGTAGAGGTTTTCTACAAGTATTTCATAGTGCAAATTTGAGTTAGAGATTTCTAACTCAAGTAGCCGGAGGGGATCCAGGTGTTTGGGACATAGGATCACCGGGAACAAGTCGGGGAGACTTGGGTGGATCCGAACCCGTTATATCGTCTGTTTGCGATTGCATTTCTTTGTTGTCAATATTTACATTTCCGCATTGTTGGTTGAGTTTGCAAGATAATTAGGAATTATCTTCTTAATTATTTTAAAGTACTATTCACCCCCCCTCTAGTACTTGTGCAGTAGCTACATAGGGCATTACATTTGGTATCAGAGCCAAGTACCTAGCTATGTCTTTCAACGACAACAAAACAGTACGTCCACATTCAGACTACATCACCTTCAGGAACCGTGAAGGAGCTTCTTTGGTGATGGAAGGACACTCCTCGACTAGGCCTCCTTTCTTCAACGGTACCAACTATGGGTACTGGAAATGCCGGATGGAAACGTTCCTCTGGAGCGCTTCATTATGGAGAGCCATGTTGACAGAGTACGTCGAGCCCGAAGAAGAAGATTTCGCTAAGTGGACTACCGCAGAGGTTGCCGCGGAGGTAAGCAATGCCAAGGCAATGAATGCCTTGAAATGCGCTTTGGAGCCCGAGGACTTCAACAAGATATGCACATGTAAGAGTGCATATCAAATCTGGAACTCTCTCCTCATCTTGCATGAAGGAACGAGTAGGGTAAGAGGCTCCAAACTCGTTGTAAATAAAGATTACGAGTTATTTCATATGCAACAGGGTGAGAAGATGAAGGAGTACTATGCTCGCTTCGTCGACATCACAAACGAGTTGAAGGCTCTTGGAAAGACCTATACCCAAAAGGAGAAAGTCTCGAAGATCATTGACAGACTTCCTTCTTGTTGGGAAAAGCGTACCTTCACCATCGAGGAAGGTAATGCTATGAGTAAATATACTATTATTCAACTAATGGGTACCTTGATGTCTTATGAGATACGCAAGGATAGCAAACTAAAGTTGCAGGACAAGATGAAGTCTTACTTGAAGCAAGACGAGCCAAAGAAAAAGGCGATTGCGTTCAAGGCCGCTCCATCTACATCTACATCTACCGATGATGAAGAATCAGAAGAAGAATTGGACTTGGAATCCATTGCCCTCATGGCAAAGAAGTTCAACCGATTCTTCCGGAAAGGTAATTTCAAGAACAAATCAAAATTTAGTTCTTCTAACGCCTCCGCTCCTTTGTGTTTTAAATGCAACAAGCCAGGACACATGAAAGCAGATTGTCCTCAAAACAAACACAAGGAGAAGTGGAAGGCGCCAAAGTTCGACAAGTCAAAGAATTACAAGAAAGGGTACAAGAAAGGACTTGTGGGGACATTCACCGACTCCTCAAGTGGAGAGTCGGATGATGAACAAGTGGAGCAAGCACACATGTGCTTCATGGCTAGAGAGGAGCATGATCAAGAGTCTTCCTCCGATGATAGCGAGGATGAAGGCGATGAGGTAACTATGGACGACCTTAGATTAGCTAACGAGCAAATTTGGTCTAAGTATTCTAAACTAGTAAATAAATATACTAAGACTAAAGATGAGTTAGTTAGTCTCCAAACCTCACCTAAGCCTATCACCATCAACAATGACACTGTTGTTGAAGGTTTGAGAAATGAGATTGAAAATCTCAAATCTCAAATTGAGCATGTTCATATTGAGGAATCGGATGAACATGAGATAGCGGATTTGATTTCTCGAAACTCAACTTTGAGTATTGAGAAAGAGAATCTCAAGTCTCATGTTTGTGTACTCACAACTCAAGTGTCCACTTTGGATGCTTCTATACTTTCTCTCACCGAGTAGTATGAGTCCACATTAGGCCGGATTAATAAATTCAATAAAGGTAAGGACCATTTGGATAATATCCTAAATGACTTACTTCCGGCCAATCATCACATTTGCTTGGGGTATAAGATGGGAAATTCATCCAAATCGTCTACTACCTTTGTTAGGCCAACTTCCGATGCCTCAACGAGTGGGAGCAAACACTCTATTGGTAGTTCATCTACCAATGGTGCTTCCACTTCGTACACACCCTCGTTTGGAAAGAAACCCACTTTGGGTGGACCTCCAAAGAAGGGTCATGCATTTATGTACACCAATACCATGCCACGTAGGAACACACATCCTACTCCACCGGTTCACAATTATGATGATTTTTATGCACCACGTCCACGTGCACGTGCACACCAAGTGAGACACCCTCACAAACGTGTTCCTCCACATGCATATGCTCATCCACACTATCATATGAACACTTATCATCATGCACCATATCATATGATTTCTCCACCATTTCATCATGTGCCATATGCATATCCACGACATGCATCACGTAGAAATCAACAACGTATGCATGCTCCCAATAGAAATAGGGCTCCCAAAATATTCACTATTTGGGGCCTGAAGAACACCAATATGCATGAAAAAAAAGTTTACATGAATTCTTATTTCATGAATGTAGTGCATAATGATGATTATGTGGGGAAGTCTAAGTCCAATTGGACTTGGCTTCCAAAGGTCTAATCTTTAGGACCCAATGACCTTGGGTACCATGGAATGATATGTCTATCTTTAGGTACTCAAGAAAAAGAAACGGAGCAACAAATCCAAATTTAGCTCCAAGAATAATTGGATACTCGATAGCGGGTGTTCAAAACACATGACGGGTGATGCTCAATTGCTCTCCGGAGTGGTGCCTATTGCAAATGGGAACCGAGTCGTCTTTGGAGGCAACAAGAGCGGAACCATCATAGGTGTTGGTAAAGTAGGTAATCCTTCTAAACCACTAATAAGTGATGTTTACCTTGTTAAAGGATTAAACCACAATCTTATTTCAATAAGCCAACTTTGTAACAAAGGTTACAAAGTTAGCTTTGCGAAAGGAATGTGTCATATTTTGAATAAAAATACTAATGATGTATTATTCTCTGGCACATGCCATAAGGATATTTATATATTAGATCTTCCAAAATCACATGAACAATGTCTCATTGCCAACACAAGTGAACAACACTTATGGCATCGACGTTTTGGTCATGTGAACTTTGGAACACTTTTTAAGCTTTCCAAGTTAAATTCTATTAAAGGATTTCCTAAGCTTGTCTTTCAAAAGAAAAGCTTTTGTGACTCGTGTCAACGAGGCAAGCTTCCAAAATCGTCTTTTAAACCTATGAAAAGCATTTCATCTAAGCGGCCTCTAGAGCTTTTACATCTAGATCATTTTGGGCCAACTAGAGTTGCTTCTTTAGAAAATGCACGATATGGACTTGTCATCGTTGATGACTTTTCTAGATTTACTTGGGTATTTTCCTTATGTAATAAAAATGATGCTTTTGAAAACTTCACAATATTTGTTAAGAAAGTACAAAATCTCATTGGAACCACCATTGTCACTATTCGTAGTGATTATGGAGGGGAATTTGAGAATGAGTCTTTCTCAAATTTTTGTGATGAAGTTAGTATTACTCACACCTTTTATTTCCCTCGCGCACCTCCTCAAAATGGTGTTGTTGAGAGGAAGAATAGGACGCTAGTGGAATATGCTCGCACTATGCTTGATGATAGCCAACTTGGCCATCAATTTTGGGCGGAAGCGATACATACCGCTTGATACGTGTTTAATAGGATACTCTTGAGGCCTGACACCAAACAAACTTGTTATGAATTGTTGTTTGGTAGATTGCCTCAAGTTAAACATTTTCGTGTTTTCGGTGCAAAATGTTTTATTAAGAACACGTATGGTAGTTTGGACAAATTTGATCCAAGATCCGATGAGAGGATATTTGTTGGATATTCCTCCCGTAGCAAAGCCTACCGGATATACAACAAACGAACCTCAACGATCGAGGAATCGCTTCATGTTTCATTTAATGAAGGTTTTGTCCCTACTAGAATTACTAATGATGATGACTCCATGGATGTCTTATGTGATTCTATTGGTAATTCTAATTCTATTGATTCTATTGATACTAACCCTACTAATGAATCTTTTGAGAATGTTCCTAGTGATCAGGGAATTCCCAAACGGCTTCATACAGTTCGTGACCATCCCCATGAGTAAGTCATTGTCAACATACTTGATAGTGTCAAGACGAGATCTCAAGTCAACTACTTCGCTCATTGTGCCTTTGCCTCCTCAATAAAGCCAAAGAATATTAATGAAGCGTGCGAAGATAGTGCTTGGATCTTAGCCATGGAGGAGGAACTCATTCAATTTGAGAGGAATGAGGTTTGGGAGCTTGTTCCATTGCCTTCGAAGAACCACACCATTATAGAAATGAAGTGGATTTTCAAGACAAGACCGGCGAAAAACAAATCGTCGTCCGGAACAAAGCTCGGTTAGTAGCTCAAGGCTACCGGCAAGAGGAAGGTATCGATTTCGAAGAATCCTTTGCTCCGGTAGCTAGATTAGAATCTATTAGATTGTTATTATCTTTTGCATGCCATAAAGATTTTAAACTCTTTCAAATGGATGTAAAAAGTACGTTTTTAAATGGAGATGTTGTTGAGGAAGTTTGCATTTCTCAACCTTCGGATTATATAAATGAAAATTTTCCAAATCACGTTTTCAAACTTAAGAAAGCACTTTATGGTTTGAGACAAGCTCCTCGAGCTTGGTATGACCGCCTAAAGAACTTTCTTTTGGATTTGGTTTTAAAATGGGTGAAGTTGATTCTACATTATTTGTTAAGTATTCGAATAATGATATTATTTTAGTACAAATTTATATTGATGATATCATTTTCGGTGCTACTAACTTCACTCTTTGCGAAGAGTTTTCTAATGTTATGAAGGACCAATTTGAGATGAGCCACATGGGTGAGCTCAAATATTTCTTAGGTCTCCAAATTTGCCAAATGAACGATGCAATCTTCATCCACCAAACCAAGTACACGGTGGAGTTGCTAAAGCGATTTGGAATGGAGAATGCCTCCAGGAAGAAGACTCCAATGAGCACGACTACACATCTTGATAAAGATTCAGGCGGTAAATATGTAGACATTCGTCTATATCGAGGTATGATAGGTAGTTTATTATATCTTACTGCTAGTAGGCCCGATATTATGTTTGCCGTATGTGTATGTGCTCGTTATCAGTCTCAACCTAAGGAATCTCACTTAATAGCGGTAAAACGTATTTTCCGTTATTTAAGTTACACACTCGACTTCGGATTACTTTATCCAAAGTCTAGCACATATGAGTTAATCTCATATAGTGACGCAGGTTATGCGGGATGCAAATCCGACAGGAACAGTACTAGTGGCACTTGCCATTTTATAGGAAATTCTCTTGTCTCTTGGTTTTCCAAGAAGCAGAATTCCGTATCACTTTCAACCACCGAGGCGGAATATATTGCCGCCGGTGCTGCGTGTGCTCAGGTTCTTTGGATGAGACACACTCTTAAAGACTTTGGTATAAACTGTGATACTTGCCCTATCATGGTGGACAACCAAAGTGTAATATGTCTCTCAAAGAATCCGGTACACCATTCCTGTTCTAAACACATAGATGTCCATCACCATTTCTTAGATGATCATGTTGCTAAAAGGACATCATTTTAGTGTACGTTGAAACCCAGAAGCAAATCGCCGATATTTTCACGAAACCACTCAAGGAAGACTCCTTTGTGCGGTTACGTCGAGAATTGGGGATTATGGGTGAATCCGAGCTTTAGGATTCATATTTTGTTCGATAATCTTGCATGATAATAATTTTCTTTATATTTGCTCATGCTAGATTAGTTGAGATTTTCTGGATTTTTGGTTAAATTTTCGGAATTTATGCTCGAATTATTCTTGAACGTCGTATTTAAGATTTTCGATGTTTAATGGGCTATAATAATGATGTATGAGAGTATTTCGATGTTTCGTCCAAGTGCGCGTAGGAGAGAACTCAAAAATTTGAAATTTCAAATTTTTGGACTCTCTTAGTCGGTCCAAGTTCAATGGCCGACCGAGTAGATTTAGTTCTAGTCGGTCAGTGAATGAACTCAGACCGACTAACTCAAGCCCTAATTTTGGCTTCGGTTACTGTTTGCACTTAGTCGGTTCAAGCTCATTGGCCGACCGACTAGATCGTAATCTAGTCGGTCAGCGCTTGAACTGTGACCGACTAAATGCACAGGGACTGTTGTGTCTTTTTGCATTCCGATCATTTTTATTCTCTCCGCACCGATTAGATCTCACTCTAATCGGTGCGATCCCTCTCTCAAACCCCTTAACCCCCGTAACCCCTTCGACTTCTCCTCTCCTCCGCCGGTTGCCGCCGATCTCCGACCATCTCCGGCCGTCGATCCCTCTCTCTCCTCCTTCTAGGGTATAGCTCTCTCTCTCTCTCTCACGTTTTAGGGTTAGATTTCAATCGATTTCCGTCGTTTGTGTTAGGGTTTACTCTTAGGGTTTTGACCTAGGTTCGTATTTCGTTTGTGTCGATCTCATTTGATTGCGCGTGTCTTGTCTCGATCATGGCGAAGACACGTATCCCCATCGAACCCTCGCGTCCGTCTCCTATGACCGTAGAGTCTCCGTCTACGGACCCCCCGCAACCCAAACACCGAGCAAAATCGACCCATCCATCTTCTTCTTCACCTCCTCTTAAGAAGAAGAGGACGGTGACCGCCAAGCCTAGAGCCACATCTCAACCCAAGCCTAGGAAGCAGACTGTGTCTCCAGCCTCATTTCATGCTCCCACTCCTCCCGGTGCTTCTGATTCTGACACCGAGTATATCCCCGAGTCTGAGCCTATCGATAGGGCTCCTACTCCTCCTCCTAGATCTAGCACTCGACCGTCTAAGGGGAAGGCTCCCATGCCAGTGGGTGGTGTCGATATATCGTTGTGTCGCGATGACCCGTTGTGTCTCGTGGCTTACAACCGTATTGAGCACCGTCCTCTGATATTGGAGCACTTCGTTCAGTTCTTCGATTTCCCTCACCTCGCCGATCTTCTTTCCTACAGCGGTCTACTTGATTATCTTCGCCATGACCCCAAGGCGAACCCTCACCCGTGCCCCCGTCTTGTCAAGCATTTCTTTACGAATCGTGTTCGGGGTCAGTATAACGAGACCCATTCCATTGAGATGACTGTCTTGGGGACACCGATTATCCTCACGGTAGAAATCTTAGGGGATTTGATTGGTGTCTCCTCTTCTGGCCTTCTTCCAGCTGATATCTCTGTGGATGTTATTTCTGATCTAGACCAGGCCATGCTCGCCGAAATGTTTCATATGATCCCTCCCGCCATGATTGGCGTCCCTTCAAAATCTTTCAAGCCAAAGGCATGGGTCTTGAATCTTATCTTGAAGTCGTGCCTCCTTCCGAAGTACGACTCATCTAGCTTACCCTCCTAGCCATTTCTTAAGCTGATCTACGCTCTTTTCATGGGGAGCGAGATCAATTGGGCTAGGATTATCCTTGATAAGATGGACTCTTTGGAATGTATCCGAAAGTCCACAAAATCTGCTCACATCCCATACCCTTGCCTTTTGACCCTCGTCTTTCGTCACTTCAAGGTCACTCTTCCTCCCGATGATGAGCGTCCTCTTGGTCCTCCCCTGAATGCGACGGCCGTCAAGAAGTCTCTTGCGGCGCTTCGTCATGTTCAGAAGACGACCCCTTCAGCTTCTGCTTCTGCTGCTTCTGCTCCTCCTCCTACTCCTACTCTCGCTGAGTTTGCCGTCTCTCTGAGACGTGTGGAGTCTCGTGTCTCTCATTCTGAGGTGATGCTAGCTCACATCTGCTCTCACTTTGGCATTGAGGTTCCTCCGTCTGTTTCTGACGATGAGGAGATGGATGAGGATGAGCTCCAGGAGCTTGTTGGATCTGTTGCTCGTGCCCCTGAGGGTACGTCTGCTCGTGCTGCTGCTACTTCTGCTGGTGATCCCGAGAGCACACCTGCTGCCACTATTCCTCCGGTGGACACTTCTTCTGTTGGTGCTCCCGAGACCACTCCCGTTGCCACTCTCCCATCAGTTGACACTCCGGTTGTCCCTGAGACCACCACACCTTCTGCAGAGCCTGCTGCTGCTGCAGAGCCTGCCTCCACCTCCTGAGCTTGCGTTGGAGGACTCTCCTTATGCACATTGGATGATATATTTTGTAGTGAGAGTGTGGGGTAGGATAGCTTGGGTGGTTATGACTTTTGATGTATTTGTTTGATGTTTTGATGATACACTTTTGATGTATTTTGATGTATACATGTTTTGAGATACTTCGATTTATGCTGTGAGATATGTTGTATGATGTGCCCTGATCTGAGGATCGTTTATGTTATTGTTGGCAGATGTATATTTTTGATGTATCCATGTTCTTATATATATATACACATCGTGTTGACATTTACTTCTCTGTGCACTTTATATTACTGTCTCTGATGTTGACTTCGTCGCTCGACGATTACATTTGATTTAATAGAAATTCATTCTATGGAAACATAGAGTTGTTTTCCATGCACTAAATTCATCAAGAATGTTGATATTGGAGAGTATGTTCCATAACTCAATACGTGAAATTAATTTGAGTTTTGATGATTTCGTTTTTCGATTTTCGACTATGGTATCGTTGGCACGCTTTGATTTTCTTCGTGATTTTACTTTGGTGTCAATTGGACCGTGGTCGTATTCTACGACTCCCGTGCTTTTATTCGTAGCCATTGTTGTTGTCATTGATCTCCTCCCACTCTTTTTGCTAATACCAAAGGGGGAGAGAATTAATAATGACGATGTGCTAAATGATAATTTAAAGCAATTTTCCGAGAATCTAATTTGATATGTTAGATTCAGGGGGAGTTAAGATATAAAAATGGATTTCAAATCCTATATTTCGATAATTGGATTCATATTTTATACTTTCCTTGTCTGCTTGATGCGTATGATTATTATTTAATATGGAATTAACGTGTCATCAATGCAGGGGGAGTAAGTAAATTACATTTGAATCATTGTTTTTGATTATTATTTATGTTGGTTTGTCATCACCAAAAAGGTGGAGAATGTTGAGTATTGATTCCCCGGATTTGGTTTTGATGATGAACAAACATAAATATCGTGAACTAACTCTTTGTGAGCGCAGTTATGGAGATCGTCGTCAAATTTCTATGAACATCAAAAGCGACGTCTCAAGACTTCTCAAAGTGCATGATCGTATGCTTGAAGCTTCGTTGAAGCTCAAGGACCATTATTGAAGTCAAGAGATTCGGATCGAAGCGATTGAAGACGGTTCGTCAAGTTTTATTTATAGTCTTCTAGCTTCGTTTCGTAGATTGTTATGCCTTGAGTAGGTCTTACGTTTTAATCTTCATAACGCTCATATCTTAGAGCTAGGATCTTATTAGAAGCCCATAGAATCTTTCCCGAAGCTTAACGCTTCTTATCACGGCTTCTTGTGCATGTTAGTTGGTTCAAGAAGAAGAACCAACGGACTAGATGGTAATCTAGTCGGTCGGCAATCCTTCTTGAACCGACTAGAATGCCTTGTTCAAATTCAGATCTTTACTATTTACAGTTAGTCGGTCCAAGAAGGTTCAGCGACCGACTAGTAGTGAAACTAGTCGGTTAGGAATCCTTCTTAGACCGACTAGTTGTGTGTACAGTTTTTCAACCTGAGCTACTGTTTATCATTAGTCGGTCTAAGAATGATTGTCGACCGACTAGTTGAGAAACTAGTCGGTTAGAATTTGTTCTCAGACCGACTAGTTCAACTTGTGTTCAGCCTATTTGTTTTCAACTCTTAGTCGGTCAAAGAACACTCACCGACCGACTAGTTGTGAAACTAGTCAGTTGGTAAGTCTTCTTAGACCGACTAGTTCTCTATCTTCTGAACTTTATTTTTTGGCTGTTCTTCAGTTAGTCGGTTCAAGTTGAATCACCTACCGACTAGTTGAGAAACTAGTCGGTCAGTGATCCTTCTTTGACCGACTAGTCTGCTTCAGAATAGAGCCGTTGGAGCATTAAATGCCACGACTTTTGCTCTCTCTTTCCTCTATCCTATATATACTTGAAGGGCTTCTTTCATAGCATTGAAGGGCTGCTTTCATAGCATTCAAGGCTGATATTTATTGAAGTTTAGAGAATCATAGAGAAGCATTAATTCTTATTTCCAAGCTCATTCATTTCTCAAGAATCTCTCTCTCACTCTTATTTCCAAAGAGAGATTCACATTGATTATGAGCCATTCAAGCCAAGAGCTTGATCCAAGGTCACCAACATCTTCCTAGGCCTCCATTACTGGTCAACATCTTGGAGCTAGGGTTTGGTGCCTTCTTCTCCTCCAAAATCCTCATTGCCCTAAATCGTAAGTTTACTCAAGGCATATGATTTTGTTGGTAAGAATTTCGTATTTCATTTACTTTGATATTGCAATTGTTTTACTCTCGGTTGTGAGAGTTTGTGTGTGATCCCGGTTTGTGGGAGTCACATTTTCATTTGTGTATTATTTGATCTTGTAGAGGTTTTTTACAAGTATTTCATAGTGCAAATTTGACTTAGAGATTTCTAACTCAAGTAGCCGGAGGGGATCCGGGTGTTTGGGATGTAGGATCACCAGGAACAAGTCGGGGAGACTTGGGTGGATCCGAACCCGTTATATCGTCTGTTTGCAATTGCATTTCTTTGTTGTCAATATTTACATTTCCGCATTGTTGGTTGAGTTTGCAAGATAATTAGGAATTATCTTCTTAATTATTTTAAATTACTATTCACCCCCCTCTAGTACTTGTGCAGTAGCTACATAGGGCATTACACCCCGCCCTAAGAGACGAGCTGGTCGGATGCCTGGAAGCCAACCTGGATATCTTCGCATGGTCACCCAACGACATACAGGGCGTAGATCCCCAGGTGATCACTCACCAGCTACACGCCGACCCCAACTTCAAGCCAATCAAGCAGAAAAAGAGAAACTTGGGCGGTGAGAAGATAAGGGCCACGGTCGAGGAAGTCAAGCGCCTGCTCGAAGTTGGCTCCATCAGAGAAGTCTGGTACCTCGACTGGCTAGCCAACGTGGTCATGGTGAAGAAGTCAAGTGGCAAATGGCAAATGTGTGTGGACTTCAGCGACCTCAACAAGGCCTGTCCCAAGGACAGCTACCCGCTTCCTCGTATCGACCATCTCGTTGATAGCACCTCGGGCTGCGAGATGCTCAGATTCATGGACGCTTACTCTACGTATAACTAGGTTTAGATAGACCTAGAAGACGAAGAGAAAACGTCGTTCATTACTGACTGCGGGGCTTTTTGTTATAGAAATATGCCCTTCGGTCTAAAGAACGCGGGAGCGACCTACCAAAGAATGGTTAACTGGGTTTTCGACTCGCAGCTTGGGAGGAACATGGAGATTTATGTGGACGACATGTTGGTTAAGTCCAAAAACCCTGCTGACCACATCACCAACCTTCGGGAAATCTTCGAACAGGTACGAAAGCACAACATCAGACTCAACCCTACGAAATGCACGTTCGAAGTTGTTGAGTCATCGGGCAGGCATTTGAGGAGGCTCATTCGGTGTGAGACTAAGGCCCACAATGCCCATGAAAGAAGCCTGAAGCTGACTCAGTCAAAGCCCACTTAGCATTCACTCGTTGCACCCCCATCAATTGAACTTGGGATTGAAGGTGAGCTCATATATAGCAAGGATGTAGGCAACGGTTACCCCTGTTAAGGGGGAAAGATTGTGACACCATAATTGGTGACTGTTATTCTCCCAACATCACTGAAGAGGCCTCAGATGTCTATAATTACAGTGGAGATGAACAGAATAAAGGAGGTACGAGATCTGATACTCTGACATTCTATACTCCAACTTATATTTCTTTCTCGAAAGAGCTTGCTACGCTAGACCTGAGGCGAGCCTCCGTGGATCGATCTCAACACCTCCAAGATCCCTCCATCTCTTAAGTCCCGTTCTAACTTAAGCATCAGAGGGGATTTGGGTCGGGACCCAGATCCGACCCCCCTGATGCTTCCTTATGGTGCAGATCATCGAATCCCGATCCAGCAAGAAGGTCGTGCCAGTGCTTCTCAACGTTAATCAACAGAGGCCTGACCCATTCAAGGGTCGAACGAGCATCACAAGTCAACTACCATCTACCAATGACCCCGGTTCTAATAACCTAGGGTCCCATTCAACCGACTGATGAGGGTCCAACTCAACAAGAAAGGGCCCATGTTAGCAACATTATTGTTTTGGTCATTTTTGGCCTTAACAGTTAGGTGATGTCTGTGGGAAACGTTCATCAGTTTGAGATCCTAGAGCAATTGATAAGCTATGTCGGTTGGACCCAGCAACGTCAGACCAAACCCTGGTCCAAACGAGATTCAAAACGCGAACAACGTCTAGGTGGAGGATGCCACAGACTCTGCATCCTCATCAAAAGGACCCAGAAGAGCAACCAAGGTGCTTAAGGTGTCCTAGGAGAAATTCGACTGATTTGCAGAGTAGGTCGACAAGAGCATCAATGCATTGGCGACTGTGATACGCCAAAGCATGGGAGGCCCGTCGCTTGCAAATGAGCAACTACCACCTCCAAATCCAACTCTGGCATTACGAGGGATGCTACCATCCCTAGGGATCCTAGAGAGCCAAGATCGAATCGACAGGAGAATGCACCACTCAATACAACACCTACATCTCACCATAATGACGAAATGGGAAATGATAACCATGCTTTCGGCCTCCAAGGAGGACCCAGTCCCTCCAACTATAGACCCACGACTCGAATCATCTTGGATCAGGTAATAAATGGGGTCACTCGAGGCCACAACCCTCTCGATTTTACAGGTGGAAATGAGAGGAGATAGGTGGAAGAAATTCCTAACCGATCCTCAGGAGCTACTTACCTGCATGGAGAGGATGGGTGATTCCAACTTACCCATCCCTCAATTCGACGGACCCCGTTGAAGGAGAACATCACGTCTGCTCCTTTCATCCCACAGCTCAAGCTCCCCTCCCTCTCGATGTATGACGGTAAATGCGACCCATGGGCCCATGTCTGTAAATACCTAAACGTGATGCTGCTTCATGGAGCAGACGAGCCATACCTCTGTCGAGCTTTCCATACTAACCTAATTAAGACGGTGGAAGGGTGGTATAACGGATTATCCGATGACTGTGTTGGGTCATTCAACGAATTGGCGGATTTGTTTTGCAGGCAATGTGTCACGGGTTGGCGTTCCAAGCGAAAGTCATCCCACCTCTTCACTTTCAAGCAGAAGGAAAGAGAGTCAATTGGAGCCCTCGTCTAGTGGTTCAACGATGAAAGGCTCGAAGTAGAGGACACGTCGGATGTGACTGTTGACTGGCTTTTACTCAAGTAGTGCGGAACAAGCATTTGCGGAGGGCCCTCCACCAGTTTCCACCCAACAACCTCATGGAGCTGTTCAATATAACAGATCGGTTCACCGTCTCTGAAGAAGCGGAGGAGACAACTGAAACTACTGAAAATGCACTCCTGCCCACAGTCGAGACACCAAATGAGAAAAGCAATACTTGGGAACTCCTCGCCAGGAATCTCGGGATAAGAGACAGAGAGAAAGGAGCCCTCGAAGCAATGAGCACCCAGCTTAAGCAAGACCAAACGCACCCAAGGCAGAGGTCCTAGCTTATCCCCAGCTAGAGGAACTTGTTCAAGAGTCAACCAAGAAGGGCAAATATGAAAAGGGGGATGACCTCAAATTCTACAAGTACCACAATGATTATGGGCATGATACCAATGATTGTTGGACAGTTAAAAATGAAATCGACACACTGGTCAAGCGTGGGCACCCCAAGAACCCAGTCGACGACCAGCCAAGCAAAGAAGGCGTCTCAAAGGAAAAGGGCAAGATGACGGGATCACCTGTCACTAAGGTGGTCGATTAGCGAGCTTCTAAGCCCAAGATCAAATAAAGGCATGTCACCGACGAGAATCAAAAATGCATATACGCTTTTTTCCTTTGTTAAACATGTTTGTCTTTCATCAATACAATTCTACTTCCTTTTTAAAACAACTTTCTTCGATAAAGCATTTATGAAATTTTGTGGGAATTACCCCCATCAAGTTCCTAGTTGCAAGTGTTGGATCATGTGGATGGCAAACAATACTAGAATGAGTGGTTGAATAGTGTTGTATGATTTAAAATTTTTCGAAAATTATCAATACACAACAAATATCCCTTCCAATGTTGCCTAATGAACCAAGTAGAGTGATATACACTTGGTCCTTAATCAACACGATGATCGATCTCAAGATAAATATAAAATGAGATTCAAAGATCAAAAGAATAATGAAATAGATCTCACAGCGGAATAAACAATACAATCTTTTGTAATAACAATATTATTAACAAGGAATTTCAAATGAAATATATTATAAAAAATGAACAACTTTGCACAAAATAAATAGTAAATGACAATAACAGAAATTCACACAGAGATAAGCGATTTATCCTGGTTCCCCACAACCTGGGTACGTCCAGTCCCCGACCGTCTTGGATCGAGATTTAATCTACTATTGTCTTAGCAATACAATTACTAACCTCACTCGTTAGGATTTCCAATGACCTAGTATCACCATCAGGATTTCCAACCACCCAGTCTTGACTAGGATTTACAACACCCTTATCACCAAGGGACTACAAGTAAAAACAAATCCAATTCACCACATTAAATTAGCGGAGATTGGTTTACACCCAATAATTCTATAGCCAAGATAAATTTGCAATTGTGGTTAATGTGACTAAAGAATTTTAAATCGTTCTTAGAGCACACAAAGAATATGAAATAATTCAATGTGATCTAGAATCTTGTTGTTTCTAAAAATCCTTTGAAAATAAGAGAAATTAAAAGAGAAGGATTTTGAAAAAACCATTTAACAATAGCAAAAAATTATTGATCTTAAAAGATATAATAATGAAAACAATAAGATCAACGATTTTGAAAACTGCTTGGCTAGAACACCTTTGAGAGCGATGAGACGTTGAGAATTGAGAGAATTTTAGCTTAGCTCAAGAATGAAATTATTGGTGAGGAAAATATTCTCGTAGGTTCTCTATTTATAGAGTTTAAGAGAGGATTCAAATGAATTCAAAAATGTTTGACTTCAGCCCAAAAATCAAGTGAAGAATAAATGAGAGATGCAATCAAGGAAGTCAAAACGTACAGCTGGTAGTCGACTCCCAAGGGAGGTAGTCGACTCCCAGAGAGTTCTTAGTGAAAATTCTGCTACAGCAGGTAGTCAACTCCCTCCTTTGGTAGTAGACTCCCAGAGCAGTTTTTCAGAGAAACTCTGCTATAAGATGTGAAATCAACTCCTAGGTGTTTGGAGGTTGACTACGAGAATTGAATCAATAGATTTGAATCAATAAGCTCTCAAAGAGGTTAAACCAAGTTTAAAATGTCTTTTCGAAAAATCAATTTGTGTGTGTGTGTGTGTGTGTGTGTGTGTGTGTGCAAATCTTTCTTGGCTTTAATATTGTCCTAAGAAAAAGGAAAACAACTCACACACTAGACTTAATGAAGACTTTAAAGCCATGGAGATCTTGATGTAGATGCATGTGCTTCACTTGAATTTGAGCTCCTCTTTAGCTTGAGCTTAAGCACGTTCTTTGATCTTCATATTTGAGCTCCTTTCGTTCTTAGCGTAGGATGCGAGCTAGATTCATCTTCATCTTCTATGAGTGTGGTTGAGGTTCTTCTTCTCGGAGTATGCTTTGAGATTTTATCGATTTGATTGCACAACCTACACACTTAAGTAATGTGATTAATATACTAACAATATTTGGTGTGATCATCATCAAAACCACTTTGGGGTATGACTAGATTTCCCATCACTCTCCTCCTTTTTGATGATGACACCCAAATGAAAAACAAATGAATAATATGAAATAAAAACTGATGAATAAGTGTACTTACTCCCTCTGCTTAGATGAGATATGAAATATCATACTCCCCATGTATCAAAGCTGGTTAGCAATATATTATTCATTTACGTTTTTTCTTTCCTATTTTTCTCCCCTTTGTCATCAATCAAAAAATGATTACAAAAATATCATGAGTGAAAGGAGTCAATCTTGTTTCAATTCCTTTTCCTCCATTATACCCAAATCTCGACGAAGGTTTGAAAATATATCCTTTTGTAATGGCTTCGTGAGAATATCTACAACTTGATGTTCAGAGGGTACATACTTAAGTTCTACATCCTTTTTAACACATTGATCATCTATGAATCTGCGTCTAATATCTATGTGTTTTGTTCTTGGATAAAGAACATAATTCTTAGTAAGATTAATAGCGCTTTTATTATCACAATAAATTACACAAGTAGATGTATTAATACCACAATCTACTAAGACTTGTTTCATCCAAAGTACCTGAGCACAAGCAAGTCTGGCAGCTATATACTCTGCCTAAGTAGTTGATAGTAAGACTGAGCTTTGCTTTTTGCTAAACCACGAGACAAGTGAATGTCCAAGAAATGACATGTTCCACTTACGCTTTTTCTAGTGGCGGTACAATCAGCATAGTCCGAGTCACTATACAAAATTAAATCGAAAGTGCTACCTTTGGGATAAAACAATCCAAACTCAGACGTGGTCTTAAGATATCTAAATATGTATTTTACTATTTTAAGATGTGATTCCTTTGGGTCACATTGGAATAGTGCACAAGCGCATACACTAAACATATATCAGGTCGGCTTGCAGTTAAGTAAAGCAAAGAACCGCTCATACCTCGATTTGTTTTCAGATCAACCTTTTTACCTGCTTCATCTTTGTTTAAAGAGGTGGATGTTTCCATACGTATATTCTTTCCTGATGCATTCTCCATCCCGAACCTTTTGAGTAGATCTTTAGCATATCTCGTTTGATAAATGAAGGTTCCCTCTTTTGACTGCTTTATTTGTAGTCCTAGGAAGTATGTAAGCTCCCCCATGTGGCTTATTCCGAATTCTTCTGGCATTAACTTAGCAAACTCTTGACATAGATCTTCATTAGTAGATCCAAAAATAATGTCATCTACATAGATTTGAATAAGAATTTTATCATGAATTTTCTTAATAAATAATGCAGTGTCTATTTTTTCAACATTATATCCTGAGTTGATTAAGAATTTTCTTAATCTTTCATACCAAGCTCTTGGAGCTTGTTTCAGACTGTATAATGCTTTATTTAGCTTATAAACAAGTCCTACTTTCTTATCATGTTCAAAGCCAGGAGGTTGTTCAACATAAATTTACTCCTTTATATAACCATTTAAGAATGCGCTCTTTACATCCATTTGGTATAATTTAAAAATTTTAAATGACGCAAAAGCAAGTAGCATCCTAATGGATTCTAGTCTAGCAACATGAGCAAAAGTTTCGTCGAAATCAATACCTTCTTCTTGTGAATATCCCTATGCCACTAACCGTGCTTTGTTTCTTACCATATTTCCGTCATTGTCTAGTTTGTTTCAGTACACCCATTTTGTGTCGATGACTGGACGATCTTCTGGTCTTGGGACTAGCTCTAATACCTGGTTTCTCTCAAATTGTAGAAGTTCTTCTTGCATAGCTTCACTCCATGCTTCATCTGCAAAAGCCTCATCTACCTTTTTGGCTCATTGTTAGAAACAAATGCAACATGTGTCATGTGTTCTATTTGAGATCTAGTTCTAACGCTTGCATCAATATCACCAATAAGTTGCGCGCGCGCGCGTTTGTAACTTCAGGAAAAGATTTTGGTAAAGGAGTGGAAGTGTTAACATCAAAAATAGGTGCAATATCAGAAATATATATAACATCATCATCAATATTAATGTGTGTATTGCTGGTAAGAGATTCATCAAATGTTACATGCATAGTTTCAACAACATCTCTAGTTCTTTTATTGTAGATTCTATAAGCTTTACTACGAAAAGAATAACCGATAGATATGCCTTCATCCGCTTTGGAGTTAAATTTATCTAAGTTATCTTTTGTGTTAAGAATATAGCATTTATAGTGAAAAACTCTAAAATAAGATACTTTTGGAATTTGTTGGAGCAACAACTCATAATGTGTCTTTCCAAAAGGTTTTCTAATTAAAACTCTGTTTTGAATATAGCATGCGGTTGCTACAGCTTCTGCCCAAAAATATTTTGGAAGGTTGCTTTTGTACAACATTGTTCGTGAACACTCTTGGAGTGTTCTATTTTTCCTTTCAACTATCCCATTTTGAGGATCAACTCTAGGAAAAGCAAAAGTATGAAAAACACCTCGTTTTTCACAAAATCTTTTAACAGTTTCGTTTTCAAATCCACCACCGTGATCACTTCTTATAGAAATAATTTTCAAAGAGTATAATCTTTCAATTCTTTTGAAAAATATTTTAAATTCACGTAAGGCATGATTCTTATTGACTAAGAATAATACCCACGTGTATCGTGTGAAATCATCAACTATAACAAATACGTATTTGGAATCATAAAGAGATGAAGTTCAAGCCAGGCCAAACAAGTCCATATGAAGTAGTTCAAGTGGCCTTTTCGAGCTGAGAGCTCCAATGCTCTTAAATGTACTTTTATGCATATTGCCAAGTTGACATGAGTCACACATTTTGTCCAATTTAAAATTTAATTTTGGAAGAACATGCACCAACTCTTTCCTAGATATCTTACTCATATTTTTGATGTTGACATGACCAAAGCGTATATGCCATAACAATGGGTCATTTGTTGAAACAATTAAGCATACATTTGAATCATAATCTTTTAAGCTAAGCACGTAGATATTTTATACTCTCTTACCTTTAACAAGAAGGTTCTTCATATCATTATCATAGACTAAGCAAGCATCTAATGTGAAAATAACTTTCATACCTTTATCACATAATTGACTTATGCTTATTAAGTTATGCTTTAGCCTGCTTACCAAGCTGACATCTTTGATAAGAAGTTTTGAGGAGTCGCTGATATTACCTATGCCAATAATTTTTCCTTTCTTGTTGTCACCGAAGGTTACTATTCCTCCATCAACCATTTTTAAAGCGCTCAGCAGTTTTGCATTCCAGGTCATGTGTGCGGAGCATCCGTTATCCATTATCCATATGTCCTAAAAGAAAGTAACTGAATATATTTGGTACCCACTAATGATTGGGTCCAAGTTGTTAGACATAATTTCTATATTTCAACCCTAAGCATTGGATATCAAAATGATGTTCATGAAGCACATGGATACCCTAAAGATGTATATATATGAGGATTACTTATTGGGAACCCAAATTCGATTTGGATTTGATTTCCTATGCATATACACATAATTACGAATGTTATACATATCATGTATAACATTTTTAATAAAGACATTTTTATCTCTATCATTCAAAATATTTGGCACCCAAATCATATTCCCATGCATTGAAACATTGTTCTTAGTATGATGCACATTAGGTGATGTTTGTGAAACGTTATGTGCAACATATGGTTTGTGTAATGCATTATGTGTAACATATGGAACATGTGAAGAATGGGGTTCATGGTGTGCACTATGAATGTTATGTCTAGCATTTCTTCTATACATAAAAGCATACGTTTTAACATTGGCATGCCCAACGTTTACATTTCTACTCATATCTTTAGATGTAGAAACTTGAGCATGAGTAGATTTATCAACAACATTTCTAAGAGCATAAGAACGAGAAGAAATAGAACTATTCTTGATACAATCAAATTTTGCAACTAATTCTTCATGCTTTATACGGCTAGAAGCAATTACATTTGCAAGTGAATCTATCTTATCATTTAAATAAGAAACATACAAAGCATGTTCATTTTTCAATAAATCATGATCACAACCTAATTTATCATATTTAATTCTCAAATCTTCACCATCATTGTTAATATTACAATGATATTTTATTGAATCAGACTCATCAGTAAGAGAATTAAATTTGTTCTTAAGATTGTCATGTTCATCATACAAAGCATTGTTCTTGTTATCTAAACTTTGGTATTTCTTTTTCAATCTTTCGTATTCTCTATATAACTTTCCATATGCACTATCAATATCAAAATTATTTTCTTCATCAGAACTAGATTCACATACCTCTTCCTTGTTGTCCTGACGAGTCATTATGCATATTTCTTTCCTAAAGCTCTCATCGTTTGATTGGGTTGTCTCCATGGGTGTTTGGATTGCTTTAGAACTTGATCCGAATCTTTCTTCCAATATATTAAGTATTTGATGTGCGGTGTCTACCACTTCTACATGATCTAGCATCTCATTAGTTAAACCAAAATAGAGTATATGCATTACCTTTATGTTTCTGAAGTAGGGTTCCTCTTGATCTTGATTCCATTAAGTATGTGTAATGGCCTGTTTTTATATATATGTAATTCGTACGTATTTAACTAGTATAGTGATTTATTAGAGTAATTTATGATTAGATTATTGTTATTATTATTTTTCATAGCTCGAGCATGCGACTTAGCGAATCGCGTTATATTTTTTTAAACCATGGGCTGATGTCGATCGCAGGGGCGAGATGGTAATAATCCAATTATCATAGCTAGATCAATTTCCTGGATCAAAACGTTGTTCTAATGGATCTTACTAATCTTAATTATCATAACTAATTCATTACATAATCAAGTTAATCTTAACCAACCTGATCAAACCCAATATTAATCAAATTGAATTTCTTATTTAAACCCCCCATCATTTAGTCGACTCCACAAATCAAATCTTATCCTGGTCTAATGATTAAATCGATTTCATGAATCGAAATCTTATCGTCTTAGTTATTAATAATCTTAATGGGAACAATCCTACTAGATCTGTTATAATCCTAAACAAATCTAACAAATTCTAATATCTTGACCAAATCGTTTTCCAATCAGATCAAAACCAATATCGATTATCCAAATCAAACCCTAATTACCTCAGTTATCTTAATCTTAATCCCAATCAAGTTCTAGTTTAAATATCTAAATAGATTTCATTGGAACCTATTATACCCCAATGTAATGACTAATAATATTCCTTAATTAATATCTTACATCTTAAATAAACCCATTTACTAATCAATTATCCTAACTAAACCTAACTAATATTATTATTATTACGTTTCAAAACTTAATACTAAATCTAATGATAACTATATTCATATTTTCAAATCAGTTCCAAATCTAAACCTTTCTTGTTTAATTAAATCAAACCCCACAATGTCCTAACAGATACCCTCTAAGATCTTAGCTTGGTTAACTAATCCTAGCAGATTGATGATATCCTAACTAATTAGATTTAGATCCTAATTAACCCCCGTATCTCACACCCCCACGTCCCTCTCTCTCTCTCTTTAACCGCATCCACGTTACACGCACATGCGGTTAACCCTCTCCCCATCACTCCATGCATGCACCCACGATCCCTTCCCGTTAGCCTCCATCCTCTTCTATGCCTCATCCTCTTTTTAAAACCCCAAGGAAACCCAGTCTCCTTCCTCCACTCCGCCCCATACGTCGTTAGCCCCCATCGCCTCTTAACATCCAACCACCGCCCGACCCAGCACCCCGGGCACTCCTCTGCTGCTGCAAGCCAACCCCGAGCGTTATCTACCGTCCTTTCCCTCTCCCTTCCTCCTGCCTCCCAAAGCCGACGGCAACACCCCCAAACGTCCGCCCCTTCACAAACCTCACGAACCCAGCGCCACTTTGTCAGTGCCTCGTCGCGCGACCCTCAACCCACCCAGCCTGCCACCGCCCACAACCAGTCGATGACCTCCCCTGCCCTTGAAGCCACACCCCAGCGACCGCCCGCGGGCTCTTCGATGGCAACCACGAAATCCCGAACTCCCCTCGCCACAGTTCCCCCATTCACCTTTGACCCAATCTCTGCCCAGTCCCGACACACTCCTTCGACCAGCGGCCCGCACATCCATCCCCCGTTCCTCCTCGTCTGCCCTCTGACTTCGCCGTCTCTCATCCACACCGTGGCAGCCTCCACACCAAGCCCAAGCCCACTCCTCCCCTGTTTCGCTCCACAAACCAAGCGACGGCCCTCGCCGCGTCCCTCCAGCATCGCACAGCTACCCTTCTCCCTTCTCCACCAAACCCAACGAGCTCCCCTGTCTCCCTCCCTTCTCTCCGGCGACTTCGAGCCTGCATGCCTGCACCGCCTTGAAACCACAACACCGCACCATCGCTGCTCGTCGGGCTCGACGACCGCCTCCAACACCTCATCCCGCCAGTCGCTTCCCTGTTGACTTCCCTCTCCAAGCCCAATACACCGACGAGCCTCTCCGACCATCTCCCTTCGACGACGAACCCTGCTACCCTGCTCATAACGTAGCCCGCCACCTCTAGCAACAATGCCCGGACCTCCGCACCTCCACCCTTCCGAACTCACCCCAAGCCGTATCCCCCTCCGACCACCGGCCTGCTCTCCCCGACCCTGCTTCCAGAAAACGCCGCACCCCGCGCTCCGGCCGTCGTATCCGAACCCCTCTTCAAAAAGCTTCGCCCATATCTCTGATCCCTCCGCCTGACCTCCTTGCGCCTTGCCGCCTGAGGAGCCCATACCCGCCGCCGACCGCCTTCCTCCAGCCACCGAGCCAAGATCCCCCTTGCTGCCTCGAATCCTGCTGCAAAGAAAAGAAGAGGAGGTAGATAAAGAATGGAGGGGGGAGCCGTCAGTCAAGGGTAGGTGAGTTAATTAAATTGACATTTTATAATATTAGTTATTATTATAGGTAATCAGAGGTTGAATTATCGTTTTTGTACTGATACGTTAAAAGTATTGGGAACCGTAAATCTCTTAGTACCCCTACATACATAGGCAGTTAGTTTATAGGGTTATATAGGTGTAAAATTACATTTGATTGATACGTAACAGTAAAGACAGTAAACTATATAAGTTATTTATTATATCACTTCATTTAGTTATAACTTTTAAGATCCGACCTTGCAGATAGGATTCGCCTTTCATCGCGATCTTTGGACATCCGATACCAGGGAAGTGTACATTTACGGTTTTAATATCATCACATTTAAATGCTAAATCAAGAATTGATAGTTTTGCCTTATGTCATGTTGCACATCATGCTTGTACACTCTTGATTGAATGCTTATTGATGGAATGCATATTGATGGGACATATTAACGAAATGGAATACTTGAAATCGTGAAATTGTGAGTTCGTGCGTCCAAGAGGCGAAATCGTGACTTTTGTGATGTCATGTGAGTTGAGAAATTCGTGCTTGTAATATGACTAGGCTGGCTCGTGTTCCAGCACATATTTGGGTAGGGTTAGGGTTGAGCAGCCACTAGGCGTATGAAAGGGTACTGTCTTCCAGGGCACCACCCATGCGGTGGGTTAGCACCAATCATGGTAAGCCCCCGTGTGAAGAAGGACTCACTCATCACGACCTAAAGGTGAGAACCCTAGGCATGCTAGAAAACATTGCATTAAACTAGAAATAATCATTGGCACTTGAAAACTGTCTTACTACTCTGAATCCATTAAAACTGTCCGTTTACTTTAAATTCTTTAGAACAGCATGTCTGCCTAAAAGTACTTTACGTTACTTCAAAATTACCATGCTTATTACTGTACACACTACACTTGCCATGCTTATTGTTGTACACACTACACTTGCCACGTTATTTGCTGTACACACTACACTTGCCATGCTATTTACTGTACACACTACACTTGCCATGCCACTGCTTGTACACTACACTTGACGTGCTCATATGTTCCTTACGCTGCCATGCTTTAACCAATGTAAATTCTATTTTGTCACTCTTATTTCCATGAAAATGTTTTTGAGAACCTTGCCGAGTGTCAATTATCTTAACTTTCTAAATCTTGTCGAGCGACCATCGCTGACGTATATTTGTTGTCTTGTGAAATATACGTCAGATATTAGACAGGTTCACCGAGGAGTTTCCGCTTAGTGACTGAGCAGGTTGATCAGGAGTGCCTTGCCTCTAAGTTTCCTCGCTTAGAAGCTTCGTACCCTCGCAGCATCTTTGTACCTATCACTCTTTCAATATTTGTATGGGCTTTAGACCCTCTTTTCATTTCATACATTGTTGTAACTATTCTGGGACTTGAGATTGTAATAAAATATCTGTGTTGTTTGAGTGGCATGCAAGAACATGCAAGTGTATCACAGACGCTTAATGTGATTAAGTCAAAGAAGGAAGAAAACGAAAAAGTACCTCTTCTTTGCTTTAAGCACATGCGGACCCGCTCGCATTCTCGCTCCCAGTCATAATGGGAAGCAGGGTGTGACAGTTTGAGGAGTGATTGGAATTTCATATGGTTCTCTAAGAATTCATGCATACTTTAGATCTTGTGCTTCCAAGAAGATCTCCATCCTTCTCTTCCATTGGGGATAGGAAGTGTCGTCGAAGGTTGTATATCCGAAAGGACAGAACATTGTTGATGCCATTGCTTTTGACCTCGCTCTGATACCAGGTGTTGGATCCTGTGGATGGCAAACAACACTAGAAGGGTGGGTTGAATAGTGTTGTATGATTTAAACTTTTGTCGACAATTATCAATACACAACAAGTATCCCTTCCAATGTTGCCTAAGGAACCAAGTAGAGTGATCTACGCTTGGTCATTAATCAACACGATGATCTTAAGATAAATATAAAATGAGATTCAAAGATCAAAAGAATAATAAAAGAGATCTCACAGCGGAATAAACAATACAATCTTTTGCAATAACAATATTATTAACAAGGAATTTCAAATGACATATATTATAAACAATGAACAACTTTGCACAAAATAAGACAATTACAGAAAATCACACAGAGACAAGTGATTTATACTGGTTCCCCACAACCTGGGTACGTCCAGTCCCGACCGCCTCGGATCGAGATTTAATCCATTATTTCCTTAGCAATACAATTACCTAATTTCACTCGTTAGGATTTCCAACAACCTAGTATCACCACCAGGATTTCCAACCACCTAGTCTTGACTAGGATTTACAACATCTTTTTCACCAAAGAACTACAAGTAGAAACAAATCTAATTCACCACAATAAATTAGTGGAGAATGGTTTACACCCAACAATTCTATAGCCAGTATAAATTTGCAATTATGCTTAATGTGGCTAAAGATTTTAAATCGTTCTTAGATCACACAAAGAATATTTAATGATTTAATGTAATCAAGAATCTTGTTGTTTCAAAAAATCCTTGGAAAATAAGAGAAATCAAAGAGAAGGATTTTGAAAAAAACCATTTAACAATAGCCAAAAATTATTGATCTTAAAAGATATAGTAATGAAAATAATAAGATCAGCAATTTTGAAAACTGCTTGGCTACGAACACCTTTGAGAGCGATGAGACGTTGAGAATTGTGAGAATTTTAGCTTAGCTTAAGAATGAAATTATTGGTGAGGAAAATATTCTTATAGGGTCTGTCACGTCCCGCTTCCCAAGTATAGAAGGCGAGACGTGAAGAGGTCCGCTCAGACTTGGAGTTGTGAAGCTGCAGTCTGATAAGCGTCTCGTAAATTAATCCATTATCAGGTCCTTTGCATTACGACGAAACAACAATAATAACAATGAGGGATAGACAATAAAATTATCCGACATTCAACATCCACAGATTTTATTCCAAACATTACAAAGATTATCGTAAAGTAAAGTACAGAGTCCAAAAAGAAGGCCTAAGCATGGCCGAAACAACAAGAAGAAGTGGTGCAATGCACCGAACAACCTAACAGCAGCTACTAAGAAAGTAAACAACAACTAAAAGAGAGTCACCAGCTGAGACTAAGGGTAAGACCGGAATCCTTGAACTGGACGTCAGCAACCTGTCGTCCTCAGCAATTAAATCAGGCTCAAAACCTGTCATGTGACACCCAAAGAGAAAGGCACATGTCAACAAAAGTCTCCCAAGGGAAAACAGAGGACTTTTATGCAAGGAAACATAAGAGCAAAAGTGCACAACTAACAGTTCTAAAATAAAGGGGATGACATGACATGACTGCAACAGTTTGAACATGAGCATGAATGTAGCAGTTTAAGATGAACATGAAAAGTAACATTTGCATGACACGTTGTAGCAAGATCTATTAAACAATATTCACGATTTCCACGATTAACTTGTATTCACGATGTGCACAGGGTTTACGCCTTTTGGCTGAAGTGGCTGTACAGGCACACTTCTATGCTCAAGTGATCGCTTAACCCTACCCCTCCACGTGTATCGAGCGTCCGTTTTCCAACAACACTATGCTCGCTTCTGGATCACGAGCCAGGAAGTGTTTTTCAATATGGCATAGGGTTGTGCCCACAAAGCAGGTGCCTAGCCTCAATACTTATAATTTTTGTAGCGTGGGTTACACAATCACGATGAAACATTTTGATGCATGACATGACATGGCAATGAGTAGTTAAAGTACGTACCGTTAATTGAAATTAAACATGACATGGCAGTATGAATGAAAGCATGGTAAAAGTGTCGGATCTAGCTTCGTTGTCAAGCTAGATCAAGTAGGGTGTCGGATCTAGTTTCGTTGTCAAACTAGATCACATGTGGTCGTCTAGGCGACTATCATTTCACTGCCTAGTCTCTTTTACACAACTTTACAAAATGGGCTAAAACATGGCCTAAAAAAGTACTGTGCAAGTTTCCCTTGCCTGAAAGAGACATGCTGCAATCACAGATCAGGGAGGTCCAGAACTTCCTATGTGCTTAATCAACGCCCAGCCTACAGTCCCATATTATTAATCTTTGATCAGTGAGTTACACAAAGCAATAACATTACGATTTTTAATTTTGATTAGCATGTGATGTGGGGGTTCCTACGGTTCAGAAATTACCCTTAGCACGAAGCAAGAGCTACACTGACGTCAGGTAGCGACGTCAGGGGTTGGACTCCGGTAGCGCGAACGGTACGACGGATAGCGGCGACGAACGACGATCAACCGGGTAGCGTTACGATCAATGATCTGTGACACGAAGGGGATGGACAGTGACACAGCATCATACGGTGTCTGGAAGGCACAGACAGCTGTACGGTAAGCGTGGAAGATGGCGGACATATCTGTCCGTGGGTTCGGTAGCGCAGATCTGAAATTGCACGCAAATCTGAAATTTGCACACGCGTGGGAGGATCTCTGGGGGTTGTAGCGGCTAGGGAAGGACCTGCACAGACAGGGGGATGGCCCGAGGGGCAGTCGGCGACAGCGGGGTGACCGACGGCGATGGGACAGCTCGGGCTGTGGGTTTTGTTAGAGCAAACGTCAGTTTTTCGCGCGTATCCGTGTGTTTGTGCACTGTTTGCGGGAGGAGGAAGATTTATCGCGAGGGAATCTAAGTGGTGATAGGGGACCTCGTTGGGAGTTCACCGGAGGAGGGGGGCGGCCGGCGGTGATAAGAATAGTGCTGGCTGAAATTTGCAAGTGGAAGGTGTTTGACAGTTTTTCTGGGGTATCTTGGTGTTTGCACGGAGTTTGCGGAAAGAGGAGGAGGAACTGACACAAGTAGAGGGTACCGATGGATAGAGGACGTCGAGGGAAGTCTAGGCCGAAAGTTTGGTGGTCGTCCGAGGTCTAGAGAGGGCTGGCCGAATTTTTGAATGGGAGGGGCTGACAGTAGTTTTTGGTGTTTGCACGGATTCTAAAGCAAGGAGGAGGGGGTGGTTGATGAGGGGAAGGCCGCCGGAGGTGGAGGAAGTCGTGGGGATGCTATGCCGAGAATTTGGTGGTCGCCGGAGGTGAAGAGATGGCTGACCGAATTTTCTTGTAAGGGTGGCGCCGCACAGTTTTTGCAATGAAGAAGCTTGGTTACGGTTTCAATCTTCAAGATGAATGGGCTTTATACCTCTAGGGTTTGGGTATTCTATGTATTATAGGAGGAGAGAGGGAGAGATAGAGGGTGTTTAGGTTAGCTAACATAGTGGGTTGAATAGCCCTTTTAGGTGAGTATAAGAAATTTGTTTTGATAATGTGTTTTGAAAGGGGGTATGTTTAGGTGGTTGGAGAGAGAAGATGTGAGAGTGTGGGGGTAGACTTAGGCTTATATGTGATGGAGAATAGCTTATGAAATGATTCAACATGTGATACGTATGAAGCCATATGGATTTGATTTAATTAGGTCGATTAAGATTGTATTAGGAATAAGCTTGGGTTTAGAACACAAGTTGAAAGTGATTAGAGTGAAAGGCCAACTAAACGGTCTCTGAAAAATATAATAAAAATATCGGGACGACTGTGTCGACGAGAGAATCAAAACTAAGAAGATCGGTCATGGTTAGGGCGACGAAAAACGGAACTAAAAATAAAAAGGTCTAACGATGAAGATGGAAGTTACGACACCTCTTCAAACAAAGTTATTTTGTGGGAGAACGACCCGTGAAATGACGTTCCATAATAATTCCACAAATAAATACTCTTCTAGAGAGTCACAATGGCATATCACATCATAGGGTTCGGTTACAATAAGAGATCAAAATAAATACGTGTACGATCAGAAGTACGCGCACGAAAAACGTACGATTGAAAAGCGACTGTGACATCCTACCCACCTTAGAATAAAGTCCGTCCTCAGACTTTCTAACTGTAAATATATCTAGCCACTCTAGTAACTATCCCAATCATATCACATTATAATTCAACCAGGTGTAACTTATATATGCACTATATAGTCAAACATTAACACTACAAACATGTATATATATACACATTCTATCCTTATACCTATCATAGACAGTCAAAACCATACACGTACTTCAATCGTTCATATAGTCACGTACATTCTTATATTACTATCACTCTCTAACACAACCAAGTCACACATACTTTCATACAAATAAATAGCTCACACCAGCAAATACAATTGTAGTATTGCACGTTTAGATGACTACCAATGAACAAAACAACATGGATATCTAATCCTTATATCTCCTAGTATACATCCAATCATAACAACACGTGTAGTCACACCATACCATTATTAAATCAAGTTTACTATATCTAGTATACATTTACCATTACTATAATTTCATAAATATATAATCATTCAAATACAGCAGATACTTCACCATATATTCACATCACATACAGTCCTATAACTATATTCAAGACTCAACACATATACCATAATCACAACACCTGTAGCTAAGCACATACTTACCTGTGCATGGTGCACACCCACACACGCTAATATACCAATCATACATATCACTCATACCACAATAAACTTAGCACAACTACACACCTAGTTAGCTAGCAGATATACATTTAAACTTGTAAAATCTTAGTTAATAAGTATACTACAAGACCATAGTCACCCACAATCATGTGCGTAACACGACCAGACACAACCAATCTTATTACCATACTTACATCATCCATTACTATATTCGCAGTACTATACGCAAACCACAGACATATGTACGATATACTTAGAGTATACCCACTCAAGCTTGAGTGAGACTCAAAAACCCATATCAGAATACTCTATATACATAACACGATACTTATACTTACACCAACGCAACACTCTAACATATATATATCTACCAACATTTACCACACACATACCATAATATCAATCACACTTAATATTTAGTCAAGTAACACCCACATAATGCAATCACTTTACACCCTATAATAATATTACAAATATCAGCACACATATAATTATAATACACTCTCTAATACCTGCATTCATCGCATAGCCACATACATCTAATATATTCACGACATAACAATATTAAATATAATCAATACACTACTATATATACATATCCATACATAGTCACAACATACAATAACCGTGTATACCTCATGGCATACACGTACACACACAACATCCCATAAGGGCAAGCAATACTAAACAAAATTATAATCCTATTACCATACGTATATTACACACATTCATACAGCAAGCACATATCTACGTACGAGCACATGCTCACACGCACTAACACATAGATCAAGTAATGGGCATGCACATTTAACTATAAGTACCCTATTATCATTATACCTAACATGCACATGACTTACTAATATATATACATCAAGCATTTACAAGTATCTTCAAACAACATACACTACTAGTATATACTCCAATACAATTTTAAATATATATACAGACATTCCTAAAGTGGTATAGCTATCCATACATATATATAAATACCATTATTCATGCAACTTCATGCATATATCACGAATAACACCGAGTATACATATATAACACAAGGGACAATCAATAATATCCTAAGGATAGCACACTCATACAGATCCACACACTCTACCTAAATACACGCACCATGACGAAATACAAAAATTAGTGGGCTCACTACTAAACTAGAGTTGACACATGCCACGACAAGCACTAATGAGAGGACTAAGCAAAAGCAAGAGAACCGAAGTCAAAAAGCGCAACGAGCCAAGATTGGAATGAACGGGTTCAGAAGAGGCGAGGATAAAGAGATAGCTGGTTGGATGGGACAAAAATATTGCTCTAAATAATTAAATAGGTGAAAGAAGGATACGTGCAAAAGGTGGTATCATATATATATTCTCTTTAAAAAAATGTAGAAATAGCGAGCCAACGGTAAAAATTTTAAAACACGAAAAAAGTGTTTAGACAAGGAAATAATGAGTAGGGTGAGGCAGTGATCATGTTGTAAATGAAAATAGGTTTATACAAAAATTTTGAAGTATGAGCACGATGAACATAGATCTGATATATAAAAATATATTGAAGTTCCATTTAGCTTAGAAAAAATATTCTAAAAGTATGTACAGTAAATGGAAAAATAATAATAAACTTAGTAGCATAGAATGGAAGGAAAGATATATTGAATTATCAAAAATGGTAATAAAGTTTTAAAACCGAAATACGAAAGATCTAGGTCAGGAAATGATTACGAGATAGTAATTAAAAATTACAACCAATAGACTTCAAAATCTACAAACGAATTTTGACTTCACCGAAAAGTAAGGAATTTAAATATATAAGAAGAGGCTTTCAAAGAAGTTAAACTAAGCAAAGAAATTAATAAGGAATTTTTGAAAATACTTTCAGAGAAATCAAAATTTGCAATGGAGAAGATTCAAAAATTAACGATAATCGCCATAAGGCGATCATGTGATTCGATGTCAAAGAGTATGATCGCACGATGAATACGCCTAGGATATGATTCATGAAAAGCTACAATGTGATTCTACGGTCGATAACACAGAAGTGTAATGATCAGAAAAATGATAGAATCAGAGGTTCTAATTATCGGGTTGACTAAAGGTCAAGAGAAACTTAACACTAAGACTCTCTAATAGACTAGACTGTAATAGAGGTCTCGGGGAAGGGTCCTAAGAGTAACAAGATTACATTCTGCTGGGCCCGAATTGATGGACTCAACGAACGGCTAAAGGAAAAGCTCTAGAAGTCTAATATGGTCAGGGCTGGGTGAGAGACTACTAAGGCAACATATGACGAGTACAACTAAATCTTGACAAAGGCTCCTGACTATCAAACCTGAATGTCTATCTAAGTCTCCCTACCATCTAAGATAAGAAAAACCTTCAGGTTAGACTCAATTCATGACTTGAATGTTCCGAATATTTAAATGGATGTTGTTTATCATTATTATTGTTCCGATATTTCGCAGATGCAAAGAGGACCTGCATGGGCCACCACTAAAACCTGTCACGCCCCGCTTCCTACGTATGGAAGGCGAGACGTGAAGAGGTCTGCTCAGACTTGGAGCTGTGAAGCTGCAGTCTGATAAGCGTCTCGTAAATTAATCCATTATCAGGTCCTTTGCATTACGACGAAACAACAATAATAACAATGAGGGATAGACAATAAAATTATCCGACATTCAATATCCACAGATTTTATTCCAAACATTACAAAGATTGTCATAAAGTAAAGTACAGAGTCCAAAAAGTAGGCCTAAGCATGGCCGAAACAACAACAAGAAGTGGTGCAATGCACCGAACAACCTAACAGCAGCTACTAAGAAAGTAAACAACAACTAAAAGAGAGTCACCAGCTGAGACTAAGGGTAGGACCGGAATCCTCGAACTGGACGTCAGCAACCTGTCGTCCTCAGCAACTAAATCAGGCTCAAAACCTGTCATATGACACCCAAAGAGAAATGGGCACATGTCAGCAAAAGACTCCCAAGGTAAAATGGAGGACTTTTGTGCAAGGAAACATAAGAGCAAAAGTGTACAACTAGCAGTTCTAAAATAAAGGGGATGACATGACATGAATGCAGCAGTTTGAACATGAGCATGAATGTAGCAGTTTAAGATGAACATGAAAAGTAACATTTGCACGACACATTGTAGCAAGAACTACTAAACAATATTCACGATTTCCACGATTAACTTGAATTCACGATGTGCACAGGATTTATGCCTTTTGGCTGAATTGGCTGTACGGGTACACTTCTACGCTCAAGTGATCGTTTAACCCTACCCCTCCACATGTATCAAGCATCAGTTTCCCAACAACACTGTGCTTGCTTCTGGATCACGAGCCAGGAAGTGTTTTTCAATATGGCATAGGGTTGTGCCCGCAAAGCAGGTGTCTAGCCTCAATACTTACAATTTTTGTAGCGTGTGATACACAATCACGATGAAACATTTTGATGCATGACATGACATGGCAATGAGCAGTTAAAGTACGTACCGTTAATTGAAATTAAACGTGACATGGCAGCATGAATGAAAGTATGGTAAAAGTGTCGAGTCTAGCTTTGTTGTCAAGATAGATCAAGTAGGGTGTCAGATCTAGTTTCGTTGTCAAACTAGATCAAATGTGGTCGTCTAGGCGACTATCATTTCACCGCCTAGTCTCTTTTGCACAACTTTACAAAATGGCCTAAAACATGGCCTAAAACAAGTACTGTGCAAGTTTCACTTGCCTGAAAGAGACATGCTGCAATCACAGATCAGGGAGGTCCACAACTTCCTATGTGCTCAATCAACGCCCAGCCTATAGTCCCATATTATTAATCTTTGATCAGTGAGTTACACAAAGAAATAACATTATGGTTTTTAATTTTGATTAGCATTCGATGTGGGGGTTCCTACAGTTCAGAAATTACCCTTAGCATGACGCGAGAGCTACACTGACGTCGAGCAGCGACGTCAGGGGTTGGACTCCGATAGCGAGAATGGTACGGCGGATAGCGGCGACGAACAACGATCAACCGGGTAGCGGTACGATCATCGATCAGCGAGACGAAGGGGACGGACAGTGACACAGCATCCTACGATGTCAGGAAGGCACGAACAGCGGTACAGGAAGCGTGGAAGATGGCGGACAGATCTGTCCGCGGGTTCGGTAGCGTAGATCTGAAATTGGGCGCGAATCTGAAATTTGTATGCACGTGGGAGGAGCTCCGGGGATTGTAGCAGCTAGGGAAGGACCTGCATGGATAGGGGGAAGGCCCGAGGGGCAGCCGGTGGCAGCGGGGTGGCCGACGGCGACGGGACAGCCTGGGCCGTGTGTTTTGTTAGAGCAAACGACAGTTTTTCGCGCGTACCTGGGTGTTTGTGCGCTGTTTGCGTTAGGAGGAGGAAGAGTTATCGTGAGGGAAGCTAGGTGGTGATAGGGGATGTCATTGGAAGTTCATCAGAGGAGGGGGACAGCCGGTGGCGATAAGAATAGTGCTGGCCGAATTTTGCAAGGGGAAGGTGTTTGACAGTTTTTTCGGTGTATCTCGGTGTTTGCACGGAGTTTGCAGAAAGAGGAGGAGGAACTGACACGAGGGGAGGGTACCAATGGATAAAGGACGTCAAGGGGAGTCTAGGTCAAAAGTTTGACGGTCACCGAAGGTCTAGAGAGGGCTGGCCGAATTTTTGAATGGGAGGGGCTGACAGCAGTTTTTGCAATTGGTCGGTGTTTGCACGGATTTTAAAGCAAGTATGAGGGGGTGGTTGACAAGGGGATGGGTGTCGGAGGTGGAGGAATTCGTGGGAAGGCTATGCCAGAAATTTGGTGGTCGCCGGAGGTGAAGAGATGGCTGGCCGAATTTTCTTGTAAGGGTGGCGCCGCACAGTTTTTGCAATGAAGAAGCTTGGTTACTGTTTCAATCTTCAAGATGAATGGGCTATATACCTCTAGGGTTTGGGTATCTATGTATTATAGGAGGAGAGAGGGAGAGATAGAGGGTGTTTAGGTTAGCTAAAACAGTGGGTTGAATAGCCCTTTTAGGTGAGTATAAGAAATTTGTTTTGATAAAGTGTTTTGAAAGGGGGGTATGTTTAGGTGATTGGAGAGAGAAGATGTGAGAGTGTGGGGGTAGACTTAGGCTTATATGTGATGGAGAATAACTTAGGAAATGATTCAACATGTGATACGTATGAAGCCATATGGATTTGATTTAATTAGGTCGATTAAGATTGTATTAGGAATAAGCTTAGGTTTAGAACACAAGTTGAAAGTGATTAGAGCGAAAGGCCAACTAAACGGTGTCCGAAAAATATAATAAAAATACCGGGATGACCGTGTCGACGAGAGAATCGAAACTAAGAAGATCGGTCACGGCTAGGGCGACGAAAAACGGAACTAAAAATAAAAAGGTCTAACGATGAAGATGGAAGTTACGACACCTCTTCAAACAAAGTTATTTTGTGGGAGAACGACCCGTGAAATGACGTTCCAAAATAATTCCACAAATAAATACTCTTCTAGAGGGTCACAACGACATATCATATCATAGGGTTCGGTTACAAGAAGAAATCAAAATAAATACGCGTACGATCAGAAGTACGCACACGAAAAACGTACGATCGAAAAGCGACCGTGACAGGGTCTCTATTTATAGAGTTTAAGGGAGGATTCAAATGAATTCAAAAATGGTTTGACTTCAGCCCAAAAATCAAGTGAAGAATAAATGGGAGAGGCAATCAAGGATTTCAAAACGTACAGCTGGTAGTCGACTCCCAAGGGTGGTAGTCGACTCCCAGAGAGTTTTCAGTGGAAGCTCTGCTACAGCAGGTAGTCAACTCCCTCCTTTGGTAGTCGACTCCCAGAGCAGTTTTTCAGAGAAACTCTGCTATAAGATGTGAAATCAACTCCTAGGTGTTTGGAGGTTGACTACGAGAATTGAATCAATAGCTTTGAATCAATATGCTCTCTAAGAGTTTAAAACAAGTTTCAAGTGTATTTTCGAACAATCAATTTGTGTGTGTGTGTGTGTGTGTGTGTGTGCAAATCTTTCTTGGCTAACATAGTCTAAGAAAAAGGATAATCCACACACCAGACTTAATGAAGACTTTGAAGCCATGGAGATCTTGATGTAGATACATGTTCTTCACTTGAATTTGAGCTCCTCTTTAGCATGATCCTAAGCACGTTCTTTGAGCTTCATCTTTGAGCTCCTTTCGTGCTTAGCGTAGAATGCGAGCTAGTTTCATCTTCATCATCTATGAGTGTTGTTGCAGGTCAGATCCTCACATAATGAAATTTATTTGAAGTGGAAATCACGGGTACAATGATTTACAAGTTGTTGGGTAATGGAGAGGTTAGCACGACTCGGAACTCGCTTCAGAGGTGAAGGATCCAAGGTCACCTGAAGGTCACCGTCTCCTGGTAGTTGAGGTGAGCTTCCTGCGAGAGCAACAACTCGTCAGAAAGGCGGGGCTGGCTGTCAGCATGTATCCTCTCTGATGCCTAAGTCAGCTGGTGATTTAAGATGTAGGCACCGTGCAGCTTGGCGATCTTAAGACATATCGGCGAAGCATGGCGAGCTAATGAGGAAGGCGCAAATATGTGGAAGATATCTGACATTTTATGTGGAAATAAGTTAGAAGTTTTAACTAACCAACCCCTCTATGTAGGCATGAGGGGGTATTTATAGGACTGAGAGGCGGTTGTTTGCCATCTTGTCAGTTGTCGAATCAACCCAGCTGGCACTCGAGTACTGAAGCGATAGGTTGGCGAGCTGTGTCAGGGATATTTACCGCTTTAATAGTGTCAGATGGTGCCAGGTGCATTAATGAGACGCGAGGGTGGCCATCAGTTCTCGCCCTTAACCTCTGGCATTAATGCAGAGGAGGTGAGCCTACGTCACCCTGTCAGAGATATTTATGCCTGGCCACCATCGGGGTGAGCCACATCTCGACGATTAAGCTCAGCTCCTCTGGACGGTGCTTCTTGTTGGAGGGTAGGCGAGCTTGTCCTCGGCACGACGAGCTTGACGGTCAGACGAGCGAGCTTCCCTGGTCGACCTTGGGGGCAAGCTAGTGGCAGGGTAAGGCGAGCTTCTCTGGATGGAGGTGATCTTCAGCTCGGCTTGTATCCCATCAGGAGGGTCGGTGAGGTATTTGCTTGGGCCCCTAGTGCATACGGGCCTTAATTTCATGGGCCAGCCAACATGGCGTAACAATTGCCCCCGTTATTCAAGCTTGACGCGGCCAGCCCAGCTTCAGTTTTGATTACGACTCGTACTACCACTCGAAGAAGGCTATGTAGTTGCATTTAAAGAGACCTAACTGCCAAATCTCAAAAGTCATGATGGCGGTCCGACGACAGGGAGAGTTCGAGGCACCCATTCGCTGAATAGATGACGCGTGGCTGAGGTGATTGGAGGAGAATTCTAGGCGCCAGCCCAGACCCTCTCGGATCTCGCCACGTGTCCCACGTCAGAAGGGTGTGATCGCCCGCCTCCTCCTATAAATAGAGACGGAGAGGGAGCGGGAGAGGTTTTTACCAGAATTTTTGAAACTTCAGATTTCCCCCTTGCATCGCCGAGAGCATCTGCCATTGATCGCCATTGTCCGTTCGTTCACCGGAGCTCTGTTTGTCTCTTTTTTGCTTTAGGTATACTCTCGATCTCATCGATGCCTTCATCTGGTTCTTCCTTAGCATCTTCCTCTTCAAATGTCCACGTCGAACAGTACTTCAGGGAGGTTGGAAAGGGTGGCACCACTGAGTCAGAATCGGTGGCATCGGAGACGCCGTTGATGTCCAGGCCGGGACAACGGGAGGGAGACACAGCAATTGAACATGTCGTCTCTTTACCGTCGGTGATCAGGAGAGACCCTAAGAAAGGGAAGGCTGTTGGGTTTTGAGTGACCCTTAGGGCATATTTCTATGCCTATGCTACGTTGAACGGATGATAGAGGCAAAAGAAAAACAAGCAGTGGAAAAATGTTAAACTATTTAACATGCAAGCCCTAGGGATTTCAAGACCCTAGCCAGGATCTCTACAATCTTGAGGTGGGTCTGACCACCCCAAGATAGATCTAAGCTACTGTAATATTATAAATACTATGCTTAATTAAACTACATACCCAGAACCTTGCTTGCACCAGCAAGGTGTACCGAACTGCGTCCCGAGCCGCTCCTCGTCCCGAGCTGAACTGTAACGGCTGGTTTTTGTATGGTGAATATTATTTATATATATATGTGATTGTTCGTCTTCCTTATTTACTTCTCCGTATTTCTTTGCGCTCATATCTTAGAATAGGTTCGCCTTTGGAACTCATTGGAATCATTCCGAAGCTTCCCGCCTCAATTTGCGACTTCCTGTGCCAATTAGCCGGTTCACGTTGAGGAACTGACCGACTAGATGTCAATATAGTCGGTCAACAACTCCTCATGGACCGAATAGTTTTTGTCAGGCTTTTTCCCTTGAGTTACTATTTACGATTAGTCGGTCTATGTTCAACCACCGACCGACTAGTTATCGAACTAGTCGGTCAACACTTCTTCGCAGACCGACTAAGTACAGTGATCATTTTTCGCATCAGGTTACTGTTTACCGTTAGTCAGTCAAAGAACGAATACCGACCGACTAGTTGATGAACTAGTCGGTTAGGTATCCTTCTCTGACCGACTAACCTTCAAAATATCTTGTTGACCATTTTCACCTTTTAGTCGGTCTATGAACACTGGCCAACCGACTAGGTTGCAAGCTAGTCGGTCGATGAGCCTTCACAGACCGACTAACTCTATAAATTTTACAACAACCATGTTCACGGTTTGGGTTTTAGTCGGTGACAGTTATACGACCGACCGACTAGTTCCCAAACTAGTCGGTCGACCGCCCTTCTCTGACCGACTAGTTGACCCCGAAACCCTAATTTCTGTGCTAGCCGCCGTTTCATTTTCTTATTTAAACGGGGCTTTCTCTTTCATTTCTCCTGATTGTTTTCAGTCTCCATCTTCCCTAAACCCACTTCCATACCTCTCACGTCCTCCCCTTGCTCGTTCCTCCATCCTTGCGCCTTCCATCTTCCCCAAAGCTCTCCCTCTTCTCTCTTTTCTCTTCCTTTTGCCCTAGCACGGAGTTCTCGTCTCAGATCCAGCAGCAACGACGCCGGGAGACGCTGAAATCTTCACCACCACCGACGATCAACGTTCTCGCAGGGCTACCTGCGGCTTGGGAATTTCCGGAAGACGTAAAGCTTCCACCCTTTCCAGATCTAACGCCGGATCTTCGTGCAATTGTCAATTTCAGGTTGGTGCCCTAAATTCGTAGTAACCTCCACAATAGATGATCAAACCCTAAATAAAAGTCACAACCTAATCAAACTGAATTTATTTTTCGCGGATCTTTAAAACGTTGTACAACCGTAGAAATCGACCAATGGACATTATGCATGCACACATAGGATAGATCGTCGATTAGGTCAATTCATTAAAAATGTGATTTTTAACTGAATAGGATAGTCCCGATAATCTAGACACAACCCTAATAGGGATTAATGAATCGTGATCTGACACCGTCGCTGTGTCACGATTTTCAGACACTTTTCCGCCGACGAGACGTTTGGACGAGGCGTACCAGGGAGACAACGCACTCGCCACCACATGAAACTGTATCACTTGCGTTCTTGGCCATGTTTTGGGCCTTCATCTTGTTAGGATTGTTAATTTAGAAACTTGAGGACCGGACGTGAAATGATAGCGTCCGGGACGCCTTTGATGGCTCAGATTTGACAACGAAATCTGAGTCCAACAACAACAATTTCTGACATCATAGGATTGACATGCATGTGCGTGAGTTGTGGACACCCTAGTACAACCCCTTCCTGTTTTGTCGTGTCTTGTTCCTTTCCGTCTGCACAGCCCGATGGGCAATAGGGCACTCGCTGAGCCAGAGCGAGTGATCCCTTGTACTAGTTCACAGCCCGATGGGCAATTGGGCACCTGTCAAGCTACAACAGGTGATCCCATGTACCGATACACAGCTCAGAGAGCAATTGGGCAATTGTCAAGCTAGAGCAAGTGATCCCATGTCTTGTCACGATTCTTGGGGTTATGTGGTAGGGTTGAGCATGCAAGCGGCAAGAGGGACTGATCCCCCTCGAACCGAACAGGCATGAACCCTTTCGTGTCTTGTCTTGTCTTGTCGTGTCTGGCTTCCGTGTTCCGTCTTGTCTTGACACCTGTAGGCTAGTCCCGTAGTCCATAGCACTCGCTATGACTACTACCTGTCTTGTTTACTTTCCTGTTGTGTTTCTTTCTGTTGTTAAAAACTCAGCATGTTAATTAACCAGTAAAACGTTGTAAGTAAATGGTACACTTGTAGCTTGGTCTAATATTTTCTCGTAGACCTTGCCTGACGTACAGTTCCTTCTTTTGGTGATGTACGTCAGGGATTGAGCCAGAGTACGTGGAGGAGACTGACCTGCCTGCCGACGTGGAGCCAGAGGGCGTCGATCCCGAGTATGACCCCGAGGAGGATCAGAGTTAGAGACTTTTAGTAGCAGATTCCAGATGCGTTACTATCTTGTTGGGTGCGTAGCACCTTTTATGATTCCTTGTCTAGGTTGGGTGCTTGCACCATTAGATTTACTTTTCTACTGTTGTAGCCCTTCGGGCGTTGGGACTTGGTACTCTTGATATGTTGGAATAATAATGTGATGTTCTTTCCTTCTTGTACTTTTATTGTTCTGTACTAACATGCAGGGACCTGTACCTTTGCCTTGGTTTCACACAGACGCTTATTGGGTCAGGGCTTCGTAGCCCTGGCCTAAGCGGGCCTAGTCACGCTTCACCTCCGCTGTTTTGGGAAGCGGGGCGTGACAGGTTTTAGTGGTGGCCCATGTACGTCCACGTCCCAATCTTTCTGCAAGTACAGAACAGTAAGAGTAAGGACATTCACTTTTGATATTCAAACATTGTACGAGTCTAACCTTCGTCTTTCTGTCAATAGGATGGCCGGACGACGCGTTACCCGATCGGGAAACTTAGGCGATGGAGTTCCGGAGGACCAGGGCGGAGAGTTCCGTCAGTTTCTGGGTGTGATGAGGGAGATGATGGATGTTCAGCACCAGCTGGTTCAGCAGTATCAGCGTGCTGCTCAGGCTCCACCTATTGCACCACCACCTCCTCCGCCTGCCCCACGAGCTGCTCTAGGAGTGAAGCAGTTCAACGAGCTACAGCCGAAGACTTTCTCTGGGAAGGAAGGACCTCTGGGTGCCGATGAGTGGATCCAGAGCACGGAGGAGAAATTAGTTGCTGCAAAGATTCCTGACGATACCCGAGTGGAGATAGCGAAGATGCAGCTGACGGAGAATGCGAGGAACTGGTGGCGCATTGAGGAGAGGCGTCTGGAGAAACCAGTGGAGTGGAAGACATTTAGATCGATGTTTAAGGACAAATATTTCACCAAGTCTGCTAGGAGGGAGCTGCTGAGCAAGTTTATAGATCTGAAGCAGGGGGATATGAATGTCGAGGAGTATGAAGCCGAGTTTGAGATGCTGAGCCGTTTTGCCCCGCACATGGTGAAGAAGGAGGATAAGCGAGCTGATCGCTTCCGTCAGGGACTGCGTCCGAAGATTCAGGCTTCTATGCTTCGGCGAGTTTCTCGACTATGAGGGAGGTGCTTGATGCTGCAAAGAATCATGAGCTCATAGCTCTTCTGCCTGACCCTCCAGCTGATAAGGGGAAGCGTCCCATGGAGCAGTATCGGCCACCTGCTAGGCCGGCGATAAGGCCAGTCCAGACGGTGCCATTTAAGAGGCCTGGAGCACCAGTGCAGCAGCAGAGCAAGGGTCCGTGCCATTTCTGCGGCAAGCTCGGACATGTTCAGACCAACTGTCGGAGGAAGCTGGGACTGTGCCTACTTTGTGGAGATGCTTCGCATGCTGCGAAGGACTGTCCTAGAGCCCGCACTGCTATTGTTGGAGCGCCAGCCACGTTACAGATGAGGGCACCTGCTCCGGTTCAGAGAGGACCTGTCGTTCGTGGACCACCCTTGGTGCCACAGAGGCAGCTATACCAGCGAGCTGTGCAGCCTCCGAGACCGGCCTATACTATGACTGCTGCAGAGACCGAGGAGATTGATGGAGTGATTGCAGGTAATATCTTGACCTAGTCTTTTCATTTCATAATTATATTGTATTGCTAGTCTTGTTAGTGTTGTTTGTTTGTCTGATTGTTAGAGTAGTGTTTGACCCTAGACCCTTGTTTTATTAGGCACCATCCTTGTGTCCTCTCACCCCGATTTGGCTTTGTTTGACTCCGGTGCATCTATGTGCATCTTATCCCGGAGGTTTATAACAAAGCACTCCATTCCTACCCACACACTTCCTAAGTGTTGGGACATCACTACTGGGAACTGAGTGGTGACGGTGAATCTGGGATGTCGGTCAATTCCTTTAGTGGTTAGTGGACATGAGCTATATGCGGATTTCATCGTCCACGATCTACCACATTTCGATGTCGTCCTCGACATCGATTGGTTAGGAGATTTCCACGCTTCGATCGATTGTCACAGCAAGAGAGTGGTTTTCCGGATTCCAGGCCATCCGGAGTTCGAGTTCCGTAGCCGAGACGAGTCGCTTGGGCCCATCAGATTTCGGGCCAAGCCGGTGGTGCCGGTGATAGCAGCATTGCAGATGCAGATGGAGATCGACCGACCAGCGGTTGTCAGAGACTTTGACGACGTTTTTCCGGAGAATATCTCGGGTCTGCCACCCGATAGAGATTTGGAGTTTGGTATCGATCTGATGCCGGGTGCGCAACCGATATCGAAGGTGCCGTATCGGATGGCTCCCACGGAGCTTGAGGAGCTTCGAAAGCAGTTGGATGAGTTGTTGCAGAAGGGTTTCATCCACCCAAGTGTGTCACCATGGGGTGCACCTGGGTTGCTCGTGAAGAAGAAGGATGGGTCTCGCAGGATGTGCGTGGACTATCGAGGACTGAATGCTGTCACCGTGAAGAATAAGTATCCACTGCCACGCATCGACGACATATTTGATCAGCTGGGAGGTTCGAGAGTTTTCTCGAAGTTGGACTTGAGGAGCGGTTACCATCAGTTAAAGGTTAAGAAGGATGACGTCCCGAAGACAGCTTTCCGGACGAAGTACGGGCACTATGAGTTTGTGGTGATGCCATTTGGCGTGACCAATGCTCCAGCTGTGTTCATGAATCTTATGAACTTGATTTTCTACGACTTTCTGGATAAGTTTGTCATAATTTTCATTGACGACATTCTTATTTACTCGAAGTCTGAGGAGGAGCACATCGGTCATCTGAGGACAGTGCTGGAGACGCTGAGGCGACACAAGTTATATGCAAAGTATAGCAAGTGCGAGTTCTGGCTGGACAGAGTCGTGTTTCTGGGACACGTGGTGTCTGGCGATGGCATATCTGTGGATCCGGAGAAGGTCAGAGCAGTCAGAGATTGGCCGACTCCGCAGTCAGCATCTGACATCAGGAGTTTTCTTGGTCTAGCAGGCTATTATCGACGGTTCATTAAAGATTTCTCGAGGATTACGGAGCCGATGAAGAAGCTGACAAGGATGGATGAGGAGTTTCTGTGGTCTGATGCTTGTGAGGAGGCTTTCAGTATCTTGAAGGCGAGGTTGACCACGGCACCAATTTTGACGGTACCGGATCGGAGCTGAGGCTTTGAAGTTTATTGTGATGCATCGGGGAAGGGCCTGGGATGCGTTCTGTAGCAGGATGGCCACGTGGTCACGTATGCTTCTCGTCAATTGAGGACTCATGAGAAGAATTACCCGACGCACGATCTGGAGTTGGCAGCAGTGATCTTTGCGTTGAAGGTTTGGAGGCATTTCTTGCTGGACGAGTGTGTGAAGATTTTTACAGATCATAAGAGCTTGAAGTACATATTCACCCAGAAGGAGCTCAACATGCGTCAGAGACGATGGTTGGAGCTCATGGCTGACTACGAGATAGATTTGCAGTATCATCCGGGGAAGGTGAACGTTGTGCCGGATGCTTTGAGTAGACTCCCCATTGCTATGATGCATACTGCTGACTGGAGGATTCAACAGGAGCTGAAGGAGATGGATTTGGAGGCTGTCCTACCTGGTGTGATTGATACTTTCATGAATTTGCAGATTCAGTCCACGATTGTGGATCAGATCAAGGCAGCACAGGCAGGAGATCCGAAGTTGCAGAGGATCAGGAGGCAAGTTGAAGCTGGACTGCGAGCAGAGTTCATGATTCATAAGGATGGTTCGCTGCGGTACGGCATCAGACTCTGCGTACCTGTGGGAGATTTTCGGGAGGAGCTTTTGAGCGAGGCTCATAGCTCGCCTTATTCTATACATCGTGGTGGCACCAAGATGTATAAGGATCTTCGACAGAATTACTGGTGGATTGGCATGCAGAGGAGTGTGGCACAGAGCGTTGCCAAGTGTTTGGTATGCCAACAGGTGAAGGCCGAGCACCATCGTACTGCTGGGTTGCTGCAACCACTTCCTATTCCGGAGTGGAAGTGGCAACATATTACGATGGATTTCGTGACTGGTTTACCTCGGACCTCGGGGCAGAACGACGCAGTCTGGGTGATCGTGGATCGGTTGACCAAGTCTACGCATTTTATTCCTTTTCGAGTGGGCCAGTCAACGGAAGCCTTGGCGAGGAAATATCTTGAGGTAAAATTTTCATTCCTACTTCACTTTATTTTCCCCTTTGAGTAGTTGTGACGTAGGCCGTGTACGTGCAGGAGATTGTACGCTTACACGGGGTCCCCGTGAGCATCGTGTCTGACAGAGATACGAGATTCACATCTCAGTTCTGGAGAAGTCTGCAGGAGCATTTGGGTACTAGTCTGAGTTTCAGCACGGCGTACCACCCGCAGACCGATGGCCAGTCCGAGAGGACTATACAGATTCTGGAGGATATGCTGCGAGCTTGCACGCTTGACTGGAAGGGATCTTAGGAGGACCATCTCCATTTGGTGGAGTTTTCTTATAACAACAGCTACCAGGCGAGCATTGGCATGGCGCCGTTTGCTGCCTTATATGGGAGGAAATGTTGATCGCCACTGAGCTGGGATGACGTTGGAGATCGGGAGCTGTTGGGTCCAGAGATGATTCTTGAAGATGTGGATGTCGTGAGAGACATCAGTGAGAAGCTCAGAGTTGCGCAGGATCGCTTTAAGCATTGGGCTGATGCCAAGAGGAGACCGTTGGAGTTTCAGCCTGGAGATCACGTTTTCTTGAAGATTTCTCCGAACCGCGGAGTTATTCGTTTCGGGAAGAAAGGGAAGCTGAGCCCGATGTTTATTGGACCTTTTGATGTGCTGGAACGTGTGGGAGCAGTGGCCTACCGTCTTGCTCTGCCACCATATTTGGTGGGGGTTCACGACGTATTCCACGTATCACAGTTACGTTGGTACGTCAGTGATCCGTCGCACACGGTGGATTTCTCGGAGATCACGGTCCGTCCGGACCTGACCTACGACCAGCAACCCGTGCAGATTTTGGACCATCGACAGAAGCAGTTGAGGAATAAGGTAGTCGACCTGGTGAGAGTGATGTGGCGTCACAGATCACCTGAAGAGTCCACTTGGGAGAGAGAGGATGAGATGAGAGAGTGTTACCCTCACCTATTCTGAAAGAAATTCCGAGGGCGGAATTTTCTTATGGTGGGTAGGATGTAACGGCTGGTTTTTGTATGGTTATATGTGATTGTTCGTCTTCCTTCTTTACTTCTCCGTATTTCTTTGCGCTCATATCTTAGAATAGGTTCGCCTTTGGAACTCATTGGAATCATTCCGAAGCTTCCCGCCTCAATTTGCGACTTCCAGTGCCAATTAGCCGGTTCACGTTGAGGAACCGACCGACTAGATGTCAATCTAGTCGGTCAACAACTCCTCATGGACCGACTAGTTTTTGTCAGGCTTTTTCCCTTGAGTTACTGTTTACGATTAGTCGGTCTATGTTCAACCACCGACCGACTAGTTATCGAACTAGTCGGTCAACACTTCTTCGCAGACCGACTAAGTACAGTGATCATTTTTCGCATCAGGTTACTGTTTACCGTTAGTCGGTCAAAGAACGAATACCGACCGACTAGTTGACGAACTAGTCGGTTAGGTATCCTTCTCTGACCGACTAACCTTCAAAATATCTTGTTGACCATTTTCACCTTTTAGTCGGTCTATGAACACTGGCCGACCGACTAGGTTGCAAACTAGTCGGTCGACGAGCCTTCACAGACCGACTAACTCTATAAATTTTACAACAACCATGTTCACAGTTTGGGTTTTAGTCGGTCACAGTTATACGACCGACCGACTAGTTCCCAAACTAGTCGGTCGACCGCCCTTCTCTGACCGACTAGTTGACCCTGAAACCCTAATTTCTGTGGCCGCCGTTTCATTTTCTTATTTAAACGGGGCTTTCTCTTTCATTTCTCCTGATTGTTTTCAGTCTCCATCTTCCCCAAACCCACTTCCATACCTCTCACGTCCTCCCCTTGCTCATTCCTCCATCCTTGCGCCTTCCATCTTCCCCAAAGCTCTCCCTCTTCTCTCTTTTCTCTTCCTTTTGCCCTAGCACGGAGTTCTCGTCTCAGATCCAGCAGCAACGACGTCGGGATACGCTGAAATCTTCACCACCACCGGTGATCAACGTTCTCGCTTTGCTACCCGCGGCTTGGGAATTTCCGGACGACGTAAAGCTTCCACACTTTCCAGATTTGACGCCGGATCTTCGTGCAATCGTCAATTTCAGGTTGGTGCCCTAAATTCGTAGTAACCTCCACAATAGATGATCAAACCCTAAATAAAAGTCGTAACCTAATCAAACTAAATTTATTTTTCGCGGATCTTTAAAACGTTGTACAGCCGTAGAAATCGACGAATGGACATTATGCATGCACACATAGGATAGATCGTCGATTAGGTTAATTCATTAAAAATGTGATTTTTAACTGAATAGGATAGTCCCGATAATCTAGACACAACCCTAATAGGGATTAATGAATCGTGATCTGACACAGTCGCTGTGTCACGATTTTCAGACACTTTTCCGCCGACGAGACGTTTGGACGAGGCGTACCAGGGAGACAACGCACTCGCCACCACATGAAACTGTATCACTTGCGTTCTTGGCCATGTTTTGGGCCTTCATCTTGTTAGGATTGTTAATTTAGAAACTTGAGGACCGGACGTGAAATGATAGCGTCCTGGACGCCTTTGATGGCTCAGATTTGACAACGAAATCTGAGTCCAACAACAACAATTTCTGACATCATAGGATTGACATGCATGTGCGTGAGTTGTGGACACCCTAGTACAACCCCTTCCTGTTTTGTCGTGTCTTGTTCCTTTCCGTCTGCACAGCCCGATGGGCAATAGGGCACTCGATGAGCCAGAGCGAGTGATCCCTTGTACTAGTTCACAGCCCGATGGGCAATTGGGCACCTGTCAAGCTACAGCAGGTGATCCCATGTACCGATACACAGCTAAGAGAGCAATTGGGCACTTGTCAAGCTAGAGCAAGTGATGCCATGTCTTGTCACGATTCTTGGGGTTATGTGGTAGGGTTGAGCGTGCAAGCGGCAAGAGGGACTGATCCCCCTCGAACCGAACAGGCGTGAACCCTTTCGTGTCTTGTCTTGTCTTGTCGTGTCTGGCTTCCGTGTTCTGTCTTGTCTTGACACCTGTAGGCTAGTCCCGTAGTCCATAGCACTCGCTATGACTACTACCTGTCTTGTTTACTTTCCTGTTGTGTTTCTTTCTGTTGTTAAAACCTCAGCATGTTAATCAACAAGTAAAATGTTGTAAGTAAATGGTACACTTGTAGCTTGGTCTAATATTTTCTTGTAGACCTTGCCTGACGTACAGTTCCTTCTTTTGGTGTTGTACGTCAGGGATTGAGCCAGAGTACGTGGAGGAGACTGACCTGCCTGCCGACGTGGAGCCAGAGGGCGTCGATCCCGAGTACGAACCCGAGGAGGATCAGAGTTAGAGACTTTTAGTAGCAGATTCCAGAGGCGTTACTATCTTGTTGGGTGCGTAGCACCTTTTATGATTCCTTGTCTAGGTTGGGTGCTTGCACCATTAGATTTACTTTTCTGCTGTTGTAGCCCTTCGGGCGTTGGGACTTGGTACTCTTGATATGTTGGAATAATAATGTGATGTTCTTTCCTTCTTGTACTTTTATTGTTCTGTACTAACATGCAGGGACCTGTACCTTTGCCTTGGTTTCACACAGACGCTTATTGGGTCAGGGCTTCGTAGCCCTGGCCTAAGCGGGCCTAGTCACGCTTCGCCTCCGCTGTTTTGGGAAGCGGGGCGTGACATGAACCGCTTCATTAGCCGCTCCAGGTCCCGAGCCGAACCGCTTCCCGAACCACACCGCGTCCCAAAACGAGCAACCACCTTGTCGCTGAGCCAACCATGTGCCGAAGAAAGTTTCACTTGAGCGGATCATCCGTCAAGACTTCGGATCTGATCCGAGCCCATTCGTGGCTTTGCTAGAGCCCTTCAGGAGCAGGGAGAAATATAGAAAGAAGAGAAAATATTTATTTTAAGCTTAGATCCAAGCGTGCTCCAAACTTTTTGGGAGCCGCTCAGATCTAGAGCTTGGGACGAGTTATGAGGAGGGGGCATGCCCCTATTTATATAGGTGGCTGACCCCTCCCCTTTACTCCAATTCCGATGTGGGACTAAAGGTTTTGGAGTTAATAATTCAATTAGTTTGCCTTTAGAAAAGCCAAACTTCTAGGAATTTTAACTCCCTCACCGTGGAGCTCCACATTTGATACAACCTATCAAATCGAAGGGCGTTGAACAGTGAACGCGTAAGAAAAAAATGGCGCGTCAATCCGAGTCTGTTTGACCCCTCAATCGAGACATCAAAGATGGCCCAAACTTGTATTTTCGCAAAAGATTAATAGCCGCCAAAAAGACTGTAGATAGGGTCGAAACCCTATGTGGTGGGGCCCATGGGGTGGGCTCCACCGCCCACAAAAATTGGGACGCTCGCCTGTATGAAGGCAAATGCAGGCGCCCACAGGTGCAGGCGCCCGCCCGATCTCTAGGCGGGCCCGGGCGCCCGCGGATGCGGGCGCCTGCCCGATCTCCAGGCAGGCCCGGGCGCCCAAGAATGCAGACGCCCAGGAATGCGGGCACCCGCCCGCGTTTCCAAGTGGGCCCGGGCGCCCGTGGATGCGGGCGCCCGCCGGTTCTACTAGGCGGGCCCGCCCACCTGCCTGGCACACGTGCCTGCCCAAGCGGGAGCGGGTATAGCCCATGGGTCGGGCGCGCCCGACCTGGAACGAGGCGCCTAACCCGTAACGGGGCACCCGACCTGCAATGCCTTCATCGAACCTTTTGGCTTTGTTATGGCTCTATCTTTCGCATTTGGTGTCTTTTTGGGACGCCGTTCGAACCTGGGTTTAGACCGGGACGTTTTCGTTATCCAGGTAACCTTTTCCTTGCGTTTATTATATTAAATATGGCCTTAAACAATTTAAAACATATTTAATATCATTTTGCATCGTATGCAAAATTTTCCCCATCTAAGCTTAAAATCTCCTACTTGCACTCAAGATCATTCATCCTGAATGCAGAGGCTTACTACAAAATCTTTACAGTTATCTATCACTTGCATCGAATGCTAATCCTCCCTGATTTTTACATATTACTTGACGAAGGTTGCACTCTGTGTGAGACCCTACAGCCTGACCCTACTACAGGTGGGGCTTAAAGCCCCAGACGGTAGTAACCGCAAGTAGCAGGTTCCGTCCCTGTTTCAGTATCATACTTATATAGTTAAGTTATTGACATGAGCATTGTCGGGACCACCCTGCCTGTGTCCGTGATGAATACTGCAGTTTTAGTCTCTTCGTCAAAACTATGTCGTTTAGTTCAAGCCTAGGGTACGGTCAAACTGTCAACCCAATAGCTCGAAACCGGTTAGTCTTCGTCGATCTTTAGTCAAATAATATTGGACATCTTCTAACATACTCTGGCCAGAGTTTTTATTAAAGATCGAACTAACACTACAACACTAACTCCCATTTACCAGGAGAGATGAATCCTATCTTGGTCATTACTCTCCTCGCACGCTTCAAATGTCACCCAACCAAAGACCTTTCGACAGGCCTTGCCTCGAAGCTTGGTCAGGCATGTAAGTGACATTGTTCACGTACAGGTTTGTATAATGACCTCAAGTCAAAAGACCAACTTGCCTATCATCACTAAGAGTTATCATTGACAGATTGGTCAATCATAATTATATGATAACTCTTGTTGGGTCATTTAGTGACCTCATTCTCTAATGAATACATGTGTCTCGTCTTCGACTTCGCCAAGTTAAACGATCATGAGATCATCGTCACCGCTATACGATGAAGGCTAAGACACAATGGTATGTCCGATGTTTCGATATCCTGTTCTCGAAACATCTACGATCACAAACCCTTTTAGACTTATGCTACTAACGGGCAAACACTTCTCCATGATCGAGATCCTCATTTCGATACATCTTTGACCTTGCATTAAGTCTCAGGACTTCACCTAAGTTTCTACTGATAACTACATTCTGATTTAACTTAGATAAATTCTTACCATACAGCTTAATGTAATTTTCAACAAGATGTCTGTATAGATACACATGGATGAATTTGCCTCGAGGGCATACCCATCTCCCAACATCTCCCACTTGCACTCAGGCCCATTTATCCATGTATCTCATACCGCATTTACACATTAGTCTTTCCAGACTTCATGTGGTAGAGTCTTCGTGAGTGGATCTGATAAAACGTCTACTGTATAGACTTAAAGTGTTTCTAATGTTTATCTTAGACCATATATTTGAATCTTATCCAAATAATTCACTCGGTCTCTTAGAATCCATAATTAAAATCTTGACTGGATCTCATCCAGCTCGTCGTACCTTATGAGAATAATCCATAATGAGTTTTACTGGTCATTTAGACTGTTTATAATCATTTTGATAAAGTGTCAAACTCTTTGACCACTTTGTCAAACCATATGTTCCGGCTCCTTGATGCCTCGCATGCTTTTATTCGCTCCCACTGACCTTGAAAACCCTCTGGCCGATTCATGTAAGTCCGTTCTTCTAAATCACATTTAGAAAACAGACTATATATGAATGCTCTAGTTTTCATGGTCATCATGAGCATAAATATCGAGTTAGGTCCTTGTAGATCTGTACACATCTGCTGGTGAGACAGTTTCATCATAATCCGTTTATAGGAGTTAGGATGATAACCGTTCTCAATCAACATTTGTTGTACTTCTCTCTGAACCAATCTTCTATCTTGAAGATTTTCTTGCAGCCAATAAGAAACACTTTCTTTGGCATGTAAACTAAAGTCCATACGTTATTTACGTGCACGGACCATTTCTGATTGCATCAAGTTATTAATCAGAGTCCCTACTTTGAATTGCATCCTGGAAGTTGTCTAAGCCATCATCGACTATGATGTCTAACTCGACTCTTCGTCTCACGAGACTCGAGTAATCCTTTAACTTCCTAACAAGTGATTTAATAAATATCTTATTGATAATGTCCTCATAGAACCTTATCAAAACCTAGACTTTACCATCTGGGACTTAACCTAGAGGGAGGATTGTAACTCAGAGTCACTTGCCATGCATCACACCATGTCTAACAAAGTGCTATTCATGCTCTCTAACACACCGATGTGTTTAGAGACTTTATCTGAGAGAAAATCAAACTTTCTTTTTAATTTACGCAAGATTTATACAGCTAAGCATTCGACTCTTTGATCTGATCGAAGTAGTCCAAATACTTCTGTTATTTTGTTCTCTATTTTATCAGACTTGTGTTTCATCAAGAACACGTGTCGTAATAAAATTAGTATAACTTATCTAGGCTAATTTAGACTTAGGTCTAAATACATCCGTATGTACACGACCGTGAGTTCTCCAACTCATTCTCCCACTGTCTCACAGAAGGTGTTGGGCCAGCATACCTTTGAGACAAGATTCACAAGTGTCTGTAGACTTCATAATACAATAGGTCAAACCCCTCTTTATGTGACTTGTGAGGCTTAGTCTCTTTGGTACGGCCTAGTCTATTTTGCCATATAATTTTTGTTATTATCTTACGTATTAATGTATTAACATTTAATACATTATCGTTATACAAATCACTCACATAAAACATTACTTCAGAAGCAAGGTGACGACATTCGTCAAAAATATGTTTGACGTCCTACATGGTCCAAGAAAAAACATTTATTCCCTTTCCAACACTAGACAATCTATTTCTTTTGTATAACAGTTATCCTGAAACCGTGACATCAAATATGTCACATTTTTAGTTCCTCCTACTTATGCCTTTACTAATGATAAATAAACCTCTCTTTCTCAATTGACTTTTCTTAATGCCGTCTTCCTTTTCTAAATCTCATTTAGATATTACTTGTCTCAACAGAATAATTAGCTGTGCAAGCACCTAACGTATCCAAACACTTGAGCTTCACAACCTTGCATTGACTCAACAAGTTGTTTGACTCAAGTCTGATTTGGATACATGGTCTTGTACTGCTCGTGCACTCATCTTCGAATCAAACAATTTGATCGAAGTTTCGAACCTCGCGGATCAAAACCGTTTTCCATACAACCTTGAGTTGACGCAACAAATTGTTTGGAGAAACATGCTTTGAACATCAGATGTTCTAGATGCCCCTTATAGAGGCGAGTAATAGGTAGCGTGTATTTATTTGTTGGACCCAGAACTTAAGGAAATCATTGTCCTTAAGCATGTGCTTTAAGAAGGTCATTTAATGTCAATGATAACATAGTTAAATCTATCAATTATAATTTGAGCTGATATTTCATTAACCAACCATTTGGACCAGTTAACTTATTCTCTTATGCTTTTGATTCCATCGGTAAACATAGAACTATCCTAGTTTAGCATATGTTCAATATTAAATATAGATAGAATGGCTTTAATCTAACTATATCCTCCCACTATTTTTGCAATCATTTAAGCCATAATAATGAACGATTTAATTAAATTAAATTAATGGGTAAGAGATCCAACTACCCTGAGTCTCACAACCTTGAGTGTGCTCAACGAATTGCTTGACTCTACGATTGGTAGATTACGCTTCATCAATCATATGATATATGATTCTCTTATTGGTTTTTACCCCTAGTCACTTATGATCATGAGTGTGCTCATCCAAATCACAATGACTAGTCTAGTCGGACCCTTGTTTTCGTGTCAAGCTTAACTTACGCCGGGGCTCGGTGTATTCACGACACGACGGTTTGGGTCAAGTCTAGCCTACATTTCATGTATTGAGAAGTTGATTTCCATAAAGTGTCTATGACATAGCTTGAGTGTGCTCAACAACTATATCAAAAGAACCTATAGTTGCCAACCTCTAAAACAAGGAGGGCTACAGCTAATCTTGAAAAACATTTTTAACGTAATTGACTTAAATATAGTCCAGGGTGTCATATAATCATGATTCACATCATTGCGGTCCAGCGGACACGACCAGGGAATTGACTAAGCCAGGTTCAATTATCCCTAGTCTAGCTAGGGTGATCCAACAAACTTAGCCAAGCACATTGACCGGATCATGGTCCATTGAATGATACTTATCATTTTTATATGCGTGCCATAGACTAAAAGACTTTTATTAGAACTAGTTAATCCTATCAACTAGTGAATCCTTAAATTCAAATTTTTAGGATTTGTTAATAACTTTTATTAAGTCCTTATCACCTATAAGGAATTGATTTTTATGGTGCTATCATAATCGTGTATTAGTCATTTAAAAAAAATTTAAATAATAGCAGAAGAAATCTAAAAATTATCTTATAATTATTAGACGGCTTTTAATGGCTAACCTAACAAGGTTTTCTTGTGTTATCAAATAAGCAAGAATAAACATAGCCATTACAACTTAATAACATGACATGAATTAAGTTCATAATTATCTCATAATAAATTTATAGTTCTAACAAACATAACATGCAACTTTAAAATTTATCACATAAATTTAAAGCATAATTTTAAAACATAAAAAGTTTATCCAATAAAATTAATAGTTACATGTTCAAAAATTATCGCATAATGTTAATTCAAGAACATTTGTTTTAAAATCATCACATAAAATTTTAAGCATAATTCAAACATACAAAATTTTATCTAATAAAATTTTACAGCCTTCAAGTTCAAAAATTATCATATAATTTTATTGCATGAACATATGTTAAGAATTTTCAAATTAAAATTAGCATGCTAGAGAATTTTTTATCACATAAAATTTAAAGCATCTAAAATCTTGTTTGTATTATTTTTAAAATTAACGCATAAAGTTAAAAAAACAAATCTTTTATGTATTTAAAAAAGCATACTAGCATTTATAAATTACAGTCATTAGATCACATGCAGACCTGGCTTTGATCACATGCAGACCTGGCTTTTATGTATTTAAAAAAGCATACTAGCATTTATAAATTGCAGTCATTAGATCACATGCAGACCTGGCTTTGATACCAATGTTGGGTTTTGAGTGACTCTTAGGGCACATTTCTATGCCCGTCCTACGTCGGACATACGATAGAGGCAAAAGAAAAGCAAGCAGCAGAAAAATGTTAAACTATTTAACATGCAAGCCCTAAGGATTTCAAGACCCTAGCCAGTATCTCCACTATATTGATGTGGGTCTGACCACCCCAAGATAGATCTAAGCTACTACAATATTATAAATACTATGCTTAATTAAACTACATACCCGAAACCTTGCTTGCACCGGAAAGGTATACCGAACCGCGTCCTGAGCCGCTCCTCGTCCCGAGCTGAACCGCTTCGTGAGCCGCTCCTGGTCCCGAGCCGAACCGCTTCCCGAACCGCACTGCCTCTCGAGGCGAGCAACCCCCTTGTCATTGAGCCAACCACGCGTCGAAGAAAGTTTCACTTGAGTGGATCCTCCGTTAAGACTTCGGATCCGATCCGAGCCCCTTCGTGGCTTTGCTAGAGCTCTTCAGGAGCAAGGGAGAAATATATGGAGAAGATAAAATATTTATTTTAAGCTTAGATCCAAGTGTGCTCCAAACGTTTTGGGAGCCGATCAGATCTAGAGCTTGGGACGAGTTATGAGGATGGGGCATGTCCTATTTATATTGGCGGCTGACCTATCCCCTTAACTCCACTTCTAACGTGGGACTAAAGGTTTTGGAGTTAATAATTGGGTAAATGACATTAAAATACCCCAACGTTTGGGCCATTGTCACAGTATATACCTTATCTTTCAATTTGGTAAAATTTGATACCCAAAACTCAATTTGGCTAATATGGGACTTTTCTCGAAACGTTGACCGTTATGCCCCTGACTTAAAGAAAAGGGGCAACTAAATTGATTTCAATGTTTCGCCGTGCAAAGAGGGAATCCGCGGCAAAAGATAGGGCAAAATTGGGGGAAAGATCAGAAATCCTGAAATTGAAGAGAAATCGCTAAAGCAAGAGGGCTGGAAGGTCATCAGAAGCAAGAGGGCTGGAAGAGGGGGCTGCTGGTGGGCATGGCTCGAAGAAGCTTGAAGAGAGGTGAATAAGATTGAGATAAAGCTCACGATGGTGAGAAATTTTACTTTTTTCGCAAATATGTGTAAATTTAAAAAGGTAAATGATTTACGGGTATGGATTATGTTAAAATTTCAGATGATTGGTAGATCATGATTTTTATTGGTCGGAGCTAGATGAAATAGAGTGAATTGGAAATTTTTATGTTAGTTATGCATGGTAATTAGGTTAATTAAAGCACAGATGATGTTAGTAGTTAGCTAAGTAGTAGAATTTGCCAAGCTTCAAAGGAGTTAGCTAGGTAACATAAGTTGTTAAAAGTTGGGTTAGTAGCGAGCTAAGTAGTAATATTTTTCAATAATTAGATAAGTTAATTATGCTAATTATGGAACGGGCAACAGGCAACATGCAACATGCAACATGGTATATGTGACACAATGGTTACCATGCTAATTAGGCAACATGCAACAGAAGCAATGATATATGTGCACAATAATTTCTGATGCTAAATTATGCCTATTACGCAACTTGTTAAATGTTTTTTACAAAGCACAAAGTTAATTTGAAGCTACATCATGGGGGAGTGCTGAGACTTGGTTATCAAGGGCATTATGAAGGTGGGCAGGAGGTATTTTACACAGACTGTATTGTTGGATTGTTGTCATTGGACAATATAAAAATGCTGATAAAAGAGTTAGGACATAATGGAAGGTGCTTCATATACTACACACCTTGGAGAAAGGATTTTAGTTGGTGCATGAGAATAGATGATGATGAGAAGGAATCATCAATATTGAACTTGAAGGGGAGTAGAACTGTTGACTTGTATGTTGTACATGAACTTGAAGGGCAGCAAATAGAAGATAGTTACACTGCAAAATATAGCATTGTAGACTTGAGTGAGTCAGAAGGGGAGGACACAGATGGTGGGAATAAGGATGGAAGGGAAAGTAGGAGTGAAGCAGCGAAATATTTTGAACATGATAATGTATGTCCATCTTCAGTACCAAATGAGGAGGGAAGAACAGAGGAAACTGGTAAGGGAAAGAAGGCTGACACTTGGCCAAGTATGATGCAAACTGCAGACACATATGATGCTGAAATATGAGGAAATTGAAGTTAACCCTAGCTTTCCATCCTTCTTGCAAAATGATTTTGATAAGGCACTGGATGAGGCAACAATACATACAGAAAAAGACCAGTTAGATGAGGGACTGGCTGAGGCAACAGTACAAACAGTAACAGAGCAGTTAGATGAGGAACTGGAGGAGGCAACAGTATATACAGAACAAGAGCAGTTAGCTGAAGCACTGGATGAGCCAACAGTACATACAGTAACAGAGCAGATAGATGAGGAACTGGAGGAGGCAACATGACATACAAAACAAGAGCAGTTAGCTGAAACATTAGATGAGCCAACCGTACATACAATAACAGAGCAGTTAGATGAGGAACTGGAGGAGGGAACATTACATACAGAACAAGAGCAGTTAGCTGAAGCATTAGATGAGCCAACAGAAGATGCAGCACAACGGTGCAGGAAGGGTTCAATGCTGGAGCCATCACAAGAAGATAATGATGAGTCAAGGGCTAATGCAACAGAGGGGACATCACAGTGTATGACTGAGGGTGCATTGCATAAGCCAACCCAAGCATGACTTAATGAGGGGCCAATTGATCATGCAGTTGTGTCACCAATGGATGAAATACATGGAGAACACAACAATAAGTCAGAGACAGATTCTAAATATGAACCTACAAATGAGTATGATGTAGATGATGAAGGTGGAAGTAGTGAAGATGATGTAGGATTGGTGGATGAAATAATGTCTGAAGAGGATGCTGAATTAACTGTGCATCCCAGACATAGGAAGACTGATGGAATGCATGTATATGGAGGCCCTGAATCTGAACCAAAAAAATGAATGGGAAACAGATTCAGATGACTCTGATGTGATTAGGAGCCTGCAAGGGAGTGAAGATGAGATGCACAGCAGGGAGGGGCATGTTGTTCAGAAGGTGGATTTGGATAACCCTCAATTGGAATTGGGCATGAAGTTTTCCACACCTAATGAATTTAGGGAGTTGTTGAGGGAGCATGCCATTAGAAATGGCTATGACTATACATTCAAGAAGAATGAGGGCTGGAGAATAAGTGTAGAATGCATTAACAAGTGTGGTTGGGTGTGTTCAAGATCAGGGGATAGAAACAGAGAGACTTTTATACTGAAGAAGCTTACAAAACATGTAGAGTGCCATGTTGTTAGGAGTAATTCTCAAGTGACCTCCCCATATATTATGCCCATTTGCTGAATAGATGACGCATGGCTGAGGTGATTGGAGGAGAATTCGAGGCGCCAGCCTAGACCCGCTTGGATCTCACCACGTGGCCCACGTCAGACGGTTGTGATCGCTTGCCTCCTCCTATAAATAGAGACGGAGAGAGAGCAGGAGAGGGTTTTACCAGAATTTTCGAAACTCCAGATTTCCCCCTTGCTTCGCCGAGAGCAGCTGCCATCGATCGCCATTATCCGTTCATTTGTCGGAGCTCCGTTTGTTTCTTTTCTGCTTTGGGTATACTCTCGATCCCATTGATGCCTTTATCTGGTTCTTCCTTAGCTTCTTCATCTTCAAATGTCCACGTCGAACAATACTTTGGGGAGGTTGGCAGGGGTGGCGCTACCTAGTCAGAATCGGTGGCATCAGAGACGCCATCGATGTCCAGGCCGGGACAGTGTGAGGGAGACACGTCAGTTGAACAAGCCGTCGTTTCACCGTCGGTGATCAGGAGAGACCCTAAGAAAGGGAAGGCTGTTGGGTTTTGAGTGACCCTAAGGGCATATTTCTATGCACGTGCTACGTCGGGTGGATGATAGAGGCAAAAGAAAAGCAAGCAGCAGAATAAATGTTAAACTATTTAACATGCAAGCCTAAGGATTTCAAGACCATAGCCAGGATCTCTACAATCTTGAGGTGGGTCTGACCACCCCCAAGATAGATCTAAGCTACTGCAATATTATAAATACTATGCTTAATTAAACTACATACCCAGAACCTTGCTTGCACCGGCAAGGTGTACCGAACCGCGTCATGAGCCGCTCCTCGTCCCGAGCTGAACTGCTTTGCAAGCCGCTCCTGGTCCCGAGCTGAACCGCTTCCTTAACTGCACCGCGTCCCGAGGCGTGCAACCCCATTGTCGCTGAGCCAACCACACGTCGAAGAAAGTTTCACTTGAGTGGATCCTCCGTCAAGACTTCGGATCCGATCCGAGCCTATTCGTGGCTTTGCTAGAGCCCTTCAGGAGCAAGGAAGAAATATAGAGAGAAGAGAAAATATTTATTTTAAGCTTAGATCTGAGCGTGCTCCAAACTTTTTGGTAGCCGCTCAGATCTAAAGCTTGGGACGAGTTATGAGGCGGGGGTAGGCCCCTATTTATATAGGCGGCTTACCCCACCCCTTTACTCCACTTTCGATGTGGGACTAAAGGTTTTGGAGTAAATAATTCAAGTTATTTTGCCTTAAGAAAAGCCAAACTTCTATGAATTTTAACTCCCTCACCGTTGAGCTTCACATTTGATACAACCTATCAAATTGAAGGGAGCTGAACGGTGAACGCGTAGGAAAAAACGGCACGTCAATCCGAGTCCGTTTGACCCCTCAAACGTGACCTCAAATATGTCCAAAACTTGTATTTTCGCAAAATATTAACAGCCGCCAAAAAGGCTGCAGATAGGGTTGAACCTTTAAGTGGTGGAGCCCACTGGGTGGGTCCCACCGCCCACAAAAATTTGCCCGCCTGCATCATATGCTGCATGGCAGGCAAATGCAGGCACCCACGGGTGCAGACGCCCGCCTGATCTCCAAGCGGGCCCGGGCTCCCGCGGATGCAGGCTCCTGCCCACTCTCCCAGACGGGCCCATGCGCCACACGTGCTCGCCTAAGCAGGAGCATGTCTAGCCCACAGGTCAGGTGCGCCCGACCCGTAACAGGGCACCTGATACACAATGCCTTCATTGGACCTTTTGGCTTTGTTATGGCTCTATCTTTTGCGTTTGTCGTGCGTTTTGGACGCCGTTCGAAACTGGGTTTCGACCGGGACATTCCCGTCTTCTGGATACCCTTTTCCTTGCGTTTATTATATTAAATATGGCCTTAAACAATTTAAGACACATTTAATATCATTTTTCATTGTATGCAAAATTGTCCCCATTTAAGCTTAAAATCTCCTACTTGCACTTAGGATCATTCATTCCGAATGCAGAGGCTAACTGCAAACTCTTTGCATCTTTCTATCCCTTGCATCAAATGCTAATCCTCTCTAATTTCTACCTATAACTTGACGAAGGTCGCATTCTGTATGAGACACTACAGCCTGATCCTACTACAGGTGGGGCTCAAAGCCCCAGGCGGTAGTAACTGCGAGCAGCAGGGGCCGTCCCTGTTTCAGTATCATACTTATGTGGTTAACTCATTAACATGAGCATTGTCGGGACCACCCTGACTGTGTCCGTGATGAATACCGCAGTTTTAGTCTCTTCGTCAAAACTATGCCATTTAGTTCAAGCCTAGGGTACGATCAAATTGTCAACCTCAAGAGCTTGAAATCGGGTTGTCTTCATCGATCTTTAGTCAAATAATGTTGGACATCTTCCAACATACTCTAGCCAGAGTTTTTACTAAAGATTGAACTAACACTACGACACTAACTCCCATTGACCGAGAGAGACGAATCATATCTTGGTCATTACTCTTTTCGCATGCTTCAAATATCACCTAACCAAAGACCTTTCGACAGGCCTTGCCTCGAAGCTAGGTCAGGTCACGTACAGGTTCGTATAATGACCTCAAGTCAAAAGACCTACTTGCCTATCATCACTAAGAGTTATCATTGACAAATTGGCCAATCATAACCATCTGATAACTCTTGTTGGGTCGTTCAGTGAACTCATTCTTCAATGAGCACCTGTGTCGCGTCTTCGACTTCGCCAAGTCAAATGATCATGAGATCATCGTCATCGCTATACGGTGAAGACTAAGACACAATGGTCTGTTCGATGTTTTGATATCCTTTTCTCGAAGCATCTACGACCACGAACCCTTTTATACTTATGCTACTAATGGTCAAACACTTGTCTATGATCGAGATCCTCATTTTGATACTTATTTGACCTTGCATTAAGTCTCATGACTTTACCTAAGTTTCTAATGATAACTATATTATGATTTAACTTAGATAAATTCTTACCATATAGCTTACTATAATTTTGAACAAGATTTATGTAAAGATACACATGGATGAATTTGCCTCGAGGGCATACCCATCTCCCAACAAAGGCGCCCAAGTCCATCACCAAGGCCGCCAAAGCCGCCACGGTCACAGGCAGCGATGGAACCATGGCTATGGTCCCTGTGGGAATCCTGGCCCAAATGTCTCAGCTGCTTCCCTCCGTGATCCTGGAGATCTGTGCCAAGTACATCCGGCCCCCTTACACAGTTCGCCTCCCCAAGTTGAGCGAGCAGGTTTGCTTCCCTAGGGACTACAAGGTCGGCATGTACTACCCAACCTTCACCTTGGGGCTGCGCTTCCCCTCCCTCCATTCCTTCTTCTCGTTCTCCACTTCCTCGAACTCCCCCTCTTTCAATTGATGTTGAACTCTATCAGCACGATGGTCGGTTTCATCATCCTCTGCTCTGCCCATGTAATAAGTCTGATGTGGTCGCTCTTCCAGTACTTCTTCGAGGCGAAGAGGAAGGAGGAATATTACTATGTTTGTGCAAAGAGGGTCAGACTTCTCGTCCTCGAGCTGCCAGGCAAGGTGAGGGACTGGAAGGAGAGATTCGCCTTTGTCTCGACTCCAATGGACTTCACTTTGAGGTCGAACTGGGGGACTGTGAATCCCTCAATGAATACCGAAGTGGTCCTAGAGGGGAGCGACCTGGAGAACTCCAAAATTCTGGAGGAGATCCCAAGGGAGAGCATGGTCTTCAAAGACCTGGTCGCGGACAAGATGATCATCCAGCACATCTGGTTTGAAGGTACTTCGAGTTTCGTGAACAACTTCTGAAATGCTTAACCTGATCTGTCTTCTTTTTGCAGGCGCGAACATGAGCATGTCCATGGAGGGGGTGATGAAGAAGGCGAGGGAGGCATCGTCAAAGCAGCCACCGAGCAAGGGCAAAGGCCAGCAACCTGCCTCAAGGAGCTCGACACAGGCTGGCCAGAAGCAGAGTCTAGAGGCATCTGCAACTGCTCAGGCCAAGAAAGGGGAGCGGATCAAGAAATCAAGGAAGGAGCCTGTGGCCACAGCTCCTACATCCCGCTCGAGCGAGGCGACAGCTGGCGGAGGCGACAGCTGGCGGAGTAGTCAACCTCGACCCGGAGGAGCCCACGGTCAGCCCTGTGAACGTCGAGTACCAAGGCTCGTCGATCATCACCTCTTCTGCCGTCTCTACTAGTTCAGCCGCCCCACTGAGACCCCCGACAGTGTCGACCACTACAAGCCGTCATGTAGTCACGACATGGCCCTACGGATGCCTGTCGTACAGGCTGGGGAAGCCGGGACATCCGAGCTGCGAGGCTGCACTGGCCACCTTCAAGTCGACGAAGGAGGCAGTTCTCGCCATTCCATCGGAGTTGGTCGTCGCACCGAGCGTACCCGGTGGGGGCCCAGGAGTCTGTCTTTGACGAGGCTGATGTGGCGGCCTGCCTGGCAGAGAATAGCATGCTGTCGAGGGATCGAGATGCACTGTGGAATGTTGGTGCAGAACGCCTCTGCGACATGGCCATCTGGCATAGCATGCAGGTTCATCGCCCTTCACCCAAGATGCCGAACTGCTTCTTTCTCCGATATGCGCATACTTTTTGATCTTCTTTGTAGGCGGTCACTGCTCTGGTGTCTCTCCAATGACACTCGTCAAAGGTAAACCGGCTCGAGGAAGCGTTCGGGAGGAAGGCGGTCGCCCTCAAGGATGCCGAGGCAAAGCTCAAGGATGCCACCGAGAGGCAGGCAAAGGTCCAGGGGATTACAAGACCCAGAAGGACGAGACCACCAGGCTGGACAAGGCCACTGGAGAGCTGCAGGAGAAGGTCCACGAAGAAGATGCCCGGAGGGTCGTCGTCGAGAAGCTCCTGGCTTTGGAGAAAGAGGCAGCTGCGACGAAGATCGCCGAACTGGAGAAGCAGAATGCTGAGCTGGCGAAGGTCGACCTGGAAAAGGTCAGGGTCCCGGTCGTTCTTTAGTACCCGAACAGCAAGCTCGTCCCGGTGCTGACGTCCATGAGGGTGGTGGGCTTCAACGACGATCTGGATGCCGGCTTCGAGATGGCGAGGGCGAGGCTGAGGAAGCTCTATCCCAACATGGATATTGACATCGCCCGGCATCCGATGACGAAGCAGAGTCTTCTACTGCTTTTGAGGCCGAGGTGGCGGAGATTCCAGGCGACAGCGATCATGAAGGTGACCGGTCAGACTTGCGGGCCCCGGAGGGAGGCGGTCAAGGGAGTGGCAGTCGAGTCGAGGAACCATAGGCTAGGTCAAAAATGTATGGCCGGCCCTGGGGCCGAGCCTGTAGTCTTTTTTGTTTTGACCCTGAGATGTAAGACGTTTGAAGGAATAAAATTGAAATTTTTTTCTCACTATCGATGTTGTTCGTTTTGTCCTTTTGTGCAAACTGTGCTTTTGTATGTGTGTGCCCCCAACATTCTGCTGTTGATGAGCCCAAGGCTGAGGAGAAGAAGAATGTTGTGGAGTTGCATGGCCTCTCCGGATCTGATGGCGAGCTTCTAGGGGGGAGAGGGAGGAGCCGACCCCGTGGCCTCTGTTGGTGGGCGATCTGCCCTGGAGTTCTTTGAGAGGGCAGGCATTGGGCCATCACCGATCCTGTAACCTCTATAATCGGGCAGGTATTAGACCGTCACTAACCCCACATGACTGCTAATGATCTGATGGCAAGCTGTCGAGAGGGGGGCAATAGGGAGGAGCTGATCCCACGGCCTCTGTTGGTGAGCAAGCTGCCCCAGAGTTCTTTGAGAGGGCAGGTATTTGGCCGTGTTCGACCCTGCACCCTCTATAATCGGGCGGGTATTGTGCCGTTGTCAACCCTGCATGACTGCTCTGGATCTGATGGCGAGCTGCCGAGAGGGGGGCGATAGGGAGGAGCCGATCCTGCAGCCTCTGTTGGTGGGCAAGCTTCCCCAGAGTTCTTTGAGATGGCGGGTATTGGGCCGTCACCGACCCCGTAACCTCTGTAATTGGATGGGTATTGGTCCGTCGTTGACCACGCATGATCGCTCCAGATCTAATGGCGAGTTGTCGAGAGTGGGGTGGGGGCGTTAGGGAGGAGTTGAACCTGTGGCCTCTATTGGTGGGCAAGCTGCCCCGGAGTTCTTTGAGAGGGCAGGTATTGGGCCGTCGCTGACCCCACGACCTCTGTAATCGGGCGGGAATTGGGCCGTCGCTGATACCGCATGACCACTCCGGATCTAATGGCGAGATGTCGAGAGGGGGGCGATAGGGAGGAGCCGACCCCGCGGCCTCTGTTGGTGGGCGAGCTGCCTCGGAGGTGTGTGTTGCGAAGGCTTGGGCTTCCAGACGTATAGCCGACCTTCGCCAAGTAGGGGAGGGCTGAAATGCAAATCCATACAACTCATTGAGTGTACAAATGCAGCGATTTATTAAAAAATATTGACTGAATATACAAGTGCATTTATTGAAAAAATTTGAGCAAGTGCTCAGCATTCCAAGGATGGGCCAACTCCTCGCCATCCATGGTTGCCAAAATATACGTCGCTGGTCCCACGACGTCTGTTATGGTGTAGGGGCCTTCCCACTTTGCAGAGAGCTTGCCTCGTCGGTCGATCTCAGGTCTGAAAGTGGCGTCCCGGAGGACGAGGTCGCCGACTCTGAAGCTTCGTATCCTGACACAGGAGTTGTGGTACCTCGCCATCCTTTGGATGTGCTTGATCAAACTTGTTAGCACACGATCCCTTACCTAATCGACGAGCTCAATATTGATGTCGATGCCCTCTTCATTGGCTTCTTTGGGGTAGGGGGGAGGTACCGACGACCTTCGATGAATGTTCCCGTCGCTCCGGTACTCCCGCTGCTGGTTGGAACCGTCGGATGAGCCACCACGACACTCAGAGGAATTCCTCCCTCTCTCCCGAGGGATAGGACTACGGTTGTGGCTCCTCCACCACCCATGTCCATGCCTAGGAGAGCGGCGATCTGGTCTGGGGGCTCTTGCTACGAAATTCGCGCCCCCTTGCCTCGGGCTAGGTGATCTCCTGTGACGATAGCTTTCCACATGATGGTCCAGCAGGGCGTTCCTTTGCACTATCGAGGCTAACGCCAGGGGAACTCCTCGGCTCCCCTCTTGTAGCCTCTCCTTTTCAGCATCGAGGAGTTGAAGTCGTCGAAGGGACACTTGTAGTGCCCTAGGAAGCCACTGCACATGTACTAGAGGGGGGGTGAATAGTACTTTTAAATAATAAGGAGTGTTATTCCTAATTATCATGCAATTAACAAACAACGATGCGGAATAACTACAATCAAGAAATAATGCAAACACAAACACAATGGTTTAATGGGTTCGGATCCACCCAAGTCTCCCCGACTTGTTCCCGGTGATCCTACGTCCCAACCACCCGGATCCCTTCCGGATACTTGAGTTAGAAAACCTCTAACCCAAGATTTCCAATATGACCACTTGCGAAAACCTCACAAGTGCAATCGACCTACAATCGATGACCGTGAATCCCACAACCCGGGATCACGCAAAACCTCTCACAACTGAGAGTATACAATTCAAATATAACTGAAATGAAATGCTTACCAACAAAATACCTATGCCTTGAGATTTCTTACCAAATTAGGGCAAAGAGGATTTTGATGGAGGAAGAGTCACCGAACCATAGCTTCAAGAAGATGATCAGCAATGGAAGCCTAGGGATGAGATGGATGACCTAGAATCAAGCCCTTGGCTTGGAAGGCTCACAACCAATGAATCTCTCTTGAGGAATAAGAGTGAGGGAGAGATTCTTGAGAATGGGAGAGCTTGAAGATGAGAGTTGAAAGCTTCTCTTTTAATCAATAGAACTCTGGAATAGCAGCCTTGGATCCTATGAAATAACCCCTCCAGGTATTTAAAGGATCAAGGGAAAAGAGAGAGAGAAACGTCGCTTTCAAATCTCCAACGGAACTAAATCTGAAGCAGACTAGTCGGTCAAAGAACAACCACTGATCGAATAGTTCAACAACTAGTCGGTCGGTGAAACAACATGAACCGACTAAGGGGTGAACAGTGAACAGATTGAATTTTAGACCTAGAAATCTAGTCGGTCCAAGAAGACTTTCTGACTGACTAGTTTCACAACTAGTCGGTCGGTCAGTAAACTTAGACCGACTAAGAGTCAAAAACTAAAAGTCTGAATACAAATGATTTAGTCGGTCCAAGAACAAATGTTGACCGACTAGATCATCAACTAGTCGGTCGCCAAACGTTCTTAGACCGACTAACGATAAACAGTAGCTCAGGAGAAAATTGGCATGTACAGTAAAGCTCAACTAGTCGGTCAAAGAAGCATCACTGACCGACTAGTTCACAAACTAGTCGGTCGGTGAGTCAACGTAGACCGATTAACTGTAAACAGTACCGAGCAAGAAAAGACTAACTGAAACTAGTCGGTCCAAGAAGCTTTGCCGACCGACTAGATCACCATCTAGTCGGTCAGTTCTTCTTCTTGAACCAACTAACATGCATAAGAAGTCCGAACCGAAGCGCGATGCTTCGGGAAAGTTAGAATGGACTTCTACTAAGATCCTAGAGCTAAGATATGAGTGTTATGAAGATAGAAATGTAAGAATAACTCAAGGCTTAACATTCTATAGAACGAAGCAAGAAGACTATAAAATAAACCTTAACGATCCGTCTTCAAAGCTTCAATCTTCATTCTCGACTTCAAAGAAGGTACAAAAGCTTCAACGAAGCTTTAGGCATGCGATCACGTGATTTGAGAAGTCTTGAGACGGCGCTTTGGATGTTCACATGAATTTGACGACGATCTCCATAACTGCGCTCACAAATTGTTAGTTCATGATATATTTATGTTTGCTCATCATCCAAAACCAAATCCGGGGAGTCCAATACTCAACATTCTCCCCCTTTTTGGTGATGACAAACCAACATAAATAATAATCAAAAATAATGAACTAAATGGAATATACTTATCCCCCCTGTATTGATGACACATTAGTTCCATATGAAATAATAAGCACATACATCAAGCAGACGAGGAAAGTAAAAATTCAAATCCAATATTTGAGATTTGGGATTTGTAATCCATTTTTATATCTTAACTCCCCCTGAATCTAACATATCAAATTAGATTCATGGTAAATTATCATTTAGCACATGCCATTATTATATTCTCTCCCCCTTTGGCATAATCCAAAAAGAGTGGGAGGAAGCCAATGATAATAAATCATGGCCAAATAATTCATTAAGCATGGGAGTCTAAGAATACGACCATGTTTCATATGACACCAAAATAAAATTTGAATAAAATCAAAGCGTGTCAATGAGACCATAGTCGAAAATTGAAAACTTAAATCATCAAAATATCAAATGTAAATTCACTTATTGATGAAATGAATTTACTCTCCAATATCAACATTTATAGCTATTTTAGTGCATGGAAAACAATTCTATGTTTTCATACAACTAAAGCTATTGAATCAAAATAAATCGTCGAGCAACGAAATCAATATCAGAGACATACATAAAATGTGCACAAAGGAATGATCCATCAGAAGAGTGGTACACATCATAGAATATCAAATGACACAATATCGATCGAAAATGAACATAAAGTAAAAGCACATCAAAACTAAGTGAAGTGTGCGATGAGAAGTGACAATGTGATAAAAGTAATACGAAAATCATCATTATAACTTTTAAAACATGTCATGCCAAAAATAGATATGAATTTCAACGCATTTATGGCATTCACAATTCTATCATGCTAGGAGAAACAAAATGATACCAATGTAAAGAAATAGATTCTAACCAAGCATGCATTCAACCCTCATGGATACCAAATGTAATATCATACTTGCAACATTAAGCAACCCCTACATTGGTGCATTACCTAAGCACCATCAACTCCGTTTGAATGAAAGTCTTCGCAAATCGAGGAGTTGGTAGGGTTGGTATCCCACGGTGGATTGAACCTTGAAAACTTCATTTTGGTATCCAAAAACCCTTTTGGATCCAATGGGTTAGACAACAAATTTGAAATATGAAATTAAAATAATTGTAACCCATGAGTTAATGTAATCAAAATCAATTTTATAATCAAATGCCTTGGTACCCATAACATGATCATAAACTCATAGTACCAAGCATTGAAGAGTTAAAGGAACTAACCCTTCGGAAACCAAGTCCAAGAGGAACTTGACTTTCCAACATAATCATCATTCAAAATAACATCATTAATATAGGATTGCACATAAACATTCATATCATGATTGCTAGTGTTCTTGGGACCCCAAATAGTGTAAATTTTGGGAATCCTCTTCCTATTGGTTGCATGCACAAAAGGTTGATTTCTATGTGGTGCATGTGGCCTAGGAGCATGAGATCTAGCAATAGCATTATGATGAGCATGAGATCCATGATGTGGTGTAGCATACATACGTGGATAAGCATGAGGTGTGTATGCATGAGGATGATTATGAGAGAAGGCATTCACATGTGGATTAGATGTGTGAACATAAGCATTAGGATGTGCATGAGCATGATTACGTGCATGTGCTCGTGGGTGCGGAGCATAAAAATCATTATTTGCATGCACCGGTGGAGTAGGATGTGTGTTCCTACGTGGCATAGCATGTGAGTACAAAAATGCATTACCCCTCTTTGGAGGTCTACCCAAAGTGGGTTTCTTTCCAATCGGGGGTGTGTACGAAGTGGAAGCACTATTGGTAGGAGAACTACCAATGGGATGTTTGCTCCCACTCGTCGAGGCATCGGCTGTCAGCCTAACAAAGGTGGTAGGCGATTTGGATGAGTCTCCCATCTTATACCCCAAGCCAATGTGGTGTTTGGCCGGAAGTAAGTCATTTAGGATATTATCCAAATGGCCCTTACCTTTATTGAAATCATTGATACGGCCTAACGTGCACTCATACTTCTCTTTGAGAGAATGCAAAGAAGCATCCAAAGTGGATACTTGCGATGTGAGTGCATAAACACGTGATTTGAGATTCTTATTCTCAATACTCAAAGTTGAGTTTTGAGACGTCAAATCCGTTATCACATGTTCATCCGAATCCTCAACAAGAACATGCTCAAGTTGAGATTTGAGGGACTTCACCTCATTTCTCAACAAGCCATTATGATTAAGCAAACTTGCTTTCTCATTGGCGAGTGTCTCAACAATGGTGTCATTGTTGGTGATGGTAGACTTAGGAGAGGTTTGGAGGCTAACAAGTTCATCTTTGGTCTTATTATATCTATATACTAATTTAGTAAATTTAGACCAAATTTCTTGGTTTGCTAACCTCATTTCATCAATAGTAGGTTCTCCGCTTCCATCCTCGCTACCATTCTCGCTTTCATCCTCGCTATCATCGAATGAGGACTTTCGATCTTTTGCCTCATTAGCCATGAAGCAAAGTTTTGCTTTCTCCACATGTCCAACATCCGACTCTCCACTTGAGGAATCCTCCTCGGAGTCAGTGAATGTGCCAACAAGTCCTTTCTTGTACTTTCTCGACTTGTCGTACTTCGATGCTTTCCCCTTCTCCTTGTGTTTGTAGAGAGGACAATCAGGTTTGATGTGTCCTGGCTTGTTGCATTTATAACACACGGGAGTAGAAGCATTAGTCGAACTAACTTTAGATTTATTCAAAGATATACCTTCTCAGAGGAATCGATCGAACTTCCTTGCCATACGGGCAATGGATTCCATGTCCAATTCGTCTTCCGATTCTTCATCATCGGTAGATGGAGCGGCCTTGAAGGCAATCACCTTTTTCTTTGGCTCATCTTGCTTCAAGTACGCTTTCATCTTTTCCTTCATTCGGATCTTACTATCCTTGCGTACCTCGTAAGACAACAAGGTCCCATTAGTTGTATGACGGTATATTTATTCATGCCGTTACCTTCCTCGATGGCGAAGGTACGATTTTCCCAATATGATGGAAGACCGTCGATAATCTTCGCGACTTTCTCCTTTTGCGTATAGACCTTCCCAAGAGCTTCCAAGTCGTTTGATATATCCACGAAGCGAGCGTAATATTCCTTCATGGTTTCGCCCTGCTCCATATGAAACAACTCAAATTCTTTATTAGCAACGACGAGTTTAGAATCTTTTATCGTACTCGATCCTTCGTGCAATATGAGGAGTTGGTTCCATATTTGATATGCACTCTTACATGTGCATATCTTGTTGAAGTCCTCGGACTCCAACGCACAATTCAAGGCATTCATTGCCTTGGCATTGGCTACTTCCGCGGCGACCTCCGCGGGAGTCCACTTCGCGAAATCTTCTTCGGAAGGCTCGACATACTCCGTCATGGTGGCTCTCCATAGTGAAGCGCTCCGGTGGAAAATTTGCATCCGGCATTTCCAGTACCCATAGTTGGTACCGTTGAAGTGTGGAGGCCTGACTGAGGATAGTCCTTCCATAACTGAAGAAGCTCCATCGCGGTTCTTGAAGACGTTGTAGTCGTTGTTCGTCATAGCTTTGAACTTTGGCTATGTGTAGCTTTGAACTTGGCTTTGATACCAATTGTAGTGCCCTAGGAAGCCACTGCACATGTACTAGAGGGGGGGTGAATAGTACTTTTAAATAATAAGGAGTGTTATTCCTAATTATCGTGCAATTAACAAACAACGATGCGGAATAACTACAATCAAGAAATAATGCAAACGTAAACACAATGGTTTAATGGGTTCGGATCCACCCAAGTCTCCCCGACTTGTTCCCGGTGATCCTACGTCCCAACCACCCGGATCCCTTCCGGATACTTGAGTTAGAAAACCTCTAACCCAAGATTTCCAATATGACCACTTACGAAAACCTCACAAGTGCAATCGACCTACAATCGATGACCATGAATCCCACAACCCGGGATCACGCAAAACCTCTCACAACCGAGAGTATACAATTCAAATATAACTGAAATGAAATGCTTACCAACAAAATACCTATGCCTTGAGATTTCTTACCAAATTAGGGCAAAGAGGATTTTGATGGAGGAAGAGTCACCGAACCATAGCTTCAAGAAGATGACCAGCAATGGAAGCCTAGGGATGAGATGGATGACCTAGAATCAAGCCCTTGGCTTGGAAGGCTCACAACCAATGAATCTCTCTTGAGGAATAAGAGTGAGGGAGAGATTCTTGAGAATGGGAGAGCTTGAAGATGAGAGTTGAAAGCTTCTCTTTTAATCAATAGAACTCTGGAAATAGCAGCATTGGATCCTATGAAATAACCCCTCCAGGTATTTAAAGGATCAAGGGAAAAGAGAGACAGAAACGTCGCTTTCAAATCTCCAACGGAACTAAATCTGAAGCAGACTAGTCGGTCAAAGAACAACCACTGACCGACAAGTTCATCAACTAGTCGGTCGGTGAAACAACATGAACCGACTAAGAGGTGAACAGTGAACAGATTGAATTTCAGACCTAGAAATCTAGTCGGTCCAAGAAGACTTTCTGACCGACTAGTTTCACAACTAGTCGGTCGGTCAGTAAACTTAGACCGACTAAGAGTCAAAAACTAAAAGTCTGAATACAAATGATTTAGTCGATCCAAGAACAAATGTTGACCGACTAGATCATCAACTAGTCGGTCGCCAAACGTTCTTAGACCGACTAACGATAAACAGTAGCTCAGGAGAAAATTGGCATGTACAGTAAAGCTCAACTAGTCGGTCAAAGAAGCATCACTGACCGACTAGTTCACAAACTAGTCGGTCGGTGAGTCAACGTAGACCGACTAACTGTAAACAGTACCGAGCAAGAAAAGACTAACTGAAACTAGTCGGTCCAAGAAGCTTTGCCGACCGACTAGATCACCATCTAGTCGGTCAGTTCTTCTTCTTGAACCAACTAACACGCATAAGAAGTCCGAACCGAAGCGCGATGCTTCGGAAAAGTTAGAATGGACTTCTACTAAGATCCTAGAGCTAAGATATGAGCGTTATGAAGATAGAAATGTAAGAATAACTCAAGGCTTAACATTCTATAGAACGAAGCAAGAAGACTATAAAATAAACCTTAAAGATCCGTCTTCAAAGCTTCAATATTCATTCTCGACTTCAAAGAAGGTACAAAAGCTTCAACGAAGCTTTAGGCATGCGATCACGCGCTTTGAGAAGTCTTAAGACGGCGCTTTGGATGTACACATGAATTTGACGACGATCTCCATAACTGCGCTCACAAATTGTTAGTTCATGATATATTTATGTTTGCTCATCATCCAAAACCAAATCCGGGGAGTCCAATACTCAACAACACTTCCTCCTGTATTTGCCTCTGATAAGCGGCCTCCTCCTCCCTATTGATCTCCCTCTGCAGAGCAGCTACCTCAGCCTCCTTGAACCGCCTCTGCTGTGCTGCTGCCTCCTCAACAAATTGGGGGAGGAGGTCTCTCCTCACGTTGCAGAGCTCGAAGGGGCCTTCTACCCGAGATGGTCCCGCTTGCCGGGCAACGGTCTACTCCTCCATCATCCTGGTGAAGCTCTGGAAGCTCTTGTAGATGCCATGGGTCGTGTCCTGAATGGCCGCGGCCGACCCTTCAAGGGGTTGATTCATTGGAGAAGTTCTTCTCGGAGAGCGGGGCTCTTCAGCCAGGGGTGGCCTCAGGGTGTCGTCGATAATGGCTCAAGTCGACCCGGCCTCCTCAGAAGCAGAGGGGGAGTGACGTCGGGTGACTTGCCGTGGCGAGAATTGCGGTGAGGACATGTGGAGTCTGACAAGGGTGTAACCCTTATTCCCACAGACGGCGGTAATTGTTGCGGGTCATATCCACATACAATGAAATTTATATGAAGTGTGAATCACTGGTACAATGATTTGCAAGTTTTTGGGTAATGGAGAGGTTAGCACCACTCGAAACTCACTTCATAGGTGAAGGATCCAAGGTCACCTGAAGGTCGCCTGAAGGTCGCTGATGTGTCCATATTTTTCATCTTTTCATAGCATCATGCCATTGCATTTCATGCTATATTCGCATCCAAATCCCGCATTTTCCTACGATATTGCAATTCTAACACCATATTCGAGTTTCGTAGAGTTTTATGGATTTTCATGGATTTTGGAGCGATTCGGTACCCATTTTGGATATGGACACATTCGGCTGCCTTTGAGCCCGTTGGCAAAGCTCTACAGGAGTTCGTCGAGTTTTGAAAGCCTACGGGAGGAGTAGAGGGGATTACCAGGAGTGGAAGAGGAGCAGGCAAGAAGCTGCTGAAATCTTCCCAGGCGACTCGACCGAGCAGAGCATCTGCTCGGTCGAGCAGATGCACGAAGCAGAATGAATGATGATACACATACTGCTCGGACCGAGCAGTATGGTGGCTCGGTCGAGCAGATCCCATTTCCGAAGCTAAATCAACATACTACTTGAGCCGAGCAGGACTCATGGCAACCGAGTCAGCTAGGTGCGCGACCGAGCAAGGCTGACTCGGGCCGAGCAGACAGAGTGGCATTTTTTTAGAGAAGCCCGACTCATTGACGTACTCGACCGAGTAAGAGGGCTGCTCGAACGAGTAGCCCGACCGAGCAGCCCGACCGAGCAAGCCTCTGCTCGACCGAGTCACTGACTCGGTCGGCGACAATGAAGGCCATTTTTGGAAATTTTCGTGGCCGTCTGATGCGCGTAGCCGAGTGAAGTGCAGATCGGAGGAACGCGATGGGGGAGTTCATTTCCTTTATAATTTGAATTACGTTTTGGAGAGAGAGAGAGATGAGAAACGATTGTTAGATCTAAACCTACTTTATTTTTGGATTATTGAATTGTTTTTGGAGATCTGTTGCTCTTGCATTCTGGAATCTTTGGGATTTCTTTGGATTATTATCGGCTACTGTTTTTCTTTGCCTTCGGTACGTAAGGTATTCAATTCTTATTCGATTAATTTGCTACAATGTTTTCCTCGATAAAAATAGTATTTTTATTCGTCAATACCACCATGTGTGAGTAGTCTCCTCTAGGGTTGATGGGTTAGTCCTAAGACTTTAGGGGGGAGATGTAGATCTGGATCTCTAGGTTGAACTGGGAATAAATGGGAGTATTTCGGTCGATCCTTTCGAATCCCTAGGATAACTCGTACTAAGATCATGCCCACGGTCTGTGGAATTGATGAGCTTAAGGAGTATCCTTGGGATTTAAATAGGGAAATTAGTGGATCCAATCAAGGCTCATGACCATGCCCGGTTCGTGCCTTGAGGGGATTCACCGACGAACTATATCACTACATTGAAGGCTACTGCCATTGCGTCAATGAGAGCCACCGAATTACCTCAAAATTCTACCCACGAGAGTGGTATGAATTGAGAGGCTCATCCCCTAAACCTAATGCAACGTAAGGATCATATTCCAACATCGATCTCCGACGGTCTTAACGATGATCCCTAAAACCCTAGTTCTCTTTATTATCAAGTCAACAACAACATCAAAACCAAACTTTCCCAACCGACAGCTATCTCACTTCGAGATATAAAAATAATCTGAGACCTCAAATACACTGTCACCATCCCTGTGGGATCCGACATCTTTTATTCTATAATATGACACAGTCCGCTTGCGGATTGAGCCCGGAATTGACATCTAGGAGCCGTACTACGCCTAGCGACCGTGACACCGCTAGGTGGAAATTACGTGTAGGTTCCGGGTGCGTCAAGTTTTTGGCGCCGTTGCCGGGGACGGCTATAGTGTATCTCAGTTTATTTTTATTTTGAAGAGTTTGCTAGCAAATCTTACCATTCCTTATCTTTCCACCCTTTTATTCTCTTTTTATTGCTACTTCGCTACTAACATCTCCCTCCAGCTAGTGATCATACTTAAGAAATCAGACGTGATGGAGATGGTGATGCAAGAAAAATGGACCAGTGAGTCTGACAGCGACTCAGATGAGTTTAGCTTTTCTCCGTATCATCTACATTGTCTTCAGGATTCGTGCATGGACAAATCCGTGATCGAATGTGTAGCTAGAGAATTGATTGATGCAGTTCGGTTTATCAGATCAGGAACCTATGTTGCAGGTAACGTAAATCAGTAATTGGTCATGGATCATATAATGAGCAAGGTTTCTAATGCAGGTACCCTTGAGGGCGACATTCACATAAGCTTCGAAGGGGAAGTGATGTTCCTCCAGACTATTGAAGCCCTACCTGTTGATGCAAGCTGGAGAGTGACTCGTCAATTGGAGCCATTGAACGATTCCCAGCTATTGGATATAATGGAAAGTGTGGTAGCCAATGTGTGAGCCCATGGTCTAGTGGGGTTCCTTACAGACGACCCGGTTACACAAGAATTCTCAGTCTTTATCGCGAATGCCTTCCACAATGCAGACACCTTAGATGGTGTCCCCGTCGCTGACGGAGTCTATGTGCGATACGAAGGAGACACCCTACGCTTCTACAATGATAGCATCCCACAGACTGCGACATATAAGGAAAACTTCTGGGAGGGATACACGGATTCTGAACCAGTACAAAAAGACATTGACCAGGGAAGTTCTCCCAACTCTATGCTCGATAGCAAATGCATACCTGAATACTTTACCTCTGTTGACAGGTGCGCTAAGGAAACAGAATCTGCAGACGTCTGCCACGACGTATCATCATCTCCCTGCTCATCCTATAAATCTACCGATGAGGGGTTTTCAGCTTCTGGACAGACAATTGAGGACGCATCACAGGTAAGCGATGATGGGAGTGCAGCACCCCCTTAGGTATAACTAAAACCTCTTCCTGCTAATTTGAAATATGCTTTCTTGGGTGAGAATTCCACATACCCTGTTATCGTCAATGCAGCCCTCACCGAGCCCCAACTAGAAAGCCTCCTAAAAATCCTTATATCCCATAGAAAGGTAATAAGGTATAACATTGCTGACCTAAAGGGCATCAGTGAAAGCATATGCACCCATAGGATTCACCTTGAGGATAGGGATGCTACTTCCATTGAGTCTCAAAGGCGATTAAATCTCAACATGAAGGAAGTGGTGAAGAAGGAGGTTTTGAAGCTATTAGAGGCCGACATTATCTATCCCATTTCCGATAGTAAATGGGTTAGCCCTGTGCAGGTAGTCCCCAAGAAAGGGGGCATGACAGTTGTCAGAAACGATAAAAATGAGCTAATATCTACTAAAACTATCACTGGTTGGTGTATGTGTATCGACTACAGGAAACTCAATAAGGCCACCAGAAAGGACCATTATCCTCTACCCTTCATTGACCAAATGCTTGATCGTTTTGCCAAACACAAATATTTTTGTTACCTAGATGGATACTCCGGGTTCTTCCAAATCATACTACATCGGGAAGACCAAGAAAAGACAACGTTCACATGCCCATATGGCACATTCGCCTACCGAAGAATGCCGTTTAGGCTATGTAATGCACCTGCCACATTTCAAAGGTGCATGACGTCTATTTTCTCAGATTTCATCGAAAATATTATGGAAGTCTTCATGGACGATTTCTCTGTTTATGGCATCGAGTTCGATGATTGTCTAGCCAATTTATCCAAGGTTTTAGAACGGTGTCATGACAATGATTTGACCCTAAATTGGGAAAAGTGTCATTTCATGGTGACAGAAGGGGTTGTGCTTGGCTATGTCATCACCTCTAAGGGAATCGAGGTTGATAAGGCCAAAGTCGAAGTTATCAAGAGTTTACCGCCTTCCACTGACCTTAAGGGTAGCCATGGTTTCCTAGGGCACGTGGGTTTTTATCGCTGCTTTATAAAGGATTTTTCTAACGTTGCTCACCCTCTCACGTAGCTCCTCGCTAAGGACGCTCTTTTTGTGTTTACTGACGCCTGCTTTCTAGCCTTTAACAGGTTAAAGGAAGCTCTCATCTCAGCCCCAATTATACAGCCGTCGGATTGGAATCTGCCATTTGAGCTGATGTGTGATGCTAGTGACCAAGCAGTGGGAGTCATTCTTGGCCAAAGGAAAGAAGGGAAGCTTCAAGCTATTTACTACGCTAGTAAGACTTTGGATGATGCTCAAAAGAACTACACCACTACAAAGAAGGCGCTGCTAGCTATGGTTTATTCTATCGAGAAGTTCAGATTGTACCTCTTGGGGTCTAAAGTGATTATCCACACGGACCACGCAGCACTAAAATACCTATTGAGCAAGAAGGTTGCAAAATTGCAGTCGGTGACGGAGGAGTTGGGGTGAATGGTGGTAGGCGTGCGAGCGAGTCAGGGATAGAAGATGAAGTGCACCATGATTGGGGATTTGGGGGGCTGTCGATTTCGAGCGTAAATAGAAATGTGTTGGCTTTAAGTCACTCAGCTGAGTGACGATCGTCACTCGGTCGAGTAGCTTAAGCCAAGGAATTTATTTTCGAAATTTTAGTAGTTTTATCTGGTTGGACGACTCGGCCGAGTGGGTCGAGTGACTCAAGCGAGTGACAGGTTTCGCTCGGTCGAGTGGCAATCAGAAACAGAGCATAGATTTTTGAAAGTTTTGCGACAGTCTCCTACTCGATCGAGTATGATAAGTCACTCGGTCGAGTTGACGGAGTTACTCGGCTGAGTAGGGAGTCCTGTCAGAGCAATAATAATTTCCAGCGGGAGGGGTTTTCGAGACTTCCCTGTTCAGTACCCTGCTCGACCGAGTAGGGTCTTCACTCGACCGAGTGAACAAGGCACTCGGTCGAGTGGGCTACTTTTTTCAGCTCCAGACTCTCTGTTTTGCGACGCTATCTGTTTCTTCCTTTCCTATCAGTCTCTTCCTTCCTATGGTAGTTAAGTGCATCCCTGGAGTGCTCTCCATCGCCATGACTATCCTCCATTCATATGGACTCCTATCATCTTCTTCCTGAAATGAAAAACGTAGCCCGTTGTCAGATTCTTCCTAAACTCTTGATTCTATAGACTAATAAAGATCTAAAAAAATGAAAGTACAATTCAGCTAAGATAAAATCGTCGAGTAGCCTCCCGACAAGCGCTCGTTTAAGGTCTTGAGCTTGACCCCTTAAGATATGGCGTTTAGAGTATGATGTTCGACGCATAGGAGATGCGCATGTCGAACTTTGCGGGGAGGCCTTGAGGGTTCAGATGTAGCGTTAGCTCTTCTCTGGCCTCCCTAGTGTGCATCTCATCTCCAATTGTGTTGGGGGATGACTCCCCCAAGCTTGCGTTCTTGATAGATTTATTCTTTCCCGGAGGAGGAGATGTGTTTGCCCGTGACGCTTTTGTTGGAATTTTCAAGGTCCCTTAGGGCAATTTTCTAACCCGTCCTAAGTCGGACGGACAAAAATATAAAGGAAGAAAGGAAAAATTATTATTAAACTCTTTTAATAAAATATACCCTAAGGAAACATGCTCCCTAGCCACGATTATCTACTGACTCGGGTTGGGTCTGACCAACCCGAGAAAGGTCTAACTACTGCAAAATATGAAAAGCATAATAAAAGGGACTCACAGAATCTTGCCTTGGTACATGCAAGATGTACCGCACCGCCTTCTCACACCGCACCTGGAGCTGAGCCGCTTTTCAAACCGCACCGCTCCTCACCTTGAGCTAAACTGCCTCCCGAGTCGTACCACGCCTCCGAGCCGATCACTTGCCGAAGAAAGTTTCACTTGAGCATACCCACGCCAGAGTTTTCTGGATCAGATCCAAACCTCCTCGTAGTCTTGCTAGGACCCGACTGGAGGATAGAAGGAGCTATAGAGGAAGAATAATTTAAGTCTTAATCGAGTATGCTCAAAAATCAGGAGCTCCTTAATCAGAGACTTGGTGCAAAAAACAATGAAGAGAGGCACCCCTATTTATGTAGGAGGCCGGCCCCTCCTCATTTGTCACGAGCAATGTGGGACAAAAAATAGTGAAGACGTATTTAATTAAGTTAGAGAGTCTTTCTCAAAGGCCTAACTTCAATCAATTAAATCTCCCTCACCATTGAGCTCTAGAGATTATACAAGTTATCATTTCGAAGGGCTAGGAATGGTGAACGCATAGGAACAAACGATGATGAAATCCGACTTTGTTTGACCCCTCAAACAATTGCTCAAAGTTGAGCAAAAGTCACACGTTTCGTAGCCGTCAAGGGTTTTAAAAACCCTAACTCAAGACAACTTAAGTTGCAGGCGCGCCAGTAAAGCTAGCAGACGCGCCCGCCAAAGGTAATGTGCACGCCCCCATTGGGCGCACCCGAAGCGGTCGCACGGCCCGCTGTTCCCAGTGGGCCGTGCTCGCTGAACACAGTGGGCCGTGCCCGTTTCACTTGCGGGTGGACCCGCTTGTCTAAGTGGGTCTAACCCACCTTTGCCATGTGTTGTTTTTGCGTTTCTGGGCTCGTTAGAGCCCCGATTCCAACGTGGTTTGTTCCTGTGGATTCCTCAGGATGTCCTCTTCAATCCCAAATGCTTTAATCTCACAACTAACTTGTGAACTTAATAATTCTAATGCATCAAATGCATTCCTATTTACGGTCTTCCTATTATTAAGACGTAAATACTACTCGGTGTGAGACCCTACTGCCTGACCGTACTACATACCTACTACATGTTGGTACTCGAAGTCCCTAGACGACTGTAACTACGAGCAGCAGGTGTCGTCGTTGTTTCAGAATCATACTTACGAGATTGAGTTGTCGGCAAAAGTGCCATCGGAATCACACTGACTGTGTCCGTGATGAATTCTGCAGCTTTAGTCCCTTCGTCTTAACTATGTCACTTGCCTAGCCTAGGGTATGGAACTCAGTCAATCCCATTAGCTAGCAGCGGTCAGTATTCATCGGTCTCTGGTACATTCATGTTGTACATCTTACAACATACCTTGGCTAAGATTTTACCGAGAGTCGTACTGACCTACAATACTAACTTCCCATTAACGAAAGAGACGCATCCTTTCTTGATCACAACTCAGCTCGTACGCTTCAAGTGTCACCCAGCCTGAGATATTTCAGCAGGTCTTGCCTCGAAACTAGATCATAGACCTAAGTGACACTGTTCACGTACAGCTTCGTACAATGATCCCAAGTCCTAAGGACCAACTAGCCTATCATCACTAAAGTTATTATTGACAGTTAGTTAATGTTTAACCATTTGATAACTCTTTATTTGGGTCGTTCAGTGGACTCATTATATAATGAGCACCTTGTTGGATGCAACGATCTAGGACTTTTAGTTTGATAATGACAAACGTATGTAGATATTAACGTGTGTGCTAAGTGTGTTTCAGGATTGGCAAAACGATAATTCTTGAAGAGATGACTAAGTCAACGTGTTGGAGGAATTGCTATCCACATAACTAATGCACTTGGTCAAAGTGTTATTCACATAGCAAAGATGACTTGGTTAAGATGAAGAGATGGGGTGAGATCTTATATCAAATTAATTTGGGATTTGATCAAATCAAAATTCAAATCCCATTACAACCATTTCACAACCACTTCCAATTTGAATACAAACTCCTAACTTCTAGGGATTCTCCTTTAGCCAAGATCTCTCTCTCCCTCTCCTATATAAATCATACCTCTAATGAGAGATGAGAGCGGCATACAACAAATCCCAAAGTGGGGCCAAACATTTTCTTTTGGGGTCATGCAAAAAGAAAATGCATACAAAACCCTAGCCTTATAAATCTCTCCAAGCCCCAATCTTCACATCAACACTTAAGAGAGAGGTCACGCAAAAACATCAAAAGGCAAAAACCTTCAGTTCCAAATCCTCAAGCCATCCTTAAACAAGTCCATGGCCAACTCGTATTGCTGCATGCTACTCTCCATTTCCTAAAACCTCAAAAGCATCATCCTTCTTCTTGCCACCGTGAGCTTTGTTGCAGCCGCTTTCACCTCGCTGCCGAGATCACAAAACCATCATGCTGACGTGAAGTCTCAAGTCTCAAGTCGTCGCAAACATCATCGGAGAGGCACTGCGAAAGTACCGTCAAGTCATCGTTGCCTTGAGACGCCGCTGTAAGTCGAAGACGAGAGGTTGCCAACGAAAACTTAAGCTGAAGTCAAAGAGTGTCGAGCTACTCTTGTTGTCATGTCGGAGAAGAGTTGCTGCCACACATCGAAGCTGAGTCGTCACCCTCGCCATCGTTTTGTTGAGACGCCGCTGTCGAAGTCTTGTCGTGACCTCTCGACTTGACGACGAGCTTCCATCACGAGAGAGAGATCCGCATCAAGCAGCTTCCTCCGTCGCCGACCTGCAGCTGATCTCGAAGCCTAAGGAGTCGTCGCTGCCATATGAGTTGAAGAAGTCACCAAAGACCGTCGCCGCACATCGAATTTCCATTGTTGTCGGAGAATGCTCGAAGATCGCTACTATAGTCAGAGACGTTTGAAGCTCGCCATCACCAGAGCTGCAAGTCGTCGATCACGAAGCACCGCCGAGAGATCCATGCTGCGTTGAGTTCGAGTCGCTGCTGCCGTCGAACGAGATCCACGACGTCGTCTAAGTTGAGTCGTCGCAAGCCTTGCTGATCTGTTACGCCACCGTTCAAAACTGTGCTTCCATCGGAGATGACGTGTTCGAAGATGAAGCCCTAACTCAAATCGGATGAGAGACCACAACTTCGTGCTGACGTGGACGGAGGGATTGAAACGAAATCATGTGAAGAGAGAACACGTGAGATGTGCGTGAAAATCAAGGAAGAAGAGTTGCACAAGGGCATGTTCTTTTGCTTGAAAGTATATTTGGGAAAGTTGAGAAGTTAGGAATCTGATGAGAGAGAAATTGGTGTGTCGTGTGTTCTTTTGTTTGAAAGTGGTGTTGGATTGTGGAGTTGGAAAGTTGAGGTGGGTCCCACTCCGTGTAGTGTGTTCTTTTGGTTGTTGAAAGTTGTATGTTGGAAAGTGGTGTGGGGTCCACTCAAATTTAATTTTTGCTATTTAAACATAAACTAAATACGTAAAGCTAAATTAATCATTTAATATACAAACTAATGAATGCTTAAAATAATTAAATGGTTACGAAATTGGAAAATGTTAGGTGCATATAGTAGAGGGCCCACCATTTCACTCCAGCTCTTCACGTGTGAAAGCAAAAAAAAAGTAAAAATTAAATTGTTGTACTCCAATTTGAGAGCAATTGAACCTGGGGCCCACACAAAAGATGGATTCCTCTGTAATCCTGGCGTTTTGAGGTGAAAACAAAAGACGCGTGAGAATCCCGATTTCACTGCCACCTCAGCCTAGAATCCTGAGAGACAATTTTGCCAAAAGAACACACAAATAAAACACAGATTTGGATTCCAAAGAAAAATTCGTAAACAGTGTATAAACAGTGGTTTTTTCGGATTCTCTACTCACTTTCGTACAAAAAGAACAGACCCCAAACTAACGTGGAAAGTTATTTAAAAGGAGTTGCTCTGCACACAGACAGAAGGAATTTAAGTTTGAACTGCAATTGCTTTACGCACAGACCTATTTGCGTACTAAAATTCAAAGTGGTACAACTTGACATCCAGGACTCGGATCGAGACACTGTTTGCATCAGATTGGAGCTGACGACGTGCTGACTGATAGAGACGACTACACGGATATGAACTGAGCATTTCTAAACCCTTTACTCTTTATATTCGTGTCTTAGTGTAACGTTATCTGCAGGGGAAACTTTTACCTATATCTGTGATTGAGACTTGTCTGGTCGGGGCTAGACAAGAGGGTCTTGACGTGTTGTATCAGTCAAGATACACATTTACTAGGTTGATAGAGTTCTGCACTTTGTTGAGTGTGGTACAGTCCAGATCCAACAAGTGGTATCAGAGCAGGTTTTAAGGATCTAGCCTAGTTTTGACCATGGATCACATTGATAGTGCTTTTGCTGAGGGTCAGTCTATTTCACATCCACCTAGATTTAATGAAGTAGATTATGCTTATTGGAAAAATCGTATGAGAATCTACTTGATTTTTATTGATTATAAAGCTTGGCAAATTGTTGAAAAAGGATATAAACCACTTGTCATTAAAATTGAAAATACTGAGATTCTTAAACCTAATGATAAATGGGATGATAATGATTGTAAGATTTATTCTCTTAATGCTAAAGTTATGAATGCTCTCATTTGTTCATTAGATAAATCTGAATTCAATTGTATCTCACATTGTCTAACTGCGTAGGAAATATGTCATACATTGGAGGTGTTGCACGAGGGAACGTCACAGGTGAAAGAGTCTAGACTTGCACTTCTAAGCATAGAGTACGAGGGATTTCGCATGCTACCATCAGAGAACAAATCAGAGATGTTTGCGAGGTTCACCAACATCGTCTACAAGTCTAGCTCGCTCGGAAAGCTATATTCTAGCCTTGAACAGGTGAGGAAATTATTAAGAGCACTGCCAAGCTCTTTCAGACCTAAAGTCACTGCCATCCAAGAAGCAAAGGATCTATTACAGATGAGGGTGGAGGACTTGATAGGTAATCTAATGTCCCACGAGCTTGAATTGCAAAATATTGAAGAAAGAGAGAAACCTGAGGAAAAGGAGAAAGCTTCAAAGCCACTTGCTCTGAAAGCTAGAGAAGAGGAAGATGATGATGAGGAGATGGCACTAATGGTTAGAAATTTCAGAAAGTTCGTCAGAACTCCTCAAGGAAGATCAGAAATGCATAGAAGGTTCATTCGCTCTAACACTTTTAATTACGATAAAAATTCTTCTGAACAAGATTCTGATAATAGAGTTGAATGCTTCAAATGCATGAAAAAGGGAAACTTCGCAAAGCATTGCAGACAAGAGACTGCGTAGGTTACTAAAGATAAACGAAAATCCAAGATGCTAACTTGGGACATGGACAACGAAGCTGAGGATGAGGATGAAGATGTGGTAGCCCACTCCGCTGTCGTCTGCTTAATGGCAAAGAGCGATGAGGTAAATTCCTTTACTAAAGCTGAATTGTTAGATGTTTGTAAAGGAATGCAAAATGAGATTAATGAGAGAGAACTAACGTTGATTGATTATAGGAATGCAAGCTTTAAACTACAAAAGGAAAACTGTGATATTTCTGAGGAAGTTGATATTCTTAAAGAAAAACTTGATGAACATTATTCTACCATTGCTATAATGAAAAAGAAAAAAATCATGCTTTAATGAAGAAGTTGTGTGTCTCTCTTGCCCTTCCTTATTGAATGAAATTAGCATGCTTAAGCAGGAGTTATTTAAGCTTGAAGCAGAAAAAGATAATGTGATTAAAGAGCTTAATGATAAACTGTGCATGTTAAATAATGAACTTAAAAGGAAAATGGATGAATTTGAAAGGAAGGAGGATGAAAACAAGAAAGCGTTTATAAATAAATGTACTTTGCTTGTGGATGAAAATGTGCTATTAAAATCCAAAGTCTCTAGTCTTGAATTGTCCATTAAGAAGTTCTCTATAGGAAAACATTCATTGGATAATATTTTAGAGAATCAATTATATGCCAATAATAGACGAGGACTTGGATTTGGTTCAAAAACTGCGAAAAAGCCTATCTTTAATAAATTCCACAATGTGCCTTCTATTGTGAAAAATATGCATGCAAAGTGTTTTACTTATGATAGTGTTGGTCACACATCCTATTATTGTAAGTTTAGGAACATAAACATAAACTTCAAACAAGTGTGGGTTCCTAAAACTTTAATGGCTAACACTAGTGGACCTAGTTGGATTCCAAGGTCACACTTAACACCTTTCATGTAGGTGAGCTGGAGATTTGGCGAGGAGCAAAAAATTGAAAGTTTCAGTCTTTTAGCTCCTTAGTTAAATAGCGATGCGAATGTATATTTCTTTTCCCTCTTTGCATTCGTTGCATACCTTCATTGCTTGTGCGTGTGCTTGACCTTTTTTGTGTGCTTGTGTGTTTAGTTTTTAGGCTTGTTTTAGTTCTTTATAAAAGAAAAACAAAAAAAATGAAAAACAAAAAAATAGTGCTTATTGAATACCTCCTTATGAATCTTTATAAGTGGTATTTCATTCATATCCTTGTAGAAATCATTGTATTATTGTTATAGCTACATGCGCATGTTAGAAACCATTTGGTAGCCATGACATGCTTCATGAAATGAGTAATTTGATTTCTACACCTACATACACACTTCCACGAATATTGAACTTGTTGTACTTTTGGAGATTCCTTTTATGAATATTGGAAAGCGAATGTAGAATTAATAAAAAACTGAATATTCTAAGGGATATGATGTGTTTTGCCATAAATAAAAATTGAGCACAAAAAGAATTGCAAACAAAAAAATTACATGAACTTTGCTCCGTATGAAAAATGGATATAATTCATGGCGATTACACTACCCACGAGTATCCAACATATGCTTTATGGGTAATCTTTAGCGCTGGTGTTTATTACTCATCAAGCAATGCCAATCCCGCATCTAAGAGTCCTTATATGCAATGTTTTGGGGTTTGGTACCTTGAACTCATTTTTAATGAGGTGGAAAAAATCAATTCTAGTAAATTCATGTTAATCGGAAAATGTGGATTGTTTTGGTTGAAGTTCTAAATTGAATCTCCCCTTGTACTTCAATGTTTATATTATCACACTTACACATTGGTGGTGAAGTCTAAGTTATGATTTTCATGAATTTGAACTGTCTACTTTGAAGAAAATACATGCAAGTGCTAACTATACTCTATAATACTTTATCTTTGCATGTGATATGTGATGTCTTCATTAGTCCACTTTTGATGATAACAAAGGGGGAGAAGAGTGTGTTGAAAAGATTTAGATTTGGTATATTAATGGTGGTAATTGTTGAAGGGTGAGCTTGAAAATACACTTGTAAAGGGGGAGCTTGGAAAAATGGGGGAGCATGCTTATTTCATTGGTAAATTGTGCATGCTAGTAATGCTTACGTCTCATTGTATTACTCATGTGCATTACACCCTTCATCACACTTCTCACACACCTATCAAATTGCTCAAATCTTTTATTGGTTTGTCATCATCAAAAGGGGGAGATTGTTGGACGCAACGATCTAGGACTTTTAGTTTGATAATGACAAACGTATGTAGCTATTAACATGTGTACTAAGTGTGTTTCAGTATTGGCAAAGCGGTAATTCTTGAAGAGATGACTAAGTCAACGTGTTGGAGGAATTGCTAACCACATAGCTAATGGACTTGGTCAAAGTGTCATTCACATAGCAAAGATGACTTAGTCAAGATGAAGAGATGGGGTGAGATCTTATATCACATCAATTTGGGATTTGATCAAATCAAATAGAGATGAATTCAAATCCCATTACAACCATTTCACAACCACTTCCAATTTGAATACAAACTCCTAACTTCTAGGGATTCTCCTTTAGCCAAGATCTCTCTCTCCCTCTCCTATATAAATCCTACCGCTAATGAGAGATGAGAGCAGCATACAACAAATCCCAATGGGGGGCCAAACATTTTCTTTTGGGGTCACGCAAAAAGAACATGCATACAAAACCCTAGCCTTATAAATCTCTCCAAGCCCCAATCTTCACATCAACACTTAAGAGAGAAGTCACGCAAAAACATCAAAAGGCAAAAACCCTCAGTTCCAGATCCTCAAGCCATCCTCAAACAAGTCCACGGCCAACTCGTATTGCTGCATGCTACTGTCCATTGCCTAAAACCTCAAAAGCATCATCCTTCTTTGTAACGTCCCGTTCCGCAGGATACCCGATAAGTACGAATCCGTATCAGGTATTCCCAAAGAGACAGGTGCTACAAAGAAAATACAAAATTTCAAACACAAGCAGGTCCACTGCGTACTGCTGGGATAGTACATATAGCATTCCAGACAACCCAAAACACAAGGGAACCAACAACTCAAGCACTGATGTATATAAATAAAACTGTTCATATACAGCTTTCTTATACAAATCCATTTACATTATTACCCACATCTCAATAAGGTACAAAAACTCACATCTCACCCAAATATAACAACACTCCCAAGTCATCCATACTTCTCACAACCCGCAACTCCAACCAACTGAGTCTAGGGGCCTCCAACTCAAAGAACCAACCTGAAAAGTCAACGGTGGGGCACGTCAACGCATGACCCAGTAGGAATTCCATATCTCAACTAGTCCTTACATGAAGTGTGGAAAGGGTGCATATGAGTAGGCAGAGTGTATGTCATGGCATAAACATCTACTATAGTAAAGGAAGCAACAACTATAGTTATGAACATGTGAAAACGTGCACGTGCAACAGGCAAGGTGTACAACAATGGTATACAACATAAAAGAACCATAGTAAAGAAACACAAGTAAACAACATATACATTTACCATTGCTACAAGAATAATGAGGGTTAACAATTAATTCATTGGTTAGCATTTGGAACCCGGATAAATCGTAGGATGCTAAGGAGCCGGACTTCACCCAGGGTGGGTGAAAAGTGGTACCGCAACCAGCGACATGAGCACTGGAGGGGCCTCTTGTAACTCTGTACCCGAATGGGGCAAGGTACTAGAGCGAGACTCATCTCAGTTTTTCTATAGGACAAACGGAGCAAACCATCAGTTACCGTCACGGTGCATCACGAGTACACCAGCGGCCTCTCCAACCCTTTCAACTCGCCCTTCCAGGAGTGATACATCGGGTGAGAATTCATATCATCTGTCAGCTCCTTAACTCCTTTAATTTACTCGTGTTTCCCCCAGACCCTATGTCACCCTCCTTTAAGAGGCCTTAGTCATTTTCATGAAACATAACACTTTCCATTTCTTTTTTTCCACTTTTCACCACACATTTGGGACATGTATCGCCTTGTGCGTTCCTTTTCTCATTTCACATAATATACATGAAACATATAATCATATTCATATCATCATTTTGCATGTGCCAAGAACATAAACCACATATCACCATGTAACAGAAATAATCAAGAGCATTAATGGCAAGTTTAATCTCAAAAAGATCTTAAATCAATATTCAAATCTTTCAGCTTGTTGGAAAAGCAGAACAGTTAGATTAAGTAGCACATTTCTCCATAATTTTGTATTAAACATGCTTATACAATATAAATGAAAGTTGTAGATATGGTTGTTCTGTATTCACCTATAAATTATCAAGCAGAAATATGAACTGAGTGATTTATGATGAATTGTTTGGTAAGACCTGACGAATCTGTTTTTCAGATGGAGTCTAAGATCAGTAAAGATTGCTAGTTTAGGACATGTTACGTTTAAAATCTCAAAAATGTGCACTCACAGAAAGTTGTAGAAAGAGTTGTTATCGTTCCAACAAAACTAAGATCATCAATTTATATGGAGTGTGTAGGGACTGATCTACGTTTTGCCAAACTGTGTCCAGACTGGATGAAATTCTGACATGTTGTAAAGATTGAATTATTAATCCTAATTACAGTCCGAAGTAGTAAAAGTTCACAACATGAAAGTTATAGATAATAGTCCAATCTTTAATCCATAAAAATTTCAGAGCAAACTCAAATCTAGATTGAGATGAATAAGCAAAACAATCAGCATATAAATTTGTCCAGAATTCTTCACCGCGCACAACCACCCAAAACTCAGGATTGCTCACCGCACACAACCATACAAAACTCAGGATTGATCACCACACACAACCATACAAAACTCAGGATTGCTCACCGCACACAATCATACAAAACTAAGGATTGACATAAGAAAAGGTAAAACTACAACAACAACAACCATGAAACTAAGCATGCAACTCTAATACTAGTTGGAGATGGAATCCTACCTTGGGGTGATGAGAGACAAGGGAGTAGCCTAAATCTCTATGGCTCCTCCTTCTTCAAACCCTTTCTCCTTCTCTAAATCCTTCTTCTCCTCCACAGGCTCCCAGAATGAGCAACAGCACCTAAACGACGACAGGGATGCTACAGGGGTGTGCAGAGTGAGGGTGGTGTAGCCCTTTGGGTACTCAGCCTCCCTAATGTCTAATATTGAGCAAGGGGAAGGGATGAATTCGGCCTGATCTTTTGCGTAGAGAGTGGGTAAATGAAACCTTCTTTCTAATTTCTAGAGTAGCCACCTCATATCCCTAAAATCCTCTAAGCATGCCACCAAGCCTTGGGTTAGGTAAGGATCAAGGAGCTATTGACACATCAAAGGTGGAGGTGTCCCTTAGGAAAAATTAGGATTTTTTTTTAGAAAAAATAACTATACCCACTTAATACATATACAATACTTAATACTCATCAAGACATTAGTATTCCAACCATATATTTTATTTAATAAAATCATATGTCATACAAAATTATTTAAAAATAATTTTTAGCTTGACAAAATTAAATAAAATACATAAGTACTCCCAAAAATTTATACGCACATATATACGTCCAAGACTACGTATTAATACACGTATGTGAATTTTGGGGTCATTACATTCTTCTTGTCGCCGTGAGCTTTGTTGCAGCCGCTTTCACCTTGCCGCCGAGATCACAAAACCATCATGCTGACGTGAATTCTCAAGTCTCAAGTCGTCACCAACATCATCGGAGAGGCGCTGTGGAAGTACCGTCGAGTCATCGTTGCCGTGAGATGCTGTTGTAAGTCAAAGACGAGAGGTTGCCAACAAAAACTTAAGTTGAAGTCGAAGAGGATTGAGCTACTCTCGTCGTCACGTCGGAGAAGAGTCGCTGCCAAACATCAAAGCTGAGTCGTCGCCCTCGTCGTCGTTCTGTTGAGACCCCGATGTCGAAGTCTCGTCGTGACCTCTCGACTTGACGACGAGCTTCCATCACGAGAAAGATATCTGCATCAAGCAGCTTCCTCTGTCGCCGGCCTGCAGCTGATCTCTGTAGGAATATGGTGCCCTCAAGGCCATTTATTCCTGTGTGAATAGCACAAACATCTTGTTCGAAATAACAGTAAGCTGTTTGGTAATAATTTATCTAAGTTATATTGTAATGTAGTTAACGTTAGATATCAACTTAGGTAAAGTCCTGAGACTTTATGCAAGGTCAAACGTGTATCGAGATGAGTATCTCGATCATGGAGAAACGTTTGACCGTCTGTAGCATAAGTCTGAAATGGTTCATGGTCGTAGATGTTTCGAGACAAGGATATCGAAACATCGGATAGACCATTGTGTCTTAGTCTTCACCGTTTAGCGGTGGCGATGATCTCATGATCGTTTGACTTGGCGAAGTCGAAGACGAAACACAGGTGCTCATTAGAATGAGTTCACTGAACGATCCACTAAGAGTTATCATATGGTTATATTGACCAATCTGTCAGTGATAACTCTGAGTGATGATAGGATAGTTGGTCTTTTGACTTGAGGTCATTTTGACAAACCTGTGCGTGAACGGTGCCACTTATATCAACTGACCTAGCTTCGAGGCAATGCCTGTCGAAAGGTCTTTTGATTGGGTGTCACTTGAAACGTACGAGGCGAGTAATGACCAAGAGAGGATTCGTCTCTCCCGGTCAATGGGAGTTAGTGTCGTAGAGTTAGTACGGTCTTTAGTAAAAACTCTGCGCAGAGTATGTTGGAAGAAGTCCAACATTAGTTGACTAAAGATCGATAGAAACTAACCGGAGTCAAGTTATTGGGGTTGACAGTTTGACCGTACTCCAGACTTGATCTACACGACATATTTAAGACGAAGAGACTATAACTGCGGAATTCATCACGGAAACAGTCAGGTGGTCCCGACAATACTCATGTCAATGAGTTAACCACATAATGATGATTCCTGAAGCAGGGACGGCAACCACTGCTCGTGGTCACTGCCGTATAGGGCTTCGAGCCCAACCTGTTGTAAGGGTCAGGCTGTAGGGTCTCACACAGAGTGTAACGCTTCGTCTAGTAATAGGTAGAAATTAGTTAGGGAGAATATTTGCATTTAGTGCAAAAGGAGAAATAATTGCATTTGATGCAATATGATAATTTAAGCTTAGATAGGGACTATTTTGCATTTGATGCAAAAGTGATTAAATGTGTATTAAATTGTTTAATAAAATATTTAATAATATAAACGCAAGGAAAAGTTCATGGGTAAGACGGAAATATTCCGGTCTAGACCCAGGTTCGAACGGCGTCCAAATCGGACACCAAATGATCAAGTTAGAGCCAAAACAGTCCAAAGAATCAGACCAGGACAAGCCCAGGCAGAACAGGCTGCCTGGGCTAACCCAGGCGCTGCCTGGGCTAACCCAGGCGCTGCCTTGGCTAAGCCCAGGCTCGGCCTGGGCTAGCCAGGCGCCCACCTGGGCTAAGCCCAGGCGCGCCTGGGCTCTGCCCAGGCGCGGGCCTGGGCGAGTCCAGGCCGCCTGGGCTCGCCCAGGCGCGGGCCTGGGCGCGCCCAGGCGCCTGGGCTCTGCCCAGGCCATTTTGCGCGCGCGATTGATGCAGCGGGGCCCACTGGTGGGCCCCAAGCCTAGGGTTTCGAACCCTAATCACAGATTTGCATGACGGCTGATTTCTTTGGCGAAAATCTGATTTTTGTCAATCTTTGGACACTCAATTGGAGGGCCAAACGACCTCCGATTGACGAACGGTTTTTTCCTATGCGTTCACCGTTGAACGCTTGTCGTATTGATAGGTTGTATCAATCCTGAAGCTCAACGGTGAGTGAGTTAAAATTCACGGAAGTTTGCACTTTGTGAAGTGCAAACTAACTTGATTTCAATTAACTCATTATTTAGTCCCACATCGGATTTTGAGAAAAGGGGAGAGTCCGCCGCCTATATAAATAGGGGTCTCCCCCCTTTCTCAAAACTCGTCCCAAGCTCTAGATCTGAGCGGCTCTCGTAAATGTTGGAGCACGCTCGGATCTAAGCTTAAATAAATATTTCTCTATCTCCCTAAATTTTTGCCTTACTCCTGCGGGCTCTAGCAAAGCTACAAAGGAGTTTGGATTCTGAATCTGAAATCTTGGCGGAGGTTTCACTCGCGTGAAACTTTCTTCGGCGCGTGGTTGGCTCGGCGGCACGGGGATTGATCGCCTCGGGATGCGGAGCGGTTCGAGGAGCGGTTCGGGGAGCGGTTCAAGGAGCGGCTCGGCGTGGGACGGGAGCAGCTCGGAAGACGGCGCGGAACATCTCGCCTGCTCCAGGGCTGAGATTCCGGGTATGTGGTTAAAGTATTATTAGCATTAGTTTAGTTTAATCGCAGTAGGCTAGATCCTTCTTGGGATGGTCAGACCCATCCCAAGTCGGCATAGATCTTGGCATAGGGTCTTGGACCTTAGGGCCAAGTTAAAAATGTTTTAACTTGCATGTTAATTTAGTTAACATAGTTTTTCTTCCGCTGCTTTTTTGTTTTCTCTGTCTATGTTCCATCCAACTTAGGACGGGACTAGAATTTTTGTGCCCTAAGGGACCGCCAATTCCCCTACAGTGGTATCGGAGCCTAGGTTTGCGTAGTCGATCTACCCTGCGATTAATTTTAAACTTAAGAATGCTTTTAGAATACTTTTTAAAAATGTTTTTAAAGTTATGAGATAAATTTTAAAAATTTTTTTCAAATTTATTTGATAAATTTTTTTTAAGCATGAAAGTTTTTTTAAATGATGTTTTAATTTATGAGATATTTTAAAACTGTTTTAAAAGTTAAAAATTTTTATGCGATAAATTTTTTAACGTAGCATGCAAATTAGTGATTTTAATATTAAGTTTTTTTTTTATGAGATAAAAATAAAATAATTTTAAAATCATATTTTAAATTTAAATGTTAAATTTATGTATGCATGCTAAAAAATTGTTTATGCGATAAACTTAGTATATTTAAATGTTAAATAGTTGTGCACTATCTTTATGCGATAAATTAGTGTAGCTTTATTTTAATAGCTTGTTACTCTTGTCCCTTATTTGATAACACAAGACAACCCTTTAGGTTAGCCATTAAAAATGATTAAAATTTATTACTTGAATTTTAATGACATGCTATGTTTTAATAAATCATTAACAACAATATTAAGACCTAATTCCTGATTAGGGTAGTCCTTTAAATGATTTTTAAATTCTAATTGTTATAATTAATTTTCATTAAAGGACTTCGCTTCTAGCGTTGTTAATAAAATTTATTAAAATCCTAATAACGATTAGGGTAGCACGTGAACCTTATAGTTGATAAGGACTTAATAAAAGTTATTAAACAAATCCTAAAAATTTTGAATTTAAGGATTCAACTAGTTGATAGGATTAATTAGTTGTTAATAAAAGCTGTTTAGTCTATGGCATACATACAAAAATGACAAGCTTCATTCAATGGACCATGATCCAGTCAATGTGCTTGGCTAAGAGTTCTGGGTCAACCCTTGCTAGTCCAAGGGGTAGTGATCCTGGCTTAGTCAATTCCCTGGCTGAGTTCCGCTGGACCGCAATGTCGCGAATCATGATTGTATGACACCCTGGACTATATCTAAGTCAAATACGTTAATGGTCTTTTTCAAGATTAGCCGTAGCCCTCCTTGTTTTAGGGGTTAGCAACTATAGGGCCCGTGTTATAGTTGTTGAGATACACTCAAGCTGTGACATGGCACCCTGTAGAAACCAACTCCTTAAATACATAAGATGAAATCTTGATTAACCCTAACCGTCGTCTCGTACCCCGAGCGCCGGCGTAAGTTAAGTCAACGATGTAGTCTGCCTAGATGTAGTCTAAGACCTGACCCAAACCGACGTGTCGTGCATACACCGAGCTGAGGGGGAAGTCAGGCTAGACACGAAAACAAGGGTCCGACTAGACTAGACATTGTGATTTGGATGAGCACACTCATGATCACAAATGGCTAGGGGCAAAAATCGATTAAGAGAGTCATGTCCAATATGATCGATGAAGAGTCATCTTCCGATCGCAGAGTCAATCAACTTGTTGAGCTACACTCAAGGTTGTTTAGACTCAAGGTGATCGGAACTCTTACCCATTAATTTTAATTCGATTAAATCGTTCGTTATTAAGCTTTAAAACGTTCGTAAAATTAGTGGGAGGATATAGATAGATAAAAGCCAATCTACCTATATTTAATATTGAACATATGCTAAAACTAGGGCAAGACTATGTTTACCGAAAGAATCAATTGATAATATTGGAATTAGTTAACTGGTCAATAAGTTGATTAATTGAATATCAAGTTAAATTCTAATTGATGTAATTAAACTATATTCTCATTGACATTAAATGACCTTGTAAAACAGACTTAAGAAATATGATTTCATTAAGTTCTGGGTTCAACAAATAAATTAAAGCTACATGTCACTCGTCTCTATATGAGGCAGCTTGAACATATAGGACATTCAAAGTATGTTTCTCCCTACAACTTTTCGAGCTACCCTCAAGGTTGTATGGACGAACACTTTTAATCCGCAAAGTTCGAGAATTCGATCAAACCGTTTTGAGTCGAATACGAGTGCATGAGTGATGCAAGACTATGTATCCCAACCGGATCTTGAGACAAGCAACTTCTTGAGCTACACTCAAGATTGCAAAGCTCAAGTGTTTGGATACATAAGTTGCTTGCATAGCTATTTATTTATGTTGATATCTAAATGTGATTTAGAAAAGGAAGAAAGCACTTCGGAAAGTCAATTAGTTTAATTTATCATTAGTAGAGGCATAAGTAGGAGGAAATGAAAACGTGACATATTTTAAATGTCACATTTCGGAATAAGTTGTTATACAAAAGACGTTTAACACATTTTGACGAATGTCGTCACATTGCTTCTGAAGTAATGTTTTGTGTTAAGTAATTTGTAAATAACCATATATATATTAAATGTTAATATATAAATACACAAGATTGTAGCAAACTTATATAGTAAAATTAGACTAGGCCGTATCAAGAGATTAAGCTTCACAAGTCACATAAAGAGGGGTCTGACCTCTCGTATTATGAAGTCTACGGACACTTGTGAGTCTTAGCCTCTTAGATACAAAGGCCGAAACCCATCTGTAAGACAGTGGGAGAATGAGTTGTCGAACTCAGTCTCGTACATACTGATGTACCCGAGTCTATTTTTAACAAAATAAGTTATTCGTATATTTTACTAAGACACGTGTTCTTGATGAAACGTAAGTCTGATAAAATAAAGAACGAAGTGACCAAAGTATTTAAACTGATTCGATTAGATCGAATGGTCAAATACTTAGCTAAATAAAATCTTGTGTAATTAAAAGAAAATGTGATTTTCTCTCAGATCAAGTCTGTTAACACATCGGTGTGTTAAAAGGTATGAATCACACTTAATTAGATTTAGTGTGATCCATTGTAAGTGACTCTGAGCTAAGTCCTCCCTCTGGGTTAAGTCCCAAATAGTAATGCCTAGGTTTTGATAAAGTTCTATGAGAACATTATCAATAAGATATTCATTAAATCAAACATGAGGAAGTTGTATATTTACTCGAATTTCGTAAGACGAAAAGTCGAGTTAAGACATCATAACTAATGATGACTTAGTCAACTTTTAGGATGAAATCCGGAGTAGTAACTCCGATTTAAAACTTGATGCAGGTCCGTGTGCGTAAATAAATTTGAGAATTTAGTTTACGTGCCCAAGGAAAATGTTTCCTCACTTTCTGCAAGTAAATCTTTAAGTTGAAAGATTGGTGCAGAAAAGAAAATAGTGAAGTACGATCATGTTGGACGAGAACGGTTTTCATCCTAATTTCTTTAAAACGGATTATGATGAAACCGGTTTCGCCAACAGATGTGTACAGATCTACTCGGACCAAAGCCGATATAAAACGCTTAAGTTGACCATGAAAATTTGCGCATTCACTTATAAGTTCGCTTTTCTAAATATGATTTAGACGAACCAACTTATATGAATTAGCCAGATAGTTTTCAAGGTCAGTGGGAGCGTATAAATTACATGCGAATCATCAAAGGGATGGAACATATATTTTGACAAAGTAATCAAAAGGTTTGATACTTTATCAATAATAGATATGAGCCATTTAAAATGACCATTAACTAATTTAAAATTATTATCGTAAGGTACGATGAACTGGATAAGATCCAAGAAAATAAAATATTATAGATTCTGATAGACCAAATGAATTATTTGAATGAGATTCAAATTGTTGGTCTAACATAAACATAGAAACCCCTTAAGTCTATAGTGTAGACGGTTTTAGCAGATCCACTCACGAAGGCTCTATCACATGAAGTCGGGAAAACTTATGTGTAAAAACGATATTAGATATCGAGATAAATGGGCCTGAGTGCAAGTGGGAGATGTAGGAATATGGTGCCCTCAAGGCCATTTATTCCTGTGTGAATAGCACAAACATCTTGTTCGAAATAACAGTAAGCTGTTTGGTAATAATTTATCTAAGTTATATTGTAATGTAGTTAACGTTAGATATCAACTTAGGTAAAGTCCTGAGACTTTATGCAAGGTCAAACGTGTATCGAGATGAGTATCTCGATCATGGAGAAACGTTTGACCGTCTGTAGCATAAGTCTGAAATGGTTCATGGTCGTAGATGTTTCGAGACAAGGATATCGAAACATCGGATAGACCATTGTGTCTTAGTCTTCACCGTTTAGCAGTGGCGATGATCTCATGATCGTTTGACTTGGCGAAGTCGAAGACGAAACACAGGTGCTCATTAGAATGAGTTCACTGAACGATCCACTAAGAGTTATCATATGGTTATATTGACCAATCTGTCAGTGATAACTCTGAGTGATGATAGGATAGTTGGTCTTTTGACTTGAGGTCATTTTGACAAACCTGTGCGTGAACGGTGCCACTTATATCAACTGACCTAGCTTCGAGGCAATGCCTGTCGAAAGGTCTTTTGATTGGGTGTCACTTGAAACGTACGAGGCGAGTAATGACCAAGAGAGGATTCGTCTCTCCCGGTCAATGGGAGTTAGTGTCGTAGAGTTAGTACGGTCTTTAGTAAAAACTCTGCGCAGAGTATGTTGGAAGAAGTCCAACATTAGTTGACTAAAGATCGATAGAAACTAACCGGAGTCAAGTTATTGGGGTTGACAGTTTGACCGTACTCCAGACTTGATCTACACGACATATTTAAGACGAAGAGACTATAACTGCGGAATTCATCACGGAAACAGTCAGGTGGTCCCGACAATACTCATGTCAATGAGTTAACCACATAATGATGATTCCTGAAGCAGGGACGGCAACCACTGCTCGTGGTCACTGCCGTATAGGGCTTCGAGCCCAACCTGTTGTAAGGGTCAGGCTGTAGGGTCTCACACAGAGTGTAACGCTTCGTCTAGTAATAGGTAGAAATTAGTTAGGGAGAATATTTGCATTTAGTGCAAAAGGAGAAATAATTGCATTTGATGCAATATGATAATTTAAGCTTAGATAGGGACTATTTTGCATTTGATGCAAAAGTGATTAAATGTGTATTAAATTGTTTAATACAATATTTAATAATATAAACGCAAGGAAAAGTTCACGGGTAAGACGGAAATATTCCGGTCTAGACCCAGGTTCGAACGGCGTCCAAATCGGACACCAAATGATCAAGTTAGAGCCAAAACAGTCCAAAGAATCAGACCAGGACAAGCCCAGGCAGAACAGGCTGCCTGGGCTAACCCAGGCGCTGCCTGGGCTAAGCCCAGGCTCGGCCTGGGCTAGCCAGGCGCCTGCCTGGGCTAAGCCCAGGCGCGCCTGGGCTCTGCCCAGGCGCGGGCCTGGGCTCTGCCCAGGCCATTTTGCGCGCGCGATTGATGCAGCGGGGCCCACTGGTGGGCCCCAAGCCTAGGGTTTCGAACCCTAATCACAGATTTGCATGACGGCTGATTTCTTTGGCGAAAATCTGATTTTTTTCAATCTTTGGACACTCAATTGGAGGGCCAAACGACCTCCGATTGACGAACGGTTTTTTCCTATGCGTTCACCGTTGAACGCTTGTCGTATTGATAGGTTGTATCAATCCTGAAGCTCAACGGTGAGTGAGTTAAAATTCACGGAAGTTTGCACTTTGTGAAGTGCAAACTAACTTGATTTCAATTAACTCATTATTTAGTCCCACATCGGATTTTGAGAAAAGGGGAGAGTCCGCCGCCTATATAAATAGGGGTCTCCCCCCTTTCTCAAAACTCGTCCCAAGCTCTAGATCTGAGCGGCTCTCGTAAATGTTGGAGCACGCTCGGATCTAAGCTTAAATAAATATTTCTCTATCTCCCTAAATTTCTGCCTTACTCCTGCGGGCTCTAGCAAAGCTACAAAGGAGTTCGGATTCTGAATCTGAAATCTTGGCGGAGGTTTCACTCGCGTGAAACTTTCTTCGGCGCGTGGTTGGCTCGGCGGCACGGGGATTGATCGCCTCGGGATGCGGAGCGGTTCGAGGAGCGGTTCGGGGAGCGGTTCAAGGAGCGGCTCGGCGTGGGACGGGAGCAGCTCGGAAGACGGCGCGGAACATCTCGCCTGCTCCAGGGCTGAGATTCCGGGTATGTGGTTAAAGTATTATTAGCATTAGTTTAGTTTAATCGCAGTAGGCTAGATCCTTCTTGGGATGGTCAGACCCATCCCAAGTCGGCATAGATCTTGGCATAGGGTCTTGGACCTTAGGGCCAAGTTAAAAATGTTTTAACTTGCATGTTAATTTAGTTAACATAGTTTTTCTTCCGCTGCTTTTTTGTTTTCTCTGTCTATGTTCCGTCCGACTTAGGACGGGACTAGAATTTTTGTGCCCTAAGGGACCACCAATTCCCCTACAATCTCAAAGCCCAAGGAGTCGCCGCTGCCATCTGAGTTGAAGAAGTTGCCGAAGACCGTCGCCGCTACCATCTGAGTTGAAGAAGTCGCCGAAGACCGTCGTCGCATGTCGGAGTTCCATTGTTGTCAGAGAACGCTCGAAGATCGCTACTGCAGTTAGAGACACTCGAAGCTTGCCATCACCGAAGCTGCAAGTCGTCAATCATGAAGCGCCGACGAGAGATCCACGATGCCGTTGAGTTCGAGTCGCTACCGCCGTAGAACGAGATCCACGCCGCCGTCTGAGTTGAGTCGCTGCAAGCCTCGCTGATCTACTACACCCCGTTCAAAACCGCGCTGCCATCAGAGACGACGTGTTCGGAGACGACGTGTTCGAAGACGAAGCTGTCGAAGTTTTTCGCTCTAACATGCAGGCACCTGTATGCCCTAACTCAAATCGGATGAGAGAACACAACTCTGTGCTGACGTAGACGGAGGGATTGAAACGAAATCACGTGAAGAGAGAACACGTGAGATGTACGTGAAAATCAAAGGAGAAGAGTTGCACAAGCTGACGTGGAAAGTTATTTAAAAGGAATTTCTCTGCACACAGACAGAAGGAATTTAAGTTTAAACTTCAATAGCTTTACGCACAGACCTATTTGTGTACTAAAATTCAAAGTGACACAACTTGACATCCAGAAGTCGGATCGAGACACCGTTTACATCAGATTGGAGCTGACGACGTGCTGACTGACAGAGATGACTACACGGACACGAACTGAGAATTTCTAAACCATTTACTCTTTATATTCGTGTCTTAGTGTAACGTTCTCTGTAGGGGAAACTTTTACCTATATCTGTGACTATTTTAAGACTTGTCTGGTTGGGGCTAGACAAGAGGGTCTTAACGTATTATAGTAGTCAAGATACGCATTTACTAGGTTGATAGAGTTCTGCACTTTGTTGAGTGTGGTATAGTCTAGGTGGGGAGTTGTAGCTAGGACCCATTGTAGGTGTACAGAAGGAACATATTAATGCTAGTATTTGCTTGGGGCTGGACGTAGGATGTTGGTGCGACCGAACCAGGGTATATCTGTGCGTACTCTGTGATTGTCTCCTATTTACTCTGGTTGTGCCTTTAACTGCGTGTGATTTCTTGTGGGTTGTGCAAGAATTTTTTATTAGCCTATTCACCGCCTCCCCTCTAGGCTAGGATCTAGATCCAACACACCTATGTCTTGTCTCCGACTTCATCAAGTCGCATGATTATGAGACCAACAAGACAAAGACACAATGGTCTGTCCGATGTACTGATATCATATCTCAACGCATCTACGACCACGAATGCTTTTAAGACTCAAGCTCCTATCAGTCAGACATTTCTCATAATCATGATCTTTATCTCGAAACATGTATGACCTAAATTGGAGTCTACGGAAATAACCTAAGCAATATTTAAAATAGAAAATTACTCAGACAATTTGTACCAGAAAGCATACTTTCATTTATGAACAAGATGTTTACAAAGATAAATAGCCTCGAGGGCATACATCTCTCTACATCTCCCACTAGCACTTAGGGCCATTTATCTTGGTAAATCATACCACATTTACACACTAGTCTCTCTAGACGATCGCGTGCCAGTGCCTTCGTGAATGGATTGTCTTCCGAACAGACACTAAGGAGTTCTATATCTTTCCTCTTCTCAACATCCCATATCAGGTGATACTTTCGAAGAATGTGTCTGGACCTCTTATGGAATATTGGTTCGTGAACCAGACTAATGGTTGCATTGTTGTCTCAATACAACGGTATTGGATTTTCAATTGCAGGTACCATTCCTAGCTGGTTTATGAACTTCCTCATCCAGACTTGTCATGCCCCGTTCCCCAGAATACCTGACATTAAAAATTTCTTTTTTTCAAGTATCCTGAAGAGTGAGGGTGATGAGAGAGGAAAAGAGAGAGAGAAAGAAGAAATTGAATAAGCAGGCCATTGCGCACATACTGGGATAGTACAAGTGCAGCTCCACTATAACATCAAACATCTCATAAATGACATAGAACAATAGCAACACATTTTATATATCAACTTTCATTTATATACATAACCTAGATACATCATTTCACATACACCAACACTCTCCACCTCCCGAGACAACCAAGTCACTCTACAAGCTACAGCTTACATCGAGTACTACCCCTGAAACCCACCTCCAAGTCACCTCTAACCATACTGACCCTGTTACCTGAAAAATGGGGAGGAGCACGTCAATGCGTGTCCCAATAGGAACCAACATGGATTTGGAACACTGTTCTAAAGTTATTAATCCACAAGGCAAGGCAAGGGAACTAAGGCATGCAAACAAAGTAACGTAATGAAAAGTAAATAACTAAGTAAGTGGATCATACCTGCGGTCCAATGTCGAGCTGCTGCAAAAAAAGGGTTAGCACGAATAATAATAATAACAACACAAGTGTTCAGGCAACCATTATCTGATAAGATAAGTGCAAGTGCCTAAGGCATGACACAGAGTCATAAAGAACAGGCAAAGGAAAGGGAAAGTGCTGCCAGCAGAAGGAGTAACACGTAAATTCTTATTTTATTATTTTATAATTGAATTAATTGAAACTTGGGTAAACTGTATGATACCAGGACCTGTACAACACCCCAAATTTGGGGTGAATATAGCACACGGCGCAGTAGACACGAGTACTGTATAACATCGGGCCTCTCAGCTCCGCCGTCCCTGGCAGGAGTGAGGATCTCCACATAATAACACAACCTCCGTATGTCCCCTCCACTCCCGGTAAGGACGAGTGGGTATAAATATCCCCTCCACTCCCGGTAAAGGCGAGTGTGTATAAATATCACATATCACATAATCATTTCCCCCAACTTCTCAGTCCAGGCCTCATATCCACAATTTACACAAATCCCACCTAAACCCAAGTTTTACTAACTCACCCTCATTAAAGAGGATTGAGACTTATTCAATTTTATAAATTAACATCATAAGTGACACGTTAGGGGTCATGATGGCATGGTGGACATATCACCTTAGCCGTCCATCATTAAATATAGGGTCATGCACTCACGTGACATGCCCTCTATCACAACACATTAACCATTCACAATTACAATGTATCCATGACATTCAATCCTCTAACTTCACCAATTATCAATGGGCTCAAGGCCAGCACTAACACATGTACGTTACTCAAATTATTGGATATTGCCTTCATTGAGGCATTTCATCGAACACATGATGGAGTCATTAATATAGCCATTATAACATGAGTAAATCCCAGAGCAATTATCATTATGAACCCCTACTTCAAGCAATAACAATGCACATGAATAATAGAGGAAAATTTAACATCAAGTCATAGTTATGACATCTCTTAAACATTTCAGCTTGCTGGAAATTGTAAACAGTCACCACAAATGACTATACATCATCCGTTTTCAGTGAGAATTTGACCAATTGTCCCAAATGTAAGTTATAGATATATTAGTCCTGGATTCACAGATAAAATTTCATGTAAAAATATTAAGTAGGTGATTTATGGTGAATTATTTGGTGAAGTGTGTCAAGTCTGTTTTCCAGACAGATTTAAGAGTCTATAATGATTTCTGTTTTTGGGCATGTTTTAGCCAGAATTTCGAAATATAAGCACTCTGATGAAATTATAGATAAACTTGTTAAGTTTTAAACGATACCAAGAATATAAAATTTCATTGTGTGTGCAGGTATTTAGATCAATTTTGCTGAACTGTGTCAAGACTAAAGATCAAACATACATGTTGTAAAGATGGATTTTTTGCTCATAATTCCTGAATTGAACATATATCAAAATTTATATGATTTTTGGATAGAACTTCAAGATATACACAAATATAATTTTTTTCAAAACATAATTCAAGCCACAGAGTCCAGAATGCAAGTAATAACACACATTAGAATTTCAGCTTTTCAAAGAAGTGATTTTGCATAGAATCTCAAGGGTAATTAGTGAAATTGCAACATGGCACATGAAATTTCAATCATCCCTAATACAAATTGAGTAAACATGATATCAAAATATAATAGCAGGAAACCCTAAATGAATTTTCAAATCCAAGGATATCCCTACCTCAAATCTTGATTCCTCCTCTCTCCTTCTCTTTCTCTTCCTTCCACCTTCTTTCTCCTTGAAGCTACCAAGCCTTTCTTGATTTTAGGGGCTAAATTAGGGTTTTGGATTGAAAAAAAGGAGAAAATGAGAGGGGTATGGCCGGCCTAAGCTAGGGAGAAAGAGGAAAAAGAGAAAAGAAAATGAAAGAGAAAAGAAAGGAAAAGTAAAGAAGAAGTAAGAAACTTCTCCCAAAATATCCAAACCTAGAAGCCTCTTTTGGATAAGCAGGCAACATGTAAAATGACCAAAATACCCCTCCATCATCTAGGTATTAACAAGTTTGCCATTACTTTATGCACACACAACGTTAGTATGTATGCACAGCAATTTTAGTCCAAATGACCGTTTTGCCCCTAACCTTTCTAAAAATTTACGGGAGTTTCCATTGACCACTAACCCCTTCCACACTTGCATGGCTCTCCCTACACATCCATGCACATCCATGCATGCATACATGCATCACGCATTCACGTCCAACACATTCCTGTTGTTTTACACCCACGACGTCATTCGCACTTATCCCGTATTCACATTTTGCATTCTCTTCTTTTAGCCACGTATTACGACCCAAACCCCCTTGCACTACGTTGCATACATCAATATCTACGTTTACTTCATGCCTACGTATGCATCATAAGTAGAAATACTACGTGTACACAGTAGAATATACGTATACCTCAAAACAGAGCATGACATCCTACCCACCTTAAAATAAAGTCCGTCCTCGGACTTTCTAGGGTGTGAACCCTGCTCAAGGTTAGCTAGGTATGATGGTCTTATTACCCATGAAGTATGAACAAGAATATATACCTACACTACACTCATATATACTATATGCTTCACTGTCAACCATACACATCGGCATCACATACATATCACGGATACATCCTACTATTTATCTAGTAGCACATCCACATCACTATTTGCATCATTAAATATACATACACATATGTCTTTCACATGAACATCTAGGCATATATATTCACACATTAACATACACATCACACACCACAAATAAGTCTCCATACGTATTATTATACGTATTTAGATCGCTACTCATATCCATGTGCATACGACATTACATCGTATCCATATCACGATTCATAATGAACTCACATTTGTTACGCTTTCATATACACCACAATACATTCAGGTGTACACAACTTATATCCTACCTGTTTATATATATACATATATGTCTATATTCATGCACAGGCACACAACAATACACTTTAATCTACCCATCACGACTTGACAAACATGGTTACTATCACGGTGTCACACCGCATGTTCACCGGATTCATATACATTCACTACTTAGTCATATGGGTTCATTTCCATTTATAGTCACATAAATATCTACATACACACGACAATTAGTCACTTTCAACATACATCAACGTGCACGCACTAACACATGCATGATCAAGTCACTTAGGTCCGCAATCATAATTATAGATAAATATACACATAATCTCACGGTCATAGTGATGCACCTACTGCCTCACACAGATAGGCACATACACCACACACATTACACACAAGAGTGCACAACATAATACATTCCCCGCCAAATGATATATATATAACTACCCTTGCTTATCTTACGTACATATTGTCATAATAGTCAAATAAATATAAATATCCATCTACACTCTACACACACACGTATACTTATAACGTGCAAGCAAATACACACAGTCCAATGCCCACATATCAAATAGTTTCATTCACTTACATTTACCAAGCATGTATATACACATATATTCCGTATCTATCACATTTACATCCACAGTGCACATGTATATACATACACACATGCTTTGGTATAGACCTATATATACACGCATACTAACAGGAAAACATTTATCCAAAGCACACTGAGATACACCTAGATAGACAACCCTATAGGATAGCTCAGCAAGTAAACAAACAAGGTACGTATAAGTATATATATATATATATATATATATATATATATTCACTCATCCAATATACACATCATTACATATACTCCTACTACACACTTTACATACATGAACATATTCATACACTCAATTACGACATGTAAAATAGAAATTCATACATTTATGATACATATTCACGTATACACAGCAAGCAATACCCCACATAGATATTCTCATGCACATATTCATTATACACCCACAGATGTATAAGTATCAAATCCACATATAGCCAAATACATGTACACACATACACACAAGATTATTATATTAATAGTAGATATATATACACACACACACATACACACACATGCTTATATATACGTACTAGGACCCATGCACCATGCACATACATTACCATGTATGGGCATAGACACCCATTCACACATGCCATACATATCCTGCTATTACACTCCAATACAGTCAAGCTACTCAAACCACACTAGCAGGTGGTCGGTAGCTATTCATACCCTTATATACATAACATCCAATATATCCACACTTTTACTAGTATACTAGTACATACATAAATAAGTGTATTTCAATATTCATACACATTCAGTAGATAGTCACATCCCATATACGTACATATTCATATACTGATACATGCATATCAAAATAGGGATCATTCACATACATATATATGTATAACCACTCATAAGACATACACCAATACATATTCACTAATAACAACACATATACACAATCACACCACGCTTGCTACAACACACCTACATACATACAAGTATCTCATATACCAATACACAATCCTCCCTCATGCCACTATATACGAAAGGGCACGTACACTACATATACATCCAAATGGTCCTATAGACACCATTCTACGGGTAAGCATATACACACATATATACATATACCATAACTCCACTTAAACGTGCAAACCTAGAGCCACCCCACTTATACATGCACTGTATAATCTCAAATTCTCACATTCATCACATTCTACATATGATACATGTCGCACTTATATCCCTATCCCGTAATAGGCACGGTACAGAGCTAAGGGCCTCAACTTAGGTGAACGGGTCTAAAACACCATTACCCACCTTAGGATATATCTACTCTAACCACCTTGGAGCATTACTCATACTACCAGTGCGCCCATTACTTATCTATATCGCAACATACACACCATATATGGTCATAGCACAATACATATCTTCACGTAATAATACAATCCCCAACCATATACCAAATTAAGACAATATACTAGTTCATATGAACACATAGGTAGCACATACACATACTTACAGTTATTCAAAATTTTAACACATTAAGAATTCATACCCTAGCAATGCAACACTAGCAATATATATGTACCAGTATTCCATACCTATATCTACACCACCTGCCCATACAATTACACATACATTCACTCACATACACTTTCCCCCATGTCCAAAGACAATATAGACATTCCACTACTCTATCCATACAAGGGTAGATGTACTCACAATGGTACATTCCCCACATGAAACACAACTATAATTTAATAGATAGTAAACCGCATACATGCACTTATATCACATACGTCACATCCTCACTCACACCTCTACAAGATATATATATATATATGTATATATATATATATATATGTATATATATATATATATATGTATATATATATATATGTATATATATATATATATATGTATGTATGTATGTATGTATGTATGTATGTATGTATGTATAGGAAAAAGGGGATCTAAGGTGCCTCTTTAGATGAAAATCTAAGGAGGCGCCCACATTTCCCCACATCTCCTACAATTTTTTTGGAAATATTTTTTCATGGGGTTATTGTTCACATCATGGATGATCAACATACCAAATTTCAAGAGATTCCAATACTTTTTGAGCCACCATCTACCCCTTACAACTTCAACGGTTTGAAAACGTGCTTAAAACCCCACGAAGTTGCAAGGGGTAGATGGTGGCTCAAATAGTATTGGAATCCCTTGAAATTTGGTATGTTGATCATCCATGAGATGAACAATAAACCCATGTAAAAAAATTTCAAAAAATGTGTGAGATGGGGGGAAATGGGGGCACCTCCTTAGATTGAATCTAAGGAGGCACCTTAGGATCCCTTTACCCATATATATATATATGTATGTATATATATGTAGGAGATGGGGGAAAATGGGGGCGCCTCCTTAGATTTTCATCTAAGGAGGCACCTTAGATCCCCTTTTTCCATATATGTATATGTATATATATGTATGTATATATATCTATATATATGTATATATATGTATATGTATATATATGTATATGTATGTATATGTATATGTATGTATATGTATGTATGTATATGTATGTATATGTATGTATATGTATGTATATGTATGTATGTATATGTATGTATATATATGTATATGTATGTATGTATATGTATGTATATACATATATGTATATACGTATATATATGTACTAGTCATAACCCGTGCCCGCGGGCACGGTTCATTTAAGATTTTTCCCCCGCGAAATATGTGTTCCCCAAAAAAATATTTTCACGGCCAAAATTTAAACGAAAAACAAAGTAGCGTAAAAATATTTAGCGATACGGGCGCCTTCGACATGGAACAACAAATTCGGCGTAGGTGCCTTCGGCGCGGAACAACAAATTCGACGCCGGCGCCTTTCGACGCCGGCGCCTTTGGCACTGGCAAAAATACGCCTTCGGCGCAAACGCCTTCTGTTGGTTCAAAAATATATATTGCATGTGGATACACATACATGTAAATGTGTGTGTATTTATGGTGAAAAAATTCTTTTAAACAATTATTTTAGGAGCATGTTGTGTTGTTACGATGCAACGTTTAGGTGGCTGCGGGCTCCATCGTGTGCACCATTACTCCACAGATATTACGAAAATAGCCTTGGCTTTAGCCATGAATGATCAAGGGACAATGGAGGTTCAGTGTGATGTGAGCACAGTGACGATGGAGGGGTTTTATAAAGGGTGGAAAGTGCATCAAATAGGTGTATACAGGTTACAACTTGACAAATGTCTCTTGGTTTTTCAGATGGCTTTCAATCTCAGCCCGCATAAAACAATGGGACCTGCAATGTGCCTCTGCATATTCCGCCTCTTTGAGAAACGTGTGGGTATTAAAGCACAGCCTGGCTCTTTGATGAATGTGTGGGTATTAAAGGCTGATGCATTCAATTTCAAAAAAGCAATTTGTTCTCCCAACAAATTTTCTCCCAACCCAAAAATTTTCCCTCCAAAATTTGATGTGACATTGCCACATAGGATAAGTTCAAAAACAGCTCTCAATTGTAATATAGATATACATATCTATATATACGTGTATATATATATATATATATATATATATATATATATATATAGTAATGCTATTATGAGATGGTGAGCTCAAATCCTTATCGTGAGCTAGCACAATCGGCAACACCAATTAACGATCGGCACCGTTCATCTTCAAGAGCATGTCGATAGATCTATACCTTAAAAAATCAGAGATTATAAACCCCAAAATCCTATGGATCAACCCGTTCCAATTTTGGTACATTTACAGGCAGCTTGTAAACCGTTCATCTTGCAAACACTTGATGGATCTGATAGAAATGTCCAAATGACACAAAAAATTATACATAAAGATCACTTGATAGATAGAAGAAGATGGACGGTTCTGATTGATGATTTGGCAAATAATTTTTGCTAGTTCGAGATATGAATATCTCATCTCAACATCTCGCCATCTCATATTAGCATCTTTCTATATATATATATATATATATATATATATATATATATATATATATATATATATATATATATATATATATATATATATATATATATATATTCTTGATTCCGTTCGTATTGTGCATCGGAATGAGGACGAAGTGGATGAAGATGCGAGGGAGGCAATGGAGAACTGGGAGATCATTGATAATGGATAGCATGAGATTGCGGCCTGTATGTTTGTTTTGTCAAACGCAAGTTCTGTATGCTGTTTTTGTGACTTTGATGACTTGGTGTTGGATCAGAGTTGTTGGAGTGAATAGTGGAGAGTGACGACGCCTGTGTCCGCTCCTCTCCCTAGTTACAACAACAATTCTTGAACCGACACGTTGTATTATACCCTTTTTTCACTATATATATAGATACTGACTTACTTTTCAAATATATATATATATATATATATATATACACGTATATATCCGTATATATATATATATGTATATACGTATATATAGATATGTATATACATATATATAGATATGTATATACATATATATACGTGTGTGTGTGTGTGTGTGTGTGTGTGTGTGTGTGTGTGTGTGTGTGTGTGTGTGTGTGTGTGTGTGTCCCCACTACATATATATATTTGAGCCACCATCTACCCCTTACAACTTCAACGGTTTGAAAACGTGCTTAAAACCCCACGAAGTTGCAAGGGGTAGATGGCGGCTCAAATAGTATTGGAATCCCTTGAAATTTGGTATGTTGATCATCCATGAGATGAACAATAAACACATGTAAAAAAATTCAAAAAAAATGTGTGAGATGGGGGGAAATGGGGGCAACTCCTTAGATTGAATCTTAGGAGGCACCTTAGGATCCATTTACCCATATATATATATATGGGAATAATGGGTATCATACGCCATATGAGACCTTGTCTCATATTCCCTCTCACATAAAGCAACCAAGTACAAGCCCACATGGGCTTGTACTTGGTTGTACTTGATTCCTTTATGTGAGAGGGGTTATGAGGCAAGCCCTCATATGGCGTATGATAACTATTATTCTATATATATATATATATACGTATATGTATATATATATATATATACGTAGATTTATATACATATACATATACTCAAGCACTCGCACACCTAGTATATACGCCCACACCTATCCATACATGCAACTTTCATGCCATTCAAATACAATTATATATATATATACCGAATACAGGTATACATGTGATGTATATAATTCAATTATCCAAGTACAACAACTGCATTCATATACACGAATTCTCATTATTGTATATGTAGACACTGATACCAACAAATATACATCTATAGTATACTCCACTAAAGGAAGTTCATCCCCTGACCACCTAAGCTAGGAGTTTAAGGGTGGATCACTTAAGTCTCTAAAGTCACTACCCACCTTAGAGCTAATTTATCACAATCACCTACTGAAGCATTACATGTACTATCCTTACGCACATCGCAGTGCGGTGACCTGCATGGGCCACCAAAAACTGTCACGCCCCGTTCCCCAGAATACCTGACATTAAAAATTTCTTTTTTTCCAAGTATCCTGAAGAGTGAGGATGATGAGAGAGGAAAAAAGAGAGAGACAGAAGAAACTGAATAAGCAGGCCACTGCGCACATGCTGGGATAGTACAAGTGCAGCTCCATTATAACATCAAACAACTCATAAATGACATAGAACAACAACAACACATTTTATATATCAACTTTCATTTATATACATAACCCAGATACATCATTTCACATACACCAACACTCTCCAACTCCCAAGACAACCAAGTCACTCTACAAGCAACAGCTCACATCGAGTACTACCCCTAAAACCCAACTCCAAGTCACCTCCAACCATGCTGACCCAGCTACCTGAAAATTGGGGAGGAGCACGTCAATGCGTGCCCAAGTAGGAACCAACTTGGATTTGGAACACCGTTCTAAAGTTATTAATCCACAAGACAAGGCAAGGGATCTAAGGCATGCAAACTAAGTAACGTAATGAAAAGTAAATAGCTAAGTAAGCGGATCATACCTGCGGTCCAATGTCGAGCTGCTGCAAGAAAAGGGTTAGCACGAATAATAATAATAACACAAGTGTTCAGGCAACCATTATCTGATAAGATAAGTGCAAGTGCCTAAGGCATGACACAGAGTCACAAAGAACAGGCAAAGTGAAGGGAAAGTGCTACCAGCAGAAAGAGTAACACAAAAATTCTTATTTTATTATTTTATAATTGAATTAATTGGAACTTGGGTAAACTGTATGATACCAGGACCTGGACATCACCCCAAATTTGGGGTGAATATAGAACACGGCGCAATGGACACGGGCACTGTATAACACCGGGCCTCTCAGCTCCCCTGTCCCTGGCAGGAGTGAGGATCTCCACATAATAACAGAACCTCCGTATGTCCCCTCCACTCCCGGTAAGGGCGAGTGGGTATAAATATCCCCTCCACTTCCTGTAAAGGCGAGTGTGTATAAATATCACATATCACATAATCATTTCCCCCAACTTCTCAGTCCAGGCCTCATATCCACAATTTACTCAAATCCCACTTAAACCCGGGTTTTACTAACTCACCCTCATTAGAGAGGATTGAGACTTATTCAATTTTATAAGTTACCATCATAAGTGACACGTTAGGGGTCATGATGGCATGGTGGGCATATGGAGTCATGCACTCACGTGACATGCCCTCTATCACAACACATCATCCACTCACAATTACAATGTATCCATGTCATTCAAGCCTCTAACTTCACCAATTATCAATGTGGCTCAAGGCCAGCACTAACACATGTACGTTACTCAAATTATCGGATATTGCCTTCATTGAGGCATTTCATCGAACACATGATGGAGTCATTAATATAGCCATTATAACATGAGTAAATCCCAGAGAAATTATCACAATGAACCCCTACTTCAAGCAATAACAATGCACATGAATAATAGAGGAAAATTTAACATCAAGTCATAGTTATAACATCTCTTAAACATTTCAGCTTGCTGGAAATTGTAAACAGTCACCATAAATGACCATACATCATCCGTTATCAGTGAGAATTTGACCAATTATCCCAAATGTAAGTTATAGGTATATTAGTCCTGGATTCACAGATAACATTTCATGCAAAAATAATAAGTAGGTGATTTATGGTGAATTATTTGGTGAAGTGTGTCAAGTCTGTTTTCCAGGCAGATTTCAGACTCTATAAAGATTTCTGTTTTTGGGCATGTTTTAGCCAGAATTTTGAAATATAAGCACTCTGATGAAATTATAGATAAACTTGTTAAGTTTCCAACGAGACCAAGACATCAAATTTTATTGTGTGTGCCGGCATTTTGATCAATTTTGTTGAACTGTGTCAAGACTGAAGATCAAACAGACATGTTGTAAAGATGGAATTTTTGCTCCTAATTCCTGAATTGAACATATATCAAAATTTATATGATTTTGAGGTAGAACATCAAGATATCCACAAATATAATTTTTTCAAAACTTAATTCAAGCCACAGAGTCCAGAATGCAAGTAATAACACGCATCAGAATTTCAGCTTTTCAAAGAAGTGATTCTGCATAGAATCTCAAGGGTAATTAGTGAAATTGCAACATGGCACATGAAATTTCAATCACCCCTAATACAAATTGAGTAAACTTGATATCAAAATATAATAGCATGAAACCCTAAATAGATTTCCAAATCCAAGGAGATCCCTACCTCAAATCTTGATTCCTCCTCTCTCCTTCTCTTTCTCTTCCTTCCACCTTGTTTCTCCTTGAAGCAACCAAGCCTTTCTTGATTTTAGGGGTTAAATTAGGGCTTTGGATTGAAAAAAGGAGAAAATGAGAGGGGTATGGCCGGCCTAAGCTAGGGAGAAAGAGGAAAAAGAGAAAAGAAAATGAAAGAGAAGAAAGGAAAAGTAAAGAAGAAGTAAGAAACTTCTCCCAAAATATCCAAACCTAGAAGCCTCTTTTGGATAAGCATGCAACATGTAAAATGGCCAAAATACCCCTCCATCATCTAGGTATGTACAAGTTTGCCATTACTTTATGCACGCACAACTTTAGTATGTACGCATAGCAGTTTTAGTCCAAATGCATGTTTTACCCCTAACCTTTCTAAAAATTTACGGGGGTTGCCATTGACCACCAATCCCTTCCACACTTGCATGGCTCTCCCTACACACATCCACGCACATCCGTGCATGCATACATGCATCACGCACACACGTCCAACACATTCTTGTAGTTTTACACCCTCGACGTCATTCGCACTTCTCCTGTATTCACATTTCTCATTCCCTTCTTTTAGCCATGTATTACGACCCAATCTCCCTTGCACTACGTTACATATATCAATATCTACGTTTACTTCATGCCTACGTATGCATCATAAGTAGAAATACCACGTGTACACAGTAGAATACACGTACACCTCAAAACAGGGCATGACAATACTCTTCTTCTGCCGCATCATTGGCCGCTATGTATTCGGCTTCCATCAAGGAGTCTGCAACAGTGTCATATTTGGAACTCCTCCAACTGACTGCTCCTCCGTTGAGAGTGAAAACACATCCAGAGATCGATTTGCTATCATCTATATCACTTTGAAAGCTGGAATCTGTGAAGCCTTCACCCTTGAGCTCTTCACTTCCATAAATCAAGACTAAGTCTTTAGTTCTTCTTAAGTAGTTAAGAATTGCATTGACTGCTCTCTTGTTCTTCTCCAGGGTTAGACTGATTTCGACTTACTGCACCTAGTGCATAAGCGACATCATGTCTGGTACAGATCATGGAATATATGATAGATCCTAATGCTGAAGCATATGGGATCTTACTCATGCGATCCTTTTCCAAGTCAGTTTTTAGAGACATCTCCTTGGAAAGGTTTATTCCATGATTGGCTGGTATTAAACCACCCTTACTGTTTTCCATGCTAAAACGTTTAAGCACGGTGTCAATGTACCTAGTTTGGGAGAGTCCTAGCATCTGTTTAGATCTATCTCTATAGATATTTACACCTAATATGTAGGATGCTTCTCCCAAGTCTTTCTTGGAGAAGTTAGTTGATAGCCAATCTTTAACAGACTTCAACATCTCTATGTTGTTACCTATTATCAGAATATCATCCACATATAGTACGAGGATAACTAAAGAATTATTACCGGTCCTTTTATAGATGCACGGATCATCCTCATTTCTGACAAAACCAAACTCTTTGACTGTTTTGTCAAAACAGATGTTCCAACTTCTTGAAGCTTGCTTTAGTCCATAGATGACCTATGCAGTTTACACGCTTTTTCTTTACTCCCACTGACTTCGAAACCTTCTAGATGAGTCATGTAAATCTACTATTCTAAGTCACCATTTAGAAATGCAGTTTTTACATCCATTTGCTAGATTTCGTAGTCATTGTAGGCAGCAACAGCGAGTACATCCGGATAGACTTGTGCATGGCTACTGGTGAGAAAGTCTCGTCATAATCTATTCCTAGAATCTGTCAATAACCTTTTGCAACCAGCCTAGCTTTGTATGTTTCTATCTTTCCATCTGCACCAATCTTCTTCTTGAAGATCCATTTACAGCCAATAGGAGTGCTTCCCTTGGGCACGTTTTCTAAGGTCCATACCTTATTCACGTGCATGGAATCTATTTCGGATTTCATTGCATCTAGCCATTTATCAGAGTCTATACTCTTTATGGCATCCTGGAAGCTAATAGGATCATCATCTAATATGATGTTATCCTCAATCCCTCTGTCTACGAGAAAACCGTGGTACCTTTCAAGAACTCGAGGAATCCTATCAGACTTCCTAACGACTGGTTGGGAGATATCAGGTTCTGATTCTCCCACTGGTTTCGACACTTGTTCCTGTGTAAATACTTCTTCCGAACATTCGTCCAGATCAATCACCTTGCCAGTTGATTCCTTCACAAGGAACTCCTTTTATAAAAAGGTGGCATGTCTAGAGACAACAATTTTTTGTTGCTCTGGATGGTAAAAGATATATCCTAACGAATGTCTCGGGTACCCAATGAATTTACACAGAATAGATCTGACTTCCAGTTTGTCTGGATTATGCCTTTTGACATATGCAGGACAACCCCACACCCTTAAGTGATTAAGGCTGTGTTTCTTTCCAGTGCATATCTGATATGGTGTCATCGGCACAGACCTTGATGGAACATTATTGAGAATATATATAGCAGTTTCTAGGGCATAGCCTGAGAAGGAAGTTGTTAACTCAGCTTCACTTATCTTGGATCCACCATGTCTAACATGGTGCGGTTCCTCCTTTCTGACACACCGTTATGTTGAGGTGTGTAAAGAGGTGTGACCTGAGAGAGAATCCCATTCTCTTTTAAATAGCAAGGAATTCATGGCTCAAGTAGTCTCCTCCTCGATCTGATCGAATGATCTTGATACTTTTGCCTGTCTGTTTTTCAACTTCGTTACGATACTCTTTGATCGCTCAAAGGTTTCGGACTTGTGTTTCATCAAGAACACATGTCCAAACCTAGATTGATCATCAGTAAATGTAACGAAATATGAAAATCCTCCTTTGTCAAATTTAGACACGGGTCCACATACATCAGAATGTACTAGACCCAAGAGTTCAATAACTCTCTCCCCTTGACTTGCAAAAGGAGTTTTGGTCATTTTACCATTGAGGCAAGACTCGCAAGTGTTAAATGACTCATAATTCGAGAGGCCCAAAAACCCATCTTTATGTAACTTGCTGAGTCTCTTCTCTCCGATATGGCCTAGTCTACAGTGCCAAAGGTATGTTTCATTAAAACCTGATTTCTTACGTTTTCTTGTATTAATGTTTAATACAACTTTATTACTCAAAGTGTATACACCATTGTTTAGTGTCCCAAAACCTAGCAACTTACCATCAAAGAAAATGTTCATAACATTTTCGTTGATAGCACAATTATAACCTTCTCTAGCCAAAGCCGAGACGGAAATAATATTGCATAGTAAGTTTGGGATATAGTAACATTGCTTTAAAAGCAAGTTAGCTCCACTAGCTAATGTGTGTTTTAGATCTCCCACGGCTACAACATCAACATTTGCTGCGTTACCGGCTTGGAGAACGATTTCATTCTTTTCGAGCTTTCTAATAATTCTCATTCTCTGTAACTGATTACAGATATGAGAGCCTGCACCGGTATCTAATACCCATGCATTAGAATTCACATAAAGAATTACATTTTGCATTATTGAAGTTGAGGCATTAAATGCACTTTCTTCATTTGTTCCCGTACTGCTATTATTCCCCTTAGCTAGTCCTTTTTATTATTACCAGTTAATATATTCTTATCTTGGATATATTTAGTATTAGTTGTCATGCTGCAAAGATTAGAACTCATATAGTTAGCATGAGTTCAAAATAATTAGAATGGTTTTTGTCCAATTATACTCTCCCACTATTTTAAAATCATTTAAGCCATAAAATAATTAAAATTTTAGTGGGACAGGAATCCAACAACACTGAGTCGCCAGACCTTGAGTGTAGCTCAACAAGTCGTTTGACCCTTATGTCGGTAGACGAACTCTTCGTCAATCATATCGTATATGACTCCCTATTAGATTTTTACCCCCAGGTATTTGTGATCATGAGTGTGCTCATCCAAATCACTATAACTAGTCCAGCTAGACCTTTGTTTTCGCGTCTAGCTTGACTTACACCGGCGCTCGGTGTATTCACGACACGACGGTTTGGGTCAAGTTTAGACTACATCATTGCCTTAACTTACGCCGGTGATCGGTGTATTCACGACGCGACGGTTTGGGTTAAGACACATGTATGAAGAAATTGGTTTCTATAAGGTTGCCGTGTCACAGCTTGAGTATAGCTCAACAACTGTAACACGGATCCTACAGATCCCAACGTCTAAAACAAAGAGGGCTACGAATTATCTTGTAAAAGATTTATTAACGTATTTGACTAGATATAGTTGACAGTCTTGCATAATAATGATTCGCGTCTTCGGTCCAGCGGACACGACCAGGGAATTGACTAAGCCAGGATCACTTACCCCAAGTCAAGCTAGGGTGACCCAGCAAACTTAGCCTAGCACATTGATCGGTATCATGGTCAATTGAAGTTGCTTGTCATTTATAAGCGTAACTATCAACTATTGGCTTTTATTAATACTAGTTAATCCTTATCAACTAGTGGATCCTTAAAATTCAGAATTTTATGGATTTGTTCAATGACTTTTATTAGGTCCTTATCAACTATAAGGATTAGAGTCAATATACCGCTACCCTAATCGTCTATTAGGCATTAAATAAATTTTTAATAGATAGCAGAAAAGATCTAAAAATTGTCTTATAATTGTTAGAAAATTTTTAATGGCTAACTGATCGCTCCGGAATGTAACCCAAAGAACGGTTGTAGTTTTACCGCAAGCGCACGGTATAGCGGCGAGCGGGTTATCGAACACAGGGAGGACGAATGAAAGTGCTTGCTCCAATCAACCTGGCTATTAAGAAGAGAGAAATTTGCCTTTGGCGATCCTGTCACAATCGTCAGACAAAGTACGGAAATATCAAATCAAACAAAGAACGTCTAGGGAATGGGGAATCCCCACTACTCGTCGTATCCCGTCAATGTGGTTCATTGGTATCAAAATTTCTAGAATAAAATTTTGGATGACCTAGTTGCAACTGAATGTAATACCTAGCTCACGCTCTCGCGCTGTTGCCGGTCTATAGCTATCCTAGGTTCGGGTCCAATCTCTTGCAAACCCTAGCCTAGGGAAGCTAGCATTAGGATCAACATCATCGTTCAATCGCTCCCCGAGCGCACTCTCGTGCAAACTCGGGCCACGACCTAGGTTGGGATAGTTCTTACCCGTCCAATCTCTTGCAAACGGGTATCGGCACGGAATTGCAACCGGAAACCCTAGTATCGGTCCAATCTCTTGCAAACCGATACTACGGAAATTCGACTCCAACCCAATTCGGATTTCTAGGGTTTCCTATCGAATTGGGATCCAATCTCTTGCAAATCCCAATCGATATGAATACCTAGCTATCCGTAATAAATCGATCCCAAACTAACCCTAATAGCAATTCTAGCTAAATTTCTACCAATTCATCACAAATCTGAAATTAGGCTCGTAGGGTTCATCCCCACGCCCCAAGACGTGGAGACTACTCACAATTCATAGCACAAACACAAAAATAATCAATGAAATTGATAAGAGAATTCATCACAATATTGAGATATGTAATAAAAATAGAATTTTTAGAGAAGGGAGACACAAACCAATGGAGTTCTTCAAATAATCCAACAAAAATCAACTTTTGTCTCCTCTCCAATCACAAGAATAAAGCTAAAAAGTTAATCTAAAAAGCTGCAAAAATCTAAAGGGAAAAGCTCTCAAAACTAGGGTAAAAACAGGGGTTAAATACCCCCAAAATCGTCCAAAAAACTGTGACCAAAATACCCCTGCGCAGCGTGAAATCCGCAATTTTCGCTACAGGCAGCGCGTCGAACTCGGCCGAGTGACAAAAGTCGCTCGGTCGAGTGAGAAACCCTGTAAATTTCCAGTAAGTCGGGGCTTTTAGGGGTCTTCACTTCGGGAGTCGCTCGGCCGAGTGAGTTGTCGTCACTCGGCCGATGGCTTCTTGGTACTCGGGCGGTCGGCAATTGCCACTCGGCCGAGTGGGTCTTCTGAAGCTCAGGCAGACGAGAAACAGTAAGTTGGTGATTTTTGACATGCGTCTTCTGGGTGCCACTCGGGCGGACGGGATCTCGTCACTCGGCCGATGTGGCTTCCGTCGCTCGGTCGAGTGCACGTATGGAGCGTATCCGATCTGGTCGGCCGAGCGGTGTCTCGCTGGTCGGCCGAGCGACTCCTTCACTCGGCCGAGTGGGACACCAAAAATGCCCAAACAGCTTGTTTTGGCCTCCTCGTCGCTCCTGCGACGTTCTTTCTTCTTCCGCTCCTCTCCAACAGTAAAATACCCCTCGGGGAGGTCGTCGGTGACACTCTGGAGTAGGCGTATCTCGAGATCACTCCAAATCGCTCCAAATCACCTGAAGTGCGACAAAAACAACAAATCGTGAAAAGCATCGCAATATCGTCGATATATCGTGAAAAACATGATTTGGGCGATCTAAATGGCATGCAAACATGCGGGAAAAAGGTGTAAAATAAGGAGTGATCAAAATCCCCCAAGCTTACCTCTTACTCGTCCTCGAGGAAGATAAGTAAAAGGTGAACCCGGTGGATTCGGAAAACGAAAATGGCGAAAAATGAAAAATGAAAAACGGAATAAAAATAAAGAAGAAAGAAAGAAGCGAAGAGGGAAGCTGCTAGATCATTTTCTCAGGACGTGGGTTTCACTTACTCATATAGCATGCTCCGAATGAAAAATACATGTCAAAGAGTTTTATTTTGATATCATAGTATAATAGTGCAAATAGAAATAGAAAACCCACGAACAATGATATAATCATGAAAAACGGAATAATTTTAGAATTAACATCGTCTGAATCATCTAAAGCGGTATACAAATCGCAGATCACACACTTTTCAATTGAATGCTTTCTATGAGGAGTATAAGAGTGTCACACAATAGAATAGAGAGAATAGAAAAGTGTGGATTTCATGATATGAGTGCTAAGCTTAGAATTCTGGACTTCGTAAAGCTGAAAATAATCTCACTGAGTATAGAATATTACTTAGCCTAGGTTGGCGTGCAAAGTCTGTTGGATCCTGTGGATGGCAAACAACACTAGAAGGGGGGGTTGAATAGTGTTGTATAAAGATAAAACTTTTTCGTTCTTTAATCAATCAACACAAAAACAAATCCTTCTAATGTTGCCTAAGAGCCCAAGTAGAGCGATCTACGCTTGGTTCTTAATCAACAATATAATTTAAAGTGCACATCGAATATTCACAGCAGGTAGTCGACTCCTTATGAGCAGTAGTCGACTCCCAGAGTATATGTTAGGACAAATAAAATATGAATGAGAATTTCAGCGTATATGGATAAAATTGATCTTTGCAGTACATAGAAGATATAAATGAAAAGATGATCAAACACAGAAAATGCAAGCGCAAAGACAAGGATTTTTATCCTGGTTCCCCACAACCCTGGGTACGTCCAGTCCCCGACCAATCCGGTACGAGATTTCCACTATCTGCCTTAGCAAATACAAGCACCTAACTTCACTCATTAGGATTTCCAACGACCTAGCCTTGACCAGGATTTCCGAACACAACGCCTAGACTTGTCTAGGGTTATACCCTTGCCTCACAAACCGAGGACTTTCCAACTGGCAACAACTAGACTTGTCTAGTGTTCCAACAAATTAGCACAATGAGAGATTTGTTCAATACTCTTCAAAAAATGATAGAGATTGAAAATACACCCGATTCTATAGCCAATCAAAAGATAGACAATTGTGTAGTGGCTTAATAGAATGATAGTCTAGATCACACAAAGATACGAGATAAGTTCTTTGTGATCTAGGGCTTTTTCAAAAATCCTTCAAATAGAATTAAAGAAAAATAATAGAGAGGATTTTGAAAAACAATTTAGCCAACAAAATAATAATATGATCTTCAAAAGAATTGAAAGAAAAATATTGCAAGATCAAAAACTGAAATTAAAATTGGCTAGAGAAAAATGAGAGAGCTTTTTGATTCACGAGAGCTTTTGCGAATTTTGATTTTCAAATGTTGTATTTTTCACAAAAGAGTTAAGCTCTATTTATAGGGAAAAAACTGGGATTTGAATTTTGAATTTCGTTTGACTTTTGTCCCAAAAATTTCGGAGTAAATTGCTCAAAAGAATTTAAAATTCAAATTCAAAACGTCTGAAAATTTCCAGCAGGTAGTCGACTCCCTATATAGGTAGTCGACTCCCAGAGGAGTCTAGGAAATTTTCGTTCCTGACAAGTAGTCGACTCCCTACTTTAGGTAGTCGACTCCCAGAGGAGTTTTTCCTGCTGTTCTAGTCAAAAGTGTAGTTAACTCCAGGGTGCGTGAAGTTTCACTACGAGAATTATGAGGTGACTAGAAAAGCTCTTTAAAAACTATTTTTGAAGATAGTTAAAACATTTGTTTTGAAATCATTTGTGTGTGTGTTGTCTATTTGATATGGCTTTGACAAATATCCTAAAAGACACGACACACTCACACTAGACTCTGAACATGTCTTCGGCAGTTTTAGTCAACTTGATGAAGTGAAGATGAGTTTCTCTTTGAGCTTCTTGTTTTGTTTGAGCTTGAGCTTCATCACTTGAGTTTAGCCGTGTTCGTCTTTGTCGTGTAGCGTTGATGCGTGCTTCTTGGAGTATTAGTAGAGCTTCACGAAATCTGTATACTTAAAGTGTAGTGTAGTTAGTACACTAAGCATTCATTTGGTGTGCTCATCATCAAAATTACTTAGGGGTGGAATTCAATTTCCATCACTCTCCCCCTTTTTGATGATGACACCCAAATGCAAATTTTGAAGAAATACATGAATAATATTTCAAGTATACTTACTCCCCCTGCTTTGATGCGGTTCTCCCCCTGCATCGAAGCTATTAGAAATACAATTCTCATTTTTGCATTATATATTTTCTCCCCCTTGTCATCAACAAAAAGTAAAACATTAATTTCTACGGTTCATTAAAAAAATAAGAGGAATTCAATTCCATATGCCTGCAATGAAGATGTTAGTTCATAGAACAACTAAGTTTGGCATAGCAGATAACTTCATAGAACCTAGCATCACACAATAAGAGTTATTACAAACCATAGTTTAAGAGAACATTGTTTTTAAAAAAAAGAACCATTGTTTTGAAATAGAAGTGCATGAAGCTAAGGGTGACCGCTGTTCTTTTTCAGTTCCTTGATCTCTTCAAGGATCATAACAAGCGTTTCTTCAGTCATCTTCTTGCTTTGCACTACGATTTCCTTGAGGTCATCCACCTTTTGATTGAGATCTTCAAATCCTTTCTCCTGTGAGATCTTCAATTTTCCAATCTTTTTCAGGAGCATCTCCTGAAGTTCTAGGATGTAAGCAGGAATTTCTTCTTCTTCCTCGCCGCTTCCTTTTTCTTCTTCTTCACTTTCTTCATCAGAATCTGAAATTACAACCTTCTTACCTCGCCTTGAGGATGATGATCCTCCTTCGGTAGCGATTTTCTCTTCAGGGACGTTCTCATCAAGGTCATGATGGAGATTCATTCTCCCAAGAGCATGAACATCAAAGACACGAGCAGGTTCTAGAATGGTTGTTTCATGATCCAAAGGCACGTTAAAGCTAATGAATAGAATGGTCAGATAGTGCCCATGAGAAAGAGTGGAGGAAGGTCTGTCAGATGAGGCTGAAAGTAGGATGGAATCCATGATGACTTTAGCCCAATTCACACGAATGTTACCAAGAATGGCATAGATGCATTTAGCTTGTTTTTCAGAAAGGATAGCATGACTTCCAGATTTTTGAGTAATGTTATATGACAGAATATTAGCTAAAATTCTCGTCGGATAGCGAAGATGGCTACAAGGAAGTTTGGTCTGAAAGTGTTTACCAGGCAGATACATTCTCTCTAGGATATTCCCGTCAGTCATCTCAATTTTATCTAGGATCATACCGGAGTATGGGATTCCTAGGGCTTCACCTAGGGATTTTACAGTTATTGCAAGTTTGGTATCCAGAACCTTAGTAATGAAACGACTTTTTACGAGATCATAATCCATGTTTGCATAAAAGAGATGAACAAGCCTAGGATAACACATATACACATTTTCTGAGGAGAACAAATTTGCTAAGTTTTGGAAATCTAGCAGACTGTCAATACCGTAATTGATAACATCATTGAGTTTGACAAATCTTTCATGCAAGATAGGTTTCTTAGACACTTTAACAAAATGTTCATAGGTAGTTGATTTGAAGAGATAGGGTAGGATGATTTCTTTCTCAGAATCAACATTAGCAGTAGCAATTTTTCTCTTCTTGGGGAAAGCTCCTTTGAAAGGCATCTAGATAGAGTAAAAAAACAAAAAAATATATTTTTACACTACTAGATAACCAAGAGAAATGAAATAATAAAGTTCATGAAAGTAAAACAATTTTTACCTTGGGTAAATTTGAAGGAAGATGAAAAAAAATATGCTCCAAAAGTCCAAGCTCCAAGATGAAAACACAAGAGAGGAGAGGGGAAAAGGAGGTAGTCGGCTACCTCTAGGGTTTTCTTGGGGTTTTGTTTGAAGAGGTGAAGAGATGAGGAGAAATAGGATCCATTAGATCTAGATTTGGGTGGCTAGGATGGGTTTTAGACTTAGTGGGTAAGTTGTCTTAACGGATCTTGACCCAACCACTCAAATAGAACCCAATAGGAGTTAGTCAAAAAAGAGGCAACCCAGAATTTTACGCACTGGTAGTCGACTCCCTCCTGAGGTAGTCGACTCCCTCCTGGGTTGAGTCGTTTTCTCATCCCGGAGAAGGTTTGGTCCAGGTTGAGCGAGCTCTTTTAACAAAAAATATTTTTAGCAATAAAACACAATCATACATATAAGTTAATTTATTTTAACTCATTTAAATAATTATATAAATATAAAAAAAAATTTTCGATTCAGCCGTATGACTTCCTGAATTTTCTTCATTGTTTTCCTCCTTTTTAGAGCACCTGAAAAATAAGCGTTTTATGGTACTCTTTGGTTTTGAGTCCGAGGAGTTAGTCTTTAGGAAACCAAACCCAATACGGTTTAGTTCCTTCATGAACAATATACTTATAATTTTTGTTAAAATGAATCTGTTGAATAAAGTTAGTAGCGTACCTTTTTTTTGCTGATCAGATAATCTCTTTGGTACCCAGATGTTTAAAACATTATCGTTAGCATGATGCATCCTAGTGTGCTTAACCCGTTTCTTGGTATGATGAGAATCATAGCCAAGTCCGGTTTTGCTAGATGAAGCTTTTTGATTATCTATTATATTATCTAGCTTCCCTTTTCCTTTATTGAAATTCTCAATAATTTTCATCGTAGCGTCGTATTTATCTTTGACGGATACGAGAAGATTATTCAGACTTTCAACCTTTTCATTTTCTAGCAAAATATCCTTTTGTAAAAGATCATTTTTCTCTTTAAGAAGACTATTTTCTTTAATAGCTTCTTCTTTTTCTTTAGTCTCTCTTTTAGCAATTCTAAGTGTTTTTCTATGTTCTTTAATGAGCTTTTCATGCATTTTGCATAGCTCTTTATATGCTCCCCTATAGTCCAAGTCTTCATCATCGCTTGACAATGACTCATTGTCGCTCGATGAATCATGATGCGAGCTTACCTTGGAGGATGTAGATGCCATGAAACACATGCGTGCTGTCTCTCTTCTTTCATCATTATCTTCGTCTGAGGATTCGTCGGATGAAGAATCGTCGCTCTGATCGAAGGCTGCATAGGCTTCTTTCTTTGGTCGTCTAAACTTGCTTCTTGTATTGGTTCGTCTTTCATTATTCTCTTTGTTCTTCCCACGATCTCTGGAATCACGGTTGTTTCTTTCCAATGGACAATCTCTCTTGACATGTCCTGGTTTATTGCAACCAAAACAGATAATACCGTTAGTAGGTCTAAAAGATCGTTTTCCATACTTACTTGTGATAAACTCTTTAAAGTTCTTTGAGATGAACGCGATGTGATCTTCTTTGTCCGTGTAATCAGAGTCTTCTTCTTGAGCTTTGAATGCAAGATTTTTCTTCTTTGGGTTTTCTTCGATCTTCTTGTCTTCTTCAAGCTCGATCTCATATGCCATAAGATTTCCCATCAGTTCTTCGATGGTGAGATCCTTCACATTGTGAGCTTCTCGAATGGCCGTGGTCTTTCCCTTCCATTCGGGTCGAAGTGATCTTAGTATCTTCATCACCTGTTCATACTCGGAAAGTTTCTTTCCTAGTCCTGCAAGCTCATTTGTAATGTTAGTAAAACGAGTATTCACATCGGTGATACTCTCTCCTTCTTCCATTTTAAAAGTTTCGAATTTTGAATGTAATACATTTATACGAGATTCTTTTACCTTTTATGTACCTTCGTGACTTACCTGAAGAGTATGCCAAATTTGATGTGCTGTCTCACACTGGGAGACTCGATTGAACTCATTTCCTGTAACAGCGCAAAACAAGGCATTCATTGCTTTTGCATTGAGATTAGCTCTCTTCTTATCATCGATGGACCATTTTCCAAACTCAACATCGGTGGGAGCGATATACGGGACTTTGGTGATAGTCCATGCTTCAATGTCCAATGACTCTAGATGAGTCTTCATTCGGATTTTCCAGCTGGCGTAGTTGGTTCCGTTGAAGAGAGGTGGTCGCATAGTGTTCAGTCCTTCGGAGTGAAAAGAAGTTGATGACATCACTATTTGTAGCCTCGCTCCGATACCAAGTGTTGGATCCTGTGGATGGCAAACAACACTAAAAGGGGGGTTGAATAGTGTTGTATAAAGATAAAACTTTTTCGTTCTTTAATCAATCAACACAAAAACAAATCCTTCTAATGTTGCCTAAGAGCCCAAGTAGAGCGATCTACGCTTGGTTCTTAATCAACAATATAATTTAAAGTGCACATCGAATATTCACAGCAGGTAGTCGACTCCTTATGAGCAGTAGTCGACTCCCAGAGTATATGTTAGGACAAATAAAATATGAATGAGAATTTCAGCGTATATGGATAAAATTGATCTTTGCAGTAAATAGAAGATATAAATGAAAAGATGATCAAACACAGAAAATGCAAGCGCAAAGACAAGGATTTTTATCCTGGTTCCCCACAACCCTGGGTACGTCCAGTCCCCGACCAATCCGGTACGAGATTTCCACTATCTGCCTTAGCAAATACAAGCACCTAACTTCACTCGTTAGGATTTCCAACGACCTAGCCTTGACCAGGATTTCCGAACACAACGCCTAGACTTGTCTAGGGTTATACCCTTGCCTCACAAACCGAGGACTTTCCAACTGGCAACAACTAGACTTGTCTAGTGTTCCAACAAATTAGCACAATGAGAGATTTGTTCAATACTCTTCAAAAAATGATAGAGATTGAAAATACACCCGATTCTATAGCCAATCAAAAGATAGACAATTGTGTAGTGGCTTAATAGAATGATAGTCTAGATCACACAAAGATACGAGATAAGTTCTTTGTGATCTAGGGCTTTTTCAAAAATCCTTCAAATAGAATTAAAGAAAAATAATAGAGAGGATTTTGAAAAACAATTTAGCCAACAAAATAATAATATGATCTTCAAAAGAATTGAAAGAAAAATATTGCAAGATCAAAAACTGAAATTAAAATTGGCTAGAGAAAAATGAGAGAGCTTTTTGATTCACGAGAGCTTTTGCGAATTTTGATTTTCAAATGTTGTATTTTTCACAAAAGAGTTAAGCTCTATTTATAGGGAAAAAACTGGGATTTGAATTTTGAATTTCGTTTGACTTTTGTCCCAAAAATTTCGGAGTAAATTGCTCAAAAGAATTTAAAATTCAAATTCAAAACGTCTGAAAATTTCCAGCAGGTAGTCGACTCCCTATATAGGTAGTCGACTCCCAGAGGAGTCTAGGAAATTTTCGTTCCTGATAAGTAGTCGACTCCCTACTTTAGGTAGTCGACTCCCAGAGGAGTTTTTCCTGCTGTTCTAGTCAAAAGTGTAGTTAACTCCAGGGTGCGTGAAGTTTCACTACGAGAATTATGAGGTGACTAGAAAAGCTCTTTAAAAACTATTTTTGAAGATAGTTAAAACATTTGTTTTGAAATCATTTGTGTGTGTGTTGTCTATTTGATATGGCTTTGACAAATATCCTAAAAGACACGACACACTCACACTAGACTCTGAACATGTCTTCGGCAGTTTTAGTCAACTTGATGAAGTGAAGATGAGCTTCTCTTTGAGCTTCTTGTTTTGTTTGAGCTTGAGCTTCATCACTTGAGTTTAGCCATGTTCGTCTTTGTCGTGGAGCGTTGATGCGTGCTTCTTGGAGTATTAGTAGAGCTTCACGAAATCTGTATACTTAAAGTGTAGTGTAGTTAGTACACTAAGCATTCATTTGGTGTGCTCATCATCAAAATTACTTAGGGGTGAAATTCAATTTCCATCAAAGTCAAGTAGTCCCTCTCTCACACATCATTGGATTCCCTCCCCCAAGCTTATCTATAAGCGTGGTGGCATAAAAAAATAGTCACATGCCCATTTTTGTAAAGCTCCAAAAGTAATGAAAATGAACACGAAAAGAGAGAAGAAAGAAAGAAAGAAAGATGGGATCTTTTATTGAGGATTTTTCCTCTTTTCTTTTTCTTTTTCTTTTGTTTTTTTTTGATATAGCATATATACACAATGATCCCAACTCAAAGAGAGATAATGATATACAAGAATATTTTCTCCTTTTTTTTAATTCGGGAAATTTGGAGCTAGGAATTAATAGCGGGGGAAATGCCATATAATAGGATCGCTAAGGGGAGGTTAACCAATGATTTTAAAAGTAGAGAAATGATGTTCAAGATTTGTGGAGAAAGAAATAAACATATCTCTCGGTTCACTCTATAAGACATGCACGACAACTTCAGCAGGGTAATCTAATCTACTCAGTTTCGATCACAAAAAAGCTAACTAATCCAGATTTATCATAGCTAACATCATTCAATCGTCCTGAAGTGAAATGTACAGTTCATGCATATAGAAGTGATATAGGAAAAGAAATCGGTACTCCAGATATAAGCATTCAATGCGTGAATCTTGGTGTGTTTTCTGCGACAGCATACATATGAATATTCAGACTCAGCTAATAATAAAATTCCATCCATTTTCATGTGGAAAAAAGGTGTGTGTTACTATCTCTAAATGCAAGGCAAATCGCATCATATGATATCAGAAATAAAGTCTAAGACATGACAAATATAGCATGCATATAGAGTAAGCTAACTCCACGTTATCATCATCACAGAAAAGTCATCTCTAGCATGAGATGAAAAAGAAAATAAAGATAAAGGGGAAAATAGAACTATTTACAATGCGGCACACAGAAAAATAAGAAAAACGTGATGCATGGTAAAATAAAAGAAAAGTGATGAAAATAAGTGCAAAAGCGGAAAATGGCGTGAAAAGCTAAAAATAAAGGTGGTAAATCAAAAAGAACGTGAGAACTCACTCCCCCAAGCTAAATGGCACAGTGTCCTCAATGTGCAAAGTGTGGCGCACCAAGAGACAAGTAATGTGAGGGGTAAGTGAGGATGCATGCATGATGGAAGGAAAGAAAAAAAAGGAAAAATAATGAAACGAAAAATATGATGCGGACATGATGCATGCAGATATAGGAGTGATACAGATATATAGGTGTGGCACCAAAAACTCTCCCTCTCGCCCAAAATAGATATATAAAGATACGATCAGAAGGAGAATCCCAAAATAAGTGAGGGGAGGGGGGTGGTCAAAAAGCATCAGGACCCAGCAGAAACGGGCAGCATAACGGCAAAAATAATCGATGGCATCAAGGGTGCCTAAGAAGGTGGTGCTGCGCCGTCTCCGTCCTGAGGCGGAGGTGGTGGTGGTGGTGGTGCAGGCTGCTGAGCGGGTGTGGGTGTGGAAGTGGTAGCAGGCTAAGTATGTGTGGAAGTGGTAGTGGGAACCTGCTGGGTGGGCGGGGGTACGCGTGGGAGGCGCTCCAGGACCTAGGTAAGACAGTAGTGAATGTGCGGGAGCAGGTCAAAGCGGCCAGCCATCGCAGTGACGGTGGCGGACAGGGTCCGAAGGTCGCCTCTGAGGCCACTCACCGCCCCCTCGAGAGCACGAATGCTCTGAAGTACAGTGTCAGGGGGAGGTGGTGCAGAGGGGCGCACCGGTCGGGGCTGTGCAGGTCGGGGCTGGCGTACTCTGGTGGCGTAGGTGACAGGCTCAGCAGGCAAGGGAACAAAAGGAGCTGCACTCGCGAGTGGGGGCCTAGCCTCGGTGCGAGGCTGGGCAGGACGGTGAGAAGTGGAGGCAGCAGCAGTGAAAGAAGAATACAGAAGTGGCGGCGAGGCGGCCAGAGAGGTCGGTGGCACAGAAGTGTGGACAGACGCCACGACACTCTCGGAAAATACAGCAGCGGTGGAGACAGAGGTGGAGACTACGGTCTCTACGGCAGGGGCGAAAGAGGGCTCTCCGCACTCGACTATGGTCGGTGGGCGCTCGGGTGGGGCAGAGGAAACGGGCTCGACAGACAGAGGGCCAGTGGTGGTGGTGACAGGCGTGGAAGCAGTGGAAGTGGGCTCAGCTAAGGTACTCCCGACACCGACAGCAGTGTGGACAGAGGTGTCGGGGGCGGCAGGAATATCAGGGATAGGCTGAGGGGCCACGGGGTCAACAGGGGTAGCAGGCTCGGCAGGTGCAACAGGGTCTGCGGCTGGGATCAGAACATCCATCACAGGGAGCCAGTCCACATGGGCCGGTGCTATCTGAGTCCGAGCTGGGCTCGGAAGAATCATGTAATCGGCACCGTAAGGGCCGTGCAGCCAGACCCAGTGTCGCTCACCATGCGGACGCAGCATCTTCATCCGGGCCATAACATCAACCGACAGAGAAGTGGGGCCCGGTGCGCGTCGCAGGTCGTCAGGGAAGTCCTCGCCGGTCATAAGGGCAAGCAAGGTAATCAGGCCGCCGCAGCATATCGGTGATCGAGCGCCCACCGATACGATGATGCGGTCCAAAAACCAAGCCGCAACATCAATCACGACGGCAGGGACCAACTCATCGCCCTCCCTAGATAGAGCTCTGGGCCGTGTCATCACGTAGAGAATATAGAGCTCTGGCGTGGACATCGTACCCGACTCATATCTGGCCAAAAAGGTCGTCGTCATAAGGCGCTGAGCTATACGGAGGCAGGGATGGACAATGGCCGAGGCCTTGGCCCTACTAGGGTCAAAGGCAGCGTGAAGACCCGTAATCCGGGCCCAGAAGGCACCGGCGTCGAAGGAAGGTGGGGGGATATGGGTGGGGGCGTAACCTCGGTCGGCCCCGGGGACGTCGGGCCATGAGAAGAAGGCTCTCATCATACCGAGAGTGACCTGGCACTCCCAGTCCATGAACCAAAACGAGCATCCCTCGTCAGTCCGGGCGATCGAACTAAGTACCTCAAGTGTCGGGCGGGTAAACGTATCCGCCGACACCTGAAAGAAATCTCGCCAGCCCACGTTGTCGTACAACGTGAGCATCCCCTCTAGTACCCCCAGGCGTCCTAGGTCGGCAAGGTGTGCAAACCTGGAGGGTACGATCGAGCGCTGGGAGATATGCTCGAAAGCGACGCGGTGTGCGTCGTTCCGGAACGTGATCCCCAGCGGCCCGATAAGTGGAGCCGGAGGTGGTGGCTGTGGAGCGGCAGGGAGCGGATGTGCGGGGTGTATGGGCTGTGCGGGCTCTGCAGGCTGTGCGGGGTGTGTGGGGCCTGCAGGCTGAACGGGGTGTGGTGGAGAAGGCGGAGGAGAGTCCTCCAACTCGTGGGAGGGGCCGGCATCATCCGACCGCTTCCGCTTGGCGGAAGCTCTCTTCGACAGCGGTCGTGTCTGGGGCGGTATATGGGCCCCGAGCACGCGTCGAAAAGCGTGAAAATTGCGGCGTGCGTAAAGTAAAGGAAAGAGTGTACCACGACACGCCGCGAGTGCAAATATGTGGAAGCGTGCAAAGAAGACGCCTCGACGTAGCCCGAATCAGTCCCTGGAAGCTCCCCTGGGCTCCCCTAAGCTCCCAGGAACAACCTGCGCATGAAATGGAGATATCAGCGAGTAATATTCAAAACGTATGTAACATTAGGGGTATAATAGATAAATATAGAAATCGATTTGGGTTTGGGGTTCGTTTAACGCATGGATCCTTGAAAAACACACAAAAGAGGAGAAAATAGGCTTAAATGGGGTTTACCGAAGGTGGCCGGAGTGGTGGCCGCCGGTGGCGACTCGGGCGAGGCGCGGCCGGCGGTGGCGGGGCGCGGCCGGCGGTGGCTGGCCGAGCAGTGGCGGCGGGGCGACGGTCGAGCGAGTGGGCGAAGGGTTCGGGCGAGGGAGCTGAGGGGTCGGGGCGCTGCGATCGGGATTTTACGTTTCGAAAAATGCGCCCGACCCCGCCCTTTATATAACAAAAGTTACGACTCGGCCGAGTGACTAGGTCGCTTGGCCGAGTGAACTTTAACGAAAAATCTCTCCACGCTACGCTTCGGCCGAGTGGCCGTGCCACCCTCGGCCGAGTGGAGTAAGTCCATTCTGCCGAGTGGCTCAAGCTACTCGGCAAGACTCGCCCTAGGAGCGTATCAGTTTTACTCGGCCGAGTGAATATATATACTCAGCCGAGTAGCAGTTATACTGAAATCAGGAAAATAAACAGAGAGTTGGGTATAGCAGACTTCCCTCGTTCGTGAGCGGCTCGGCCGGACGAACTTGCGTGCTCGGCCGAGTGACTAGTATACTCGGCCGAGTGAGCCTCATGTTCTGCTGTTTGTCTTCGTTTGGGCTCTAAACTCCGTCTTTCTTCCTCCAGTCGATTTCATCTTCCTCCTAAGCATCGAGCGCCTCGTGCATCCTTCGAATGATGGGTACCTCATTCTCCTCTCCTGTCAGGAAAAATAGGACCCGTTATCACAAGATTTTTGGGCGAACGACTCAAAACACTGAAAATTTCTAAAACAAAAATAAAAGAAAAATGAAAATAAAGCAATAACTGTCGGGTTGCCTCCCGATAAGCGCTCATTTAAGGTCGTGAGCTCGACCCCCTATGATTTTCAATTAATGCGGGATGTTTAGTGCATATGAGATGCACCCATCAAACTTTCCGGGGAGAACGCTTGGATTCGGAAGTTGCGGCGGCGTGTTCTCCCTCGGTGGTCTCCTGTCTCGAATAGTGTTGGGGGGAGGCTCCCCAAGCTAGCGTTTGCTCCAGTCATCCGCTTAACCGGTGACGCCGATTTCCGTATCGGCTGAGCTTTCTTCGGAGACTTTAATTTCGAGAGCTTGCAGTGCTCTCGAATCCTTGCGACATCAGCGTCGCCTTCATCATTTTCAGCAGAGAGGTCGGGGGAATCATCTATCTTCTCATCTCGGCCTAAATCCGGGCCTTCCTCGAAATCCTCATCGAATAGAGCGCCAATCGAGTGGGGGATCGCCTCCTCGATTACCTCATCAAGGAGGTCCATGTAGTCAAGCTCCTCGTGGTAAGGCATGTGTTTCATAGCCTTAGGAATGTGAAGCTCCACCTCGATGTTGCCGGCGTTCAAAGTTAGTGTACCTTCCCGCACGTCGACAATGACACCGGCGGTGGCGAGGAACGGGCGTCCAAGTATCAATGACGTATCTCCCTCCTCCTTAACGTCCATGATCACGAAGTCACATGGAAAGCATATGCCCCCCGGGACTTGTAGCGGGATGTCCTCGGCGATTCCTACCGGCCTCGTTATCCGCCCATCGGCCAATTGTATCCGCATGTCGGTAGGTTTCAACTTCGTCCCGGTGTTTAGCCTTAAGAACATGGAGAGAGGCATGAGGCTCACACTAGCCCCTAAATCTACCAACGCCTTTTGTAGAGGGACACCGCCCAAGGTGCAAGGAATTCGAAAACTCCCCGGATCTTTGAATTTGGCCGGCTCCTTCTCTCTCTTGGTGAACCAAGATCCCTCCTCGGCTAGCATGATCTTTTCCTTCCTCTTCCCCCCCGAAATCAAATCCTTTAGAAATTTAGCATATGTGGGGATTTCCACGATGGCGTCGAGGAAGGGAATGTTGAGGCTAACTCCTCTCAGATACTCGAGAAACTTTGCTAGCCTTTTCTCCATTTTCGCTCTAGCAAGCCTTTGGGGGAATGGGACCGGTGGCATGAAGCGCCTCTCCTCAATCAATTGCTCCGCTCTAGATTTCTCCTTCTCTTGCGGCTCTTTCTCCTTCTCAACTTCAACTACCGGCTCAATTGGCTCCAAACTTTCCTCCACGGGCTCCTTGGTAGGAATCATGGCGGGGGTGGTGTCCTTCCCGCCTCTAGTAGTGACGGCAACTACGACATTGATGTGGCCGGTGTTGCCCCGTGGGTTTTGCTCGGGTTGCGCCGGAAATTGTTGAGTATTCCGATTGAGCAACGCCAATTGCTCCGAGATTTGAGCGACAACGGTTGTAAGGGAGTCTTGGCCCGCCTTCAAGGTAGCATTGACCTTCTTTTGCTCGACCATAAACGCCTCCACTCTAGCTTCGAAGTCGGATTGTTGTTGAGCTTGTGGAGGGTTTTGATTTTGATTTCTCCACCCTTGGTTGTATCCGGGCGGCCTATAAGGTGGAACTTGTTGCTTCGGTTGGAAATTTTGTTGTGGAGGCCCCCTCGGCGGATAGTGTTGTTGTTGGGGTGGGGGGTGGTGGTCGAGCTTGTTGAGGTGGTTGTTGTGGCAGGTTCAAAGCTCCTTCATTGTTGGCGTAAGAGAATCCGGGATGATTTCTTGTGGCCGGATTGGCCCAATACCCTTGGTTCCCCGCGGCGTATTGTACTTGCTCCAAGGATCCTTCTCCTTGCTCTCCTCCCGAATACATGGCTTGAGATTGGTCTTGCCAATCACACATTTGGTTCGTTGGTGCGGAGGTGGAAGGGGTTCCTTGGGGCTCCGTGATAAACTTCTCCAGTCTCTCCACTACCTTGTGGAGAGAATCAAACTTTCTTGTAAGCTCCGCTATGGCCTTCACCTCATAGATACTAGTTGGCTTCAAGGAGGACGTAGAGTGTCCTCGCTCATCGCCCCATTGTTGATTGTTTGAGGCCATCTCCTCAATTAGGGCCGTAGCTTCTTCGGGAGTCTTTGATAAGATAGCACCATTCGCCGCGGCATCAATAATTTGTTTGGTCCCCGGTTGGAGACCATTGTAGAAGATATGGACTAGCTCCCAATCTTCAATGCTATGGTGCGGGCATTGATGCTACAGATCTTTAAAACGCTCCCAAGCCTCATAGAGCGTCTCTTGGGGTCCTTGCTTGAAGGACATAAGAGCGCTCCGGATCTTCACCGTTTTGGAGGGCGGATAGAACTTGTCAATGAATGCACTTGCCAACTCGTCCCAAGTGGTGAAGACTCCCTCAGCTTGCATCCTCAACCAATAAAGTGCCTTGTCCTTTAGTGTGAAGGGGAAGAGACGTAGTCTGATGGCATCGATGGAAACCCCCGGCATCTGAAATGTGGCGCACTTCGACAAGAATAATTGGATGTGGTAGTGGGGATTTTCATGGGCATTCCCATGAAATGGATCCTGCTGCATCAGAACCACTAATCCAGTCTTCAGCTCAAAGTTCTTGTCGGCCGCCAACTCCGGTATGGCAATGGATGAGGTCGTAGAAGAGGTCTTAGGCCGGAGCCTATTGCGAATAGAAATTATCCTCGCCATTCTTGCCGCTAATTGGTCCGCAGTTTCCGGGTTGGTCATAAACATCCCTTCCCGATCTTGTCTCCTCTCCGCTCTAATTCTCCGCGCGATACGTTCGATCTCGGGATCAAATAATATACCTTCAGGGTCCGCAGTGGATCTCGTGTACATGCACCGGAGAACAAAGTTTCAAAGAAGCGATTAGCATAATGGAAGGGTTAGGTAAAAATAAAGAAATAAAATAAAAAGAAAGAAATAGCTAGGGTGGTAAGATCAAACGCAATCGCCTCCCCGGCAACGGCGCCAAAAACTTGATCGCTCCGGAATGTAACCCAAAGAACGGTTGTAGTTTTATCGCAAGCGCACGGTATAGCGGCGAGCGGGTTATCGAACACATGGAGGACGAATGAAAGTGCTTGCTCCAATCAACCTGGCTATTAAAAAGAGAGAAATTTGCCTTTGGCGATCCTGTCACAATCGTCAGACAAAGTACGGAAATATCAAATCAAACAAAGAACGTCTAGGGAATGGGGAATTCCCACTACTCGCCGTATCCCGTCAATGTGGTTCATTGGTATCAAAATTTCTAGAATAAAATTTTGGATGAACTAGTTGCAACTGAATGTAATACCTAGCTCACGCTCTCGCGCTGTTGCCGGTCTATAGCTATCCTAGGTTCGGGTCCAATCTCTTGCAAACCCTAGCCTAGGGAAGCTAGCATTAGGATCAACATCATAATTCAATCGCTCCCCGAGCCCACTCTCGTGCAAACTCGGGCCACGACCTAGGTTGGGATAGTTCTTACCCGTCCAATCTCTTGCAAACGGGTATCGGCATGGAATTGCAACCGAAAACCCTAGTATCGGTCCAATCTCTTGCAAACCGATACTACGGAAATTCGACTCCAACCCAATTCGGATTTCTAGGGTTTCCTATCAAATTGGGATCCAATCTCTTGCAAATCCCAATCGATATGAATACCTAGCTATCCGTAATAAATCGATCCCAAACTAACCCTAATAGCAATTCTAGCTAAATTTCTACCAATTCATCACAAATCTGAAATTGGGCTCGTAGGGTTCATCCACACGCCCCAAGACGTGGGGACTACTCACAATTCATAGCACAAACACAAAAATAATCAATGAAATTGATAAGAGAATTCATCACAATATTGAGATATGCAATAAAAATAGAATTTTTAGAGAAGGGATACACAAACCAATGGAGTTCTTCAAATAATCCAACAAAAATCAACTTTTGTCTCCTCTCCAATCACAAGAATAAAGCTAAAAAGTTAATCTAAAAAGCTGCAAAAATCTAAAGGGAAAATCTCTCAAAACTAGGGTAAAAACAGGGGTTAAATACCCCCCAAAATCGTCCAAAAAACTGTGACCAAAATACCCCTGCGCAGCCTGAAATCCGCAATTTTCGCTACAGGCAGCACGTCGCACTCGGCCGAGTGACAAAAGTCGCTCGGCCGAGTGAGAAACCCTGTAAATTTCCAGCAAGTCGGGGCTTTTAGGGGTCTTCACTTCGGGAGTCGCTCGGCCGAGTGAGTTGTCGTCACTCGGCCGATGGCTTCTTGGTACTCGGGCGGTCGGTAATTGCCACTCGGCCGAGTGGGTCTTCTGAAGCTCAGGCAGACGAAAAACAGTAAGTTGGCGATTTTTGACATGCGTCGTCTGGGTGCCACTCGGGCGGACGGGATCTCGTCACTTGGCCGATGTGGCTTCCGTCGCTCGGCCGAGTGCACGTATGGAGCGTATCCGATCTGGTCGGCCGAGCGGTGTCTCGCTGGTCGGCCCGAGCGACTCCTTCACTCGGCTGAGTGGGACACCAAAAATGCCCAAACAGCTTGTTTTGGCCTCCTCGTCGCTCCTGCGACATTCTTTCTTCTTCCGCTCCTCTCCAACACAAAATACCCCTCGGGGAGGTCGTCGGTGCCACTCTGGAGTAGGCGTATCTCGAGATCACTCCAAATCGCTCCAAATCACCTGAAGTGCGACAAAAACAACAAATCGTGAAAAGCATCGCAATATCGTCGATATATCGTGAAAAACATGATTTGGGTGATCTAAATGGCATGCAAACATGCGGGAAAAAGGTGTAAAATAAGGAGTGATCACTAACCTAAGAAGGTCTTTATTTTTCTTTTGATTATCAAATAAGAAAGAAAATTAAAACAATAAACTTCTTAAGATCATCACATGAATTAGAGGTTTTAATTATCACATAATTAACATGCAATTCGTATTTGTTGCAACATTAGAACAAAGTAGACATGGCTCTGATATCAATGTTGGGATTTTCAAGGTCCCTTATGGCATATTTTCTAACCTGTCCTAAGTCGGACGAACAAAAATATAAAGGAAGCAGCGGAAAATTATTATTAAATTCTTTTAATAAAAGCTACCCTAAGGAAACATGCTCCCTAGCCAAGATTATCTACTGACTCGGGTTGGGTCTGACCAACTCGAGAAAGGTCTAACTACTGCAAAATATGAAAAGCATAATAAAAGGGACTCACCCGGAATCTTGCCTTGGTACAGGCAAGACGTACCGCATCGCCTTCTCGCATCGCGTCTCGAGCTGAGTCGCTTTCTGAACCGCACTGCTCCTCGCCTTGAGCTGAACCGCCTCCCGAGCCGCACCGCGCCTTCGAGCCGATCACTTCCCGAAGAAAGTTTTACTTGGGCAGACCACGCCAGAGATTTCTGGATCAGATCCAAACATCCTCGTAGTCTTGCTAGGACCCGACTGGAGGATAGAAAGAACTATAGAGGAAGAATAATTTAAGTCTTGATTGATTGTACTCAAAAATCAGGAGCTCCTTAATCAGAGACTTAGTGCAAAAAACAATGAAAAGATGGCACCCCTATTTATATAGGAGGCTGACCCCTCCTCATTTGTCACGAGCAATGTGGGACAAAAAATAGTGAAGACATATTTAATTAAGTTAGAGAGCCTTTCTCAAAGGCCTAACTTCAGTCAATTAAATCTTCCTCACCATTGAGCTCTAGAGATTATACAAGTTATCATTTCGAATGGCTAGGAATGGTGAACGCATAGGAACAAACGGTGACGAAATCCGACTTTGTTTGACCCCTCAAACAATTGCTCAAAGTTGAGCAAAAGTCACACGTTTCGTAGCTATCAAGGGTTTCAAAAACCCTAACTCAAGACAACTTAAGTTGCGGGCACGCCCGCTAAGCTAGCAGGTGCACCCGCTAAAGGCAATGGGCGCGCCCCTATTGGGCGCACCCGAAGCAGGCGCACGGCCTTATGTGCCCAGTGGGCCACGCTTGCTGGGTTCATCGGGCCCACTAAGTTTAGCGGGCCGTGCCTGTTGAACACAACGGGCTATGCCCATTTCACTTGCGGGTGGACCCGCTTGTCTAAGTGGGTCTAACCCACCTTTGCCTTGTGTTGTTTTTGCATTTCTGGGCTTGTTAGAGCCCATATTCCAACGCGGTTTGTTCCTGCAGATTCCTCAGGAATGTTGAGTATTTGTGTTTCATACCAATATTATTTTGATGATAATCACAACATTATGTTGTTGCTAATGACTCTCTTATTTTAGTCACATAGTTACATTTCAAGAATATCATTTGTGGAGACTAAACACTTGGTGTAAGGATGGACATCAAGTGGAGAAAGACTAAAGCTTGGACTCAAGGGGTGTCAAAGCTTGGAAATGATGGGGAGCATCAAGGTATCAAGATTGGAGCTATAGACTCTAAGGATAGCAATGTAATCCATGTAACATTTCCTTTATTGCTTTCTCTCTCATTTAAGTCTAGGTAATGTAATGCCTTGATAGATGGTCTACTCATTCATGCATATGCATTTAACCATCTTAGTGAGCCTTAGGATTATCATAGGATCCAACCCAATAGGCTCATCATGACCAAAGACTCATTTGGAGTTTTTGGTTCTCCAACAATCGCCTGCTGAAGAGTTCACAGTCGACTTGGTGATTTCCAGTCGCCTGTCGAGCCTTCTACAAACGACTATGATGCACGGCTCAAGTCAACATTTCTATTGACTCTACTTGAGCTTTTTGCATCAGTCGACTGATTCTCAGTTTACAGTCGCCTGTATATTTGCAGTCGCCTGTGAATTGGTCAACAGTCGTCTGAGTAGCGTAAGTGCAACTTCTGCTTCTCTCTGTTTTTCTCCATCTCCTGCAGCAGTCGACTAATGAAGGATTTACAGTCGCCTGATTATTTTATAGTCGACTATATCCTTGTCATCAGTCGCCTGTATGCTTTCTGGAGAAAGAGTGCAGCTCTCTGTTTTATTCCATCCCCTGCAGAAGTCGCATGCTGAAGGTGTTACAGGCGCCTGTCCTGTTTACAGTCGACTGTATTGACTTCATCAGTCAACTGTCGAGGTTCAGATTATAGCCGTTGGATATTTTCTAGCCGTTGGATAGTCGACTGTCATTTGTTCATCAGTCGATTGTCAATGACGTTTCTGTCCTGAAACTAGCCGTTGTAGCTTTTTGTTTTTAGCTGTTTCCTTAGGTTTTGAGGGTTGATATATGGTTCCTATATATATGAGAGGGATGAGTTCATAGGAACTTCTTGATGCTATTGAAAATCATTAGAGATTGATTAAGCCACTCTCAAACTCTCTCATTTCCCTCTTTGAGCTATCATTCCTCTTCATGCATTGAAGTCCAGCTCAAGGGAAATCATCCAAGTGCTTTCAAGCAAATCTCAACACTTGGAGATCCTCTTCTATGCCTTGCATTCATCTATGAGTAAGCATCTCAAGGCATAGGTAAGAGTATTTATTTTACTTGGTGTTTCTTTGCAACTCTAATTCTCTCTATGGGAATTAGTCTCTCTCTTTGTGGGAGTATATCTCTTTGTGGGATTAGGATATTCTCTTAGTGGGAATAAATCTCTGTGGGAGTAACTCTCTTAGTGGGAGTTTGGTGGCCTAGTGTAGGGCTAACCCTAATTCTCTGAGTGGGAGTTAGTAATTCTCTAGGTGGGAGTTTGACCCCTGTGTAAAGTTGGTTGGGTCCTTGTGTAGGGCAAAATCCTCTTGGTGAGGTATCTCTTTGTGGGATTTGTATTCACTTCTCTTTGTGGGATTATAGTGAATATTGGTGTGGCTGGACGTACCCAAGTTTGGGGAATCAGGGTATATTCTCGGGTTTGCGTTTGGATTGATTGTGTCGATTAATTCCTCTTGCATTTATTATTCCGCATTTGAAAGTTTAATTTTAATTGGACAGTTTATTGCCATTACACTATTCACCCCCCTTTAGTGTGTTGTTGTTAGTATTGCAAGGGTAAGGCGATCCTTACAATTGGTATCGGTGCAAGGTTATAGCATACTGCAACGATGGCATTCAACGCTACATCTACATCTCCTGAAGAAGGTCATTCTACCGTTCGACCCCCGCTCTTCAACGGAACCAACTACCCAAGTTGGAAGATCAGGATGATGATCTATATGGAGGGTCAAGACCTATGGGACATCACAGAGGTGCCATTTGAGAAGCCCACTACTCCTGCGGCTTCAAGGACAAAGGCAGAGAAGGACTCGATTAAATTCAATGCGAGGGCTATGAATGCATTCCATTGTGCCCTCTCAACAAATGAGTTCAACCGCATCTCCATGTGCAAAACGGCCAACGAAATTTGGCATACTTTGGAGATATGTCATGAAGGGACTACAAAGGTAAAGAAATCTAAACAAACTATGTTTAGATCTAAATATGAAATGTTTAAGATACAGGAAGGAGAAAGCATTTCAGAGATGTTCACAAGGTTCACAGATATCGTGAACGCTTTGGAGGGACTTGGAAAGATGATTTCCAAATAGGATCGTGTAGAGAAGATCCTTGATTCTCTCACATCTCATTGGGAGTCAAAGGCCAACGGAATTTTGGAGTCATATGACATGTCCAAATTCACTGTTGAGGAGTGCATCGGAAATCTCATGGCGTATGAAGTGAAGCTTCAACACAAGAAGGAGATTCAACCATCGAAGCCCGAGAAGCCGGAGAAGCAAATGGGGGTTGCATTCCATGTCAAGTAGGAGCCAATCAAATGGAGGAAGAAATTCCATCGAGAAGCTCCTAGTGAAGAAGATGAGCTAGAAGAAGCGAGTGGAGAAGAAATTGAGGATCTTGCCGAGCAATTCAAGGCATTCCTCAAATGCAAGCAAGGTAAATCTTTGTCAAAATTTGCCTCCAATTCTAACAAGGTTCCTACTTGTTACACTTGCAGTTGAAATGGTCACATATCCACCGAATGCCCCTCCAAACCCAACAAAGAGACTTACAAGGGTAAAGGGAAGAAGCATTGGAAAGGGAAGTCCAAGTCCAAAAACCAAAAGAAAGGGCTTGTCGGGACATTTGATGATTCAAGTGAGGATACATCAAGTAACGAAGAAGAGGATGACAAGGAGGAAACTCATGCTTGGTGTGTGGAAATTGATGTTCCTAAACCAATCCTCTCTGGCTCAAATGAAGAAGAGTTAGAAGCTTGGCTCAACGCCTATGAGGAATCGTGCCTCATGGCAATCGGGGAGAAGTCATCATCAAGCTCTAGCGAGGAAGAAGACGATGATGAGATTGAGGAGAAGATCTCATACGAGGAGCTTGAATATCGTTTCGATATGGTCTCTGAAAAGACTAGTAAGTGCATCAACTCTTACAATAGATTAAAAGCAAAATATAAGATTGCTAATAATAGAGTGCATGGACTAGAAATTGCTAGTGTAATTCATGATGAAATGTATGATTGTGACACTAGTGAGAGAGACACACTTCTCTCTCAAGTTAAGAAATTGAGTATGTCTAATGATAATCTTGTTACTCAAAACCTTGGCTTAAAAACTCGCATTCAACAACTAACGTTGAAATGTGAAGAGGAATCCCGTAAGCTCAAAAGCTTTGTATATTCTAGGGATTCACTCCACGATTTGCTTGAAAAACAACATCCGGCAAATCATAGAGGAGGTTTGGGATATATTCAAAATGTGGCACCCAAACCCACCTCTAATTTCTCTTATGGTGCTAATACAAGAAATATTGCTAAAGCACCTAAGAAGAATCACCATGCTTTCTTATATAACAATAACACCAACAAGAAGCATGTAAATCACAAGGTAATGAGGAAGAATGAGAACTCTTCATTTTTTGCTAAGAAGCAAAATCCTCATTCTATGCATGCCAAGAAATTCGTTTCTACACCTAAGCATGCCACATCAATCCCTCTTGCAAAGGCAAAACCCTTGCCTAGGAAATCCTTGAGTTTATGGATTCCCACTAAGGTTAGTGTCCAAGAGAGGGATAGTTACATCAACTCTCTAGTTAGAGATGTGATCACCTCATGTGATTACATTAGGAAATCAAACTCCTCTTGGGTTTGGTTTCCTAATGTTTAGGTTCCTCACACATAAGCATATTGCATGGGTATTGTGCTTAGATGTTTATTTTTACCATACCCATTGTTTGTGTGTGTTTCATGATTTTGAAAATATTTTCAAACTTATTTTTCATGAAAATGGGGACCTTGGAGAAGACATTGTCATGCATGCACGTGTTGATCCATATGTATGACAATGGGGAAGTTATTATATCTAATATGTTTAGAATATTTTAAAACATATTTTGACTCTCATTTTGGGGTGTGTTTGAGATTATTGTTTACAATTGGTTATTTTTGGTCTCAAACTAAACTCCTTAGATATTGCCAACATGTTTCATGTTTTATTTTGTTTTGACAATGTCATTGTGTATCTTTGAAGCTTGTTTTTTCCATATTTATTGCTTTGATACACTTTATGCCCATGGCTCCAATATTTGTATATCAATTGGTAAAGAGGATTATTTTCCAAGATTCTTTGTCTATAATTGGTATTACCTCAATTGTTAGAAATTGTTTATCCCCTACTTTACAATTAGTATTAGATCCTAGAAGTCAAGACTTGACCATTTCTATGATCTAGGGGAAACATGGGATAGTGATTGATACCCACTAATTTTTACAAATTTGGTATCATACATCTCCTTTTATCTTGCATATTGTCACATCTTTGATTAAGATGACAAAGGGGGTGTATTTATGATGTCCACCTTTTTGACGATGTCAAGGGGGAGAGATATATGCATTATGTAAATATAATTCTTGTAATTCATAGATATGCATTTGGGGAGAGATATATCTTTGGGGAGAGATATATGGGATTGTATAAACCATTCATGTTTACATGATATTGACTATTGCAATTGGTTTATGTAATCTATGCATACCTATTATATGTCACCTTGATATCTCATTATCTCATTTGGCATAATGAGTATTTATTATTGTGTATCTCATTTTTCAATTGGTGCATATAAGTAGGGGGAGCTCATTAGCATTGTGCTTTATTTCTTTATGTTTTACATAATGTGTGTCATCATCAAAAAGGGGGAGATTGTTGAGTATTGGTGTTTCATACCAATGTTATTTTGATGATGATCACAACATTATGTTGTCGCTAATGACTCTCTTATTTTAGTCTCATAGTTACATTTCAAGAATATCATTTGTGGAGACTAAACACTTGGTGTAAGGATGGACATCAAGTGGAGAAGGGCCAAAGCTTGGACTCAAGGGGTGCCAAAGCTTGGAGATGATGGGGAGCATCAAGGCATCAAGATTGAAGCCATAGACTCTATGGATAGCAATGTAATCCATGTATATTTCCTTTATTGCTTTCTCTCTCATTTAAGTCTAGGTTAATGTAATGCCTTGATAGATAATCTACTCATTCATGCATATGCATTTAACCAATCTTAGTGAGCCTTAGGATTATATAGAATCCAACCCAATAGGCTCATCATGACCAAAGACTCATTTGGAGTTTTTGGTTCTCCAACAGTCGCCTGCTGAAGAGTTCACAGTCGACTGGGTGATTTCCAGTCGCCTGTCGAGCCTTCTACAGACGGCTGTGATGCACGGCTCAATTCAACATTTCTATTGACTCTACTTGAGCTTTTCGCATCAGTCGACTGATTCTCAGTTTACAGTCGCCTGTATATTTACAGTCGCCTGTGAATTGGTCAACAGTCGTCTGAGTAGCGTAAGTGCAACTTCTGCTTCTCTCTGTTTTTATCCATCTCCTGCAGCATCCGACTGATGAAGGATTTACAGTCGCCTGATTATTTTACAGTCGATTGTATCCTTGTCATCAGTCGCATGTATGCTTTCTAGAGAAAAAGTGCAGCTCTCTGTTTTATTCCATCCCCTGCAACAGTCACCTGCTTAAGGCTTTACAGGCGCCTATCCTGTTTACAGTCGACTGTATTGACTTCATCAGTCGACTGTCGAGGCTAAGGTTATAGCTGTTGGATATTTTCTAGCCGTTGGACAGTCGACTGTTATTTGTTCATCAGTCGACTGTCAATGACGTTTCTACCCAGAAACTAGCCGTTGCAGCTTTTTGTTTTTAGCTGTTTCCTTGGGTTTTGAGGGTTGATATATGGCTCATATATATATGAGAGGGCTGAGTTCATAGGAACTTCTTGATGCTATTGCAAAGCATTAGAGATTGATCAAGCCACTCTCAAATTCTCTCATTTCCCTTCTTGAGCTCTCATTCCTCATCATGCATTGAAGTCCAGCTCAAGGGAAATCATCCAAGTGCTTTCAAGCAAATCTCAACACTTGGAGATCCTCTTCCATTCCTTGCATTCATCTATGCGTAAGCATCTCAAGGCATAGGTAAGAGTATTTATTTTACTTGGTGTTTCTTTGTAACACTAATTCTCTTTGTGGGAATTAGTCTTTCTCTCTTTGTGGGAGTATATCTCTTTGTGGGATTAGGATATTCTCTTAGTTGGAATAACTCTCTTTGTGGGAGTAACTCTCTTAGTGGGAGTTTGGTGTCCTACTGTAGGGCTAACCCTAATTCTCTGAGTGGGAGTTAGTAATTCTCTAGGTGGGAGTTTGACCCCTGTGTAGGGTTGGTTGGGTCCTTGTGTAGGGCAAAATCCTCTTGGTGAGGTATCTCTTTGAGGGATTTGTATTCACTTCTCTTTGTGGGATTATAGTGAATATTGGTGTGGCTAGACGTACCCAAGTTTGGGAAACCAGGGTATATTCTTGTGTTTGTGTTTGGTTTGATTGTGTCAATTATCTCCTCTTGCATTATTATTCCGCATTTGCAAGTTTAATTTTAATTAGACAATTTATTGCCATTACACTATTCACACCCCCCCCCTCTAGTGTGTTGTTGTTAGTATTGCAAGGGTAAGGCGATCCTTACAAGGAAGTCCTCTTCAATCCCAAATGCTTTAATCTCACAATTAACTTGTAAACTTAATAATTATATTGCATCAAATGCATTCCTCTTTACGATCTTCCTATAACTAAGACGTGAATACTACTCAGTGTGAGACCCTACAGCCTGACCCCACTACAGGTTGGGACTTGAAGTCCCTAGACGACAGTAACCACGAGCAGCATATGTCATCCCTGTTTCAGAATCATACTTACGTGATTGACTTGTCGGCAAAAGTGCCGTCGGAATCACACTGACTGTGTCCGCGATGAATTCCGTAGTTTTAGTCCCTTTGTCTTAACTATGTCCCTTGCCTAGCCTAGGGTATGGAACTCTGTCAATCCTATTAGCTAGCAGCGGTCAGTATTCATCGGTCTCTGGTACATTCATGTTGTACATCTTACAACATACATTGACCATGGTTTTACCGAGAGCTGTACTGACCTGTGACACTAACTTCCCATTAATAGAAGAGACGAATCCTTTCGTGATCACAACTCAGCTCGTATGCTTCAAGTGTCACCCAGCCTTAGATCTTTCAGCAGGCCTTGCCTCGAAGCTAGATCATAGACCTAAGTGACACTGTTCACGCACAGCTTCGTACAATGATCTCAAGTCCTAAGGAACAACTAGCCTATCATCACTAGAGTTATTAATGAAAGTTAGTTAATGTTTAACCATTTCATAACTCTTTATTTTGGTCGTTCAGTGGACTCATTCTATAATGAGCACCTATGTCTTGTCTCTGACTTCATCAAGTCGCATGATTATGAGACCAACAAGACAAAGACATAATGGTCTGTTTGATGTGCTGATATCCTATCTCAATGCATCTACGACCACGAATGCTTTTAAGACTCAAGCTCCTATCGGTCAGACATTTCTCATAATCGCGATCTCTATCTCGAAACATGTACGACCTAACTTGGAGTCTAAGGAAATAATCTAAGCAATATTTAAAATAGAAAATTACTCAGACAATTTGTACCAGAAAGCATACTTTCATTTATGAACAAGATGTTTACAAAGATAAATAGCCTCAAGGGCATACATCTATCTATAGCTTTCTCCTCACGCTTCACTGTAGAGAGCTTGCAGAGCTCTCTAATCCTTGCCACGTCTGTGTTGTTATTCTCTTCATTGGTGAGTGTGATTACTTTCCCAATGGGGGAATCTGGTGGATCTTTAATTGTAGTGCCGTCCTCGGTATTTGAGACCCCATCAAGGCTCTCCGTGTGTAAGGCTCCAACGGCATAGGGCATGGCTTCATCTATTACCTCATCAAGGAGGTCCACATAGTCTGCTTCTTCCGGCCAAGGTCTTTGCTTCATTTTTTGGGAAGATAGAATTAAACCACAATGTTACCAATGTTGAGGGATATCGTTCTTCCCTCACATCCACAATGACTCTGGCAGTGCACAAGAAGGGGCGTCCAAGTATGAGTGACGTATCGTCGTCCTCTTTTATGTCCATGACGACAAAGTCGCATGGTACACAAAGACCTCCCAGTATTTGCAGTGGCACGTTTTTGCCATCCCCATTGACTTAGTAATTCGCCTATCAGCGAGTTGGATCTTCATATCAGTGGCTTTGAGATCGGTCCTCGTATTAAGCTTCTTAAACATAATGAGCGGCATGCGGCTTATGCTTGCTCCCAAGTCTACCAAAGCTTTTTGGAGGGGGACTCCGCCAATGGTGCATGGAATCCGAAAGCTTCCGGGGTCTTTCATCTTCTTTGGCATCTTCTCCTTGTTGGTGAACCAAGTTCCTTACTCTGCTAGTATGATCTTCTCTGTTCGCTTCTTCCCCGTGATTAAATCTTTGAGGAACTTGGCGTACGACGGAATTTCAATTATCGCATCTAGGAACGGGATGTTTTGGCTAATCCCTTGCAAGTACTCCAGAAATTTGGCGAACCTCTTTTCCATCTTGGCCTTCGCCAACCGTTGAGGAAACGGTATGGGTGGCATGTATGTTCTCTCCTTTTGAGGTTCGTCCGCTTCAGATTTTTCTTTGTTATTTGCCGTCTTGGGGCTCTCTTCTTCATTAATTTGCTCCGTTTCAACCGGAATTTCCTCCCTTGGGCCTTTAGCTTGAACCATAGCTGGAGTGGTGTCCTTCCTGCCTCTCGTAGTCACCGCAACTACCGCGTTGATGCGGCCGGTGTTACTCCTCAGATTTTGCTCCGGTTGAGCCGGCAATTGTTATTGAGCCTTGTTGAGCAAAGTGATTTGCTCCGCCAATTGTGCCACAATGGTATTGAGAGAGTCTTGTCTTGTCGTTAATTTTGCATTGGTCTTCTTTTGCTCGGCCATGAACTCCTCAACTCTAGCTTCATGCTCGGATCTTGTTGGTGCCGGTGGTGGGTTTTTTGGTCTCCATCCTTGATTATATCTGTGGGGTGTATAAGGCCCCGCTTGTTTCCTTTGTTGGTATTGTTGTTTTTGGGGCGGCCTTTGTTGATACGGTTGTTGTTGTTGAGGGAGCTGGGCTTGTTGTTATTGAGGTGGTGGTTGTTGATGAGGGGGAGTCAAGGCTCCCTCATTGTTGGCATATGAAAATCCAGGGTGACCCTTGGTAGCCGGTTTCACCCAAAAACCGATGTTACCCCTACCGACAACGAATTGCACTTGCTCCATGGCTCCTTCATTTTGCTCGCTCCCAACAAACATGACTTGGCCTTGGTCTTGCCGATCACTCATGCTCCGTTCGGATGTCGGCATGTTGGGCACTCCATATGACTCGCACATCCTCTTTTCAATCCTCTCTACAACTTTGGAGAGAGAGTCAAACTTTGTGGTCAACTCTGCCACTGCTTTTGCTTCATAGATACTTGTCGGCTTTGAAGATGATTATGATTGGCCTCTCTCGTCGGCCCATTTTTGATTGTTGGAAGCCATCTCCTCTAGCAATGTGGTAGCATCCTCTTGTGTTTTTGATAAAATAGCTTTGTTGGCCGTGGCATCAATTATCATCTTTGTGTCCGGCCGTAATCCATTGTAGAAACCGTGAACAAGCTCCAAATCGTCGATGCTATGATGGGGGAATTGATGTTGGAGATCTTTGAACCGCTCACATGCTTCATAGAGAGACTCTTGGGACCCTTTCTTAAAAGACATCAAAGAGTTCCTTATCTTCATGGTCTTTGATGGTAGGTAAAATTTGTTGACGAACGCACTTGCTAGCTCGTCCCAAGTAGTCAATGTCCTATGGGCTTGCGTCCTTAGCCAATATAAAGATTTATCACGAAGAGGGAAAGGGAATAGACGCAACCGGATAGCATCCTCCGATACATTCGGCATCTGAAAAGTGGCACACTTCGCCAAGAACATTTGTTGGTGGTAATGCAGGCTCTCTTGAAAATTCCCATGAAAGGGATCTTGTTGCATCAGTATAATAAGCCCCATCTTTAGTTCAAAGTTCTTATCGGCCGCCAACTCTGGCATAAGTATGGAAGATGTAGTAGCCGAATTGTTTGGGGTAAGCATATCCCGGATGGAGACAAGCCTATCGGTCTGTCGTAATCGCTCATCTCTAGTTTCCTCGGCCATTTAATTCTCCTCTATAATTGATCTCTTTTCTGCTCTCAATTTCCTTATCGTGCGCTCGATCTCAGGATTAAATAATGTGTCTTCTACGGATGCCTTCGATCTCGTGTTCATGCATAGAAAAAGAGAAACTAGAAAGATTTGTTAGCGTAATAGAGGAATAAAAGATAATAAAAATAAAATAAAGAAATAAAAATATCTAAGTAAGGAAAATAAAATACCGTCGCCTTCCCAGCAACGGTGCCAAAAAATTGATAGCACCCAGATATACACCCAGAAAACAATGTAGCTTTACCTCAAGTGCACGGTTAAGTGGAAAGCGGGTATCGAAACACAGGGAGGAAGAATGATGGTACTCAATTTCAATTACTAAGCTATTGAAATCTTTTAAGAGTGGATGGTGTAACGATCGTTCGAGTATCAATGCAAATTCAATGTAATAAAGTCGTGTAGGGCTAGGGAATCCCCACTATGGATTTTCAAGTTATAAACATGAGTTATGAACAACCATGCAATCAAACTTGGTTAAAGGTGAACTTGCCATAACTCTATGGAGAACCGACTCACGCTGTCGCTCTATTATAGATCTATATCAATCCAAATTAGAGCCTCGTTGTCGCGCAAGC
>CM061135.1:64268480-64381489 GCA_030789695.1 Scilla litardierei | reverse complement strand
CATCCGAGACGTCCGGAGCATCATTGGCCAGGTTACATAGGTGTTCGGCAAGGCAATGAAGAAGATTGGAGAAGAGGAGGAGAAGAGAGCGAGAGTTGAGAGCTCTAGAGGCAATTGGAGTCTGTTTCCAGACCACTCGATCGAGTCGATCAGCACTCGACCGAGCTGACACGAAGAAACCCCAGTGAGAACGGACACGCCCCGCTCGACCAAGTGGAGGAGCTACTCGACCGAATAGCCCGGATCAGCCCAGAGCCAAAGAAGCAGCAAAGCGGAGCCGCATGTCAACTCGACCGAGCGGCCCCGCTACTCGACCGAGTAGGGCGCCGTGGCCAGACTAGTTACTGGGCACAAGTGCCCATATCTTCTGATTTTTGTGGGATCCATACCCCTTGTATATAAGCACAATTTTAGCCCTATTTTAGGGAAGAGATTATTTTCTTTAGTTTAGTTTTTCTAGAAGAGAGTTCTTAGCCGTCGCTATTTTGTAGAAGACAAAGTTCATATTTTTATTAATCGCCTTTGCTTGGAATCTTGTGCCCTTAATTCTCTACGTTTACTTGCTGATCTACGACGTTTTGGTAACGATCTTCTCTCTTTATATGCTTTATTTAATGTCTTCAATTGCGATATTGATCTCTCTAGTCTTTACCGAATTTTCTATTGTCATCTCTATGATCCATGAGTAGTCTTATCTAGGGCTAATGGATTAGCCCTAGGATTTTCGGAATCAGATGTAGAGTTAGGATTTTTAGGTTGTTTTGGTGCGAAAAGGATGTGATTTGGTTGATCCAGCCAAGTTTGTAGGAGATTCCATATATGGTTTGTGATCCACGATGTGGCATATATCTTGCAAGGATATCCTATGCACTTAATTAGTATATTAGTGAATCCAATTAGGTTTCGTGACCACGATAGTGGCACACACTTTGACGGGATCTACTGACATCATATATTACTAATTGATGACTACGATAGTAGCATCAATGAAGAGCCACCAATTCACAAATCGAAACTCTAATCCACGAGGTGGCGTGAGCAGAGATTGAGTATAGTTGTCGTCCTTAATGCATGCATCGTGTGGAGTCATCCACGATGTGGGACTACACAAGATACGTTAGACAAGTGATACAACAAGAGTTGATCATGAATTCTACATCGTAGATGCGACAATCTCCCCTTAATAAAGCCAATCCAACGTAAGAATCCTAACCTAGCGTCGACATCCAACGATCCTAGTGGTGAGTCCTATTGCCCTAGTCTTTTTATATTGTTGATAATCTTGATGAGAGATATTTTGTAACAACCAATTTACATACGCCTGCTGACATTGTTCTGAGATTTGGAAAATACCCAAGTTAATTAACATCACCTCCTTGTGGGTTCGACATCTTTCTATACTTCAAAGCCTGACACCGTGCACTTGCAGTAATTTTTGGGGTTAATTTAGGAACACATCTGGCCCTTGACACTGTTAGCGGGAATTTATCTCCGTGTGATTCGTGTCATAACTAGGTGGGTTTTGAGGTTAATTCTGGGCACATCAACAGACCAAACTAAAATCAGTGTGGTTTAATTTCATATTTGAACCTAGTTTGGTTCAATTCAGATCAATTCTAAACCAAGTTCCATTCGATTTGGTTCCGTAAAATTCATAAAAAACAAAATCAATCTCCCCGTAAGAAGAGGATGATGAAATTAATATTGTTAGTCTTGCCATGATATGCCTATTCACTCTCAAGCACGAACATTACCAAACTCCAAGACTAAGACACAGAGCCATAACTAGGCTTTCTTTCCTAGTTTTATTCTATAGGATACCAACTCATTATCCCTTAGCACTGTTGCTAACATGTTCACTGGTAAAAAGACTCATAAAGACCTGATTAAGCAGCAGGCACTCAACGGTGCTTTAGCCCACTTCAAAAATTTCCAATCCAATATTTTCTTATGTACGGGTGTTTATTGTGCTAACACAAAAACATCAACAAGAAGCCTTTATCCAAATCTTTGGATATGGCTAGACGAATTATTCATCTCTGTTCAACTCTATTAATTGGTCAATTGCAATACTAACCAAGAAAAACCACACCTTTCTACCTATCACAGTCCATGTTTGTCTCCTAAGTCCATGTATGTCTCCTAAGTCGCATACTGCACATCCCAAACCATCTCAATCATTATTTCTTATTTGCACCCAATCCGATCTACATCTAATTTCCAATCAATGCACTAATTCTTTCCGCTTTCTTTTACCATATTGTGAATCAACCATCGCATTTTCATTTCAACCACCATTTTTTAAATCTATATTACATTTGAGGACTTTTAAATTGCCTTGCTGACTATAAGATAAGCTTGTGCCATGCTGATGTATAAAGAGGTTGATAGAAGAATGGCTAGGATTTAATCTTGGTAAAAGAAGTGTTGAGATGAGTGTTTGGAAATGTGGAATTACTTATGTGAAAGAATTAATTATGTGAAATGAAGAAGAATAGCTAGGATTTAATCTTCGTAAAAGAAGGGCTGAGATGAATGTTTGGTAATGTGGAATTACTTATGGGAAAGAATTAATTATATGGAACGAGTTAATTACATCGAATTAATTAATTTTGCACCGAAGGCGCCAGCTAAATTTTTGTTCTTTTAAATTGTGAAGTGGAATATTATATGTACCAAAATTTTGGAGGGGAAATAATTTTTTGGGAAAACAAAGATTTTAAATGAACCGTGCCCGAGGGCACGGGTTATGACTAGTTCATATTCATTCTTTGAGATCATACTGACACTTTTTTTATACCTAATACAGAAATTGCATGGTTTTTAAACTTCAACTGTTAGTATTTTTTGTCCTAGTGGGGGGGGGGGGGGGGGGGGGGGGCCTTCGCATTTTGGTGCCGAAGCTTCTGAAATCTAAGTCATGCCATCTGAATCCACTCCAGCTTCTGCTTTCAACAAACATTGGCAGAACGCACATAGATTACCAAGCTTTTTGCCCATTCTGACAATGCAACTGTAAATGGCAATTGCAATTGCATGAGTATGTGGAAAAAACAGCATATTCCCTCTTTTGCCCAAACAAGTTCAAGTAAGTATCTAAATTAGCAATGTACCATGATCACATGTATAGGTTCACTCGCTCAGGTGATGCTTGGGGGAAGAAGACTTTGAACTAGTAAAATTATTAATAAGTTGAGATTGAAATCACTTAAAACTATCAATCTCGCGGTCAATTCCCAAATCAGATTATGACTAATCGCCAACCATAATCATGACAAATTAGTACATTCTAACATTTGATAAACTCAATAACTTCCCAACTGTCGGTTATCATGAAAGTCTATCTGTAAATAACCTGTCCATTTGAAGCGTATATACTTCTCTTTTGAAGCAAACTGAACAGAGCTTAATCGAACTAAGGTAAAGTATAGAGAAAAGGGGCATTAATACCAGATAAATGGGAAAATTGTACCAGATTATTGCAGTTAATGCATCTTCTATTTGCCGGAAGTTTTAAAAGACCTCTAATAATCTTCTCATTTCTCTCATCCTCCTTCATTCGACTCGCCATTCTCTCCCAAAGCTCCCCTCCCTTCATCAAATTATCAAATTTCCAGTCAGGACCCAGATCCAACATCAAAATAACAGTAAAATAGATACTTGCATGAAGGCCAAACGCTTAAAATCCCCTAATATCACCAGAAAAGCAAATAAAAATAAAAATAAAAGAAATCCCAAATTATTACAAAGATAACCAAAATTCTAATTGTAATTCCAGGAACCTAAGAAAGATTCACCAATAACAAAACTGTATTCAATGGAGATAGAAACCCTAGAAGGAACGAAGCGCGAAATCAAGAGATTAACGGACCTGATTCGAACTCAGACGCCGATTTCAGGACGAGGAGTCTAACGAATTCTACAAAAAATCCAAGTCTGACTGTCTTCGAGCGAAGCAGAGATCTGAAACGGCAGAGCCTTGAAAAGAGATGCAGAGTTCTGATTTAATTACTTTTTCCGGGTTTGAAGAATTTTATACAGCGAAAAGCTTTCCTTCCTAATTTCTCCATTTTTTTTCCAATTCTAATGGGCGATGAGGCCCAAAAAGTTGAAGTACGTTCGAGCGCCGCTAGAACAGCTATTCACGGAGAGGAAATTTCATTGTTGGAAAGCACCCAACCCATCCCTTTTTTGTTTTTTTCCCGACGATCAGGGTCGTTTAATTTGTTCTTTGTGTTCCAAAAACTCGAACTAACAAATATCTAATAAATCCTAATCGTGTTAATCGTTAATCTAATCATTTCAAAAAGTTTTGTTACGACAAAACTGAACATGTGAATGAATGAGCAAAATGTCTAGGATTCACTTGAAAATTTGGATCTGGAGTTTCAGAACATGAAAATCAAAATGAATAGTTCAAATCGAATGAAAAAATAAGAGTGTGTATGTTTGACGCTACCAAAAGAGGAAATATCTAATAAATTCTAATCGTGTTAATCGTTAATCTAATAATTGCAAAAAGTTTTGTTACGACAAAAATGTGAACTTACGATATGTGAATGAATGAGCAAAACGCTTAGGATTCACTTGAAAATTTGGGTCTGGAGTTTTAGAACATGAAAATCAAAACGAACGGTTCAAGCCGAATGAAAAAATTAGAGTGTAGGTTTGACGCTACCAAAAGAGGAAATTTCTACCTTGGGTAGATGATACCCATTTTACTTGGCATATCCTTACAAGTTTGTTATTCCCTTTGAAAACCTTGCAATGGCAAATTTGTGATGGCAACCTTGTCATAAATGTCATATGTTTTAGCAAAATGTGTAATGTGACTAGCATCCCTTCCTTTTTCAAGGGGAATTATTATGTGCACATACCCAATTGCTAACTACACTAACCATTTATTTACAAGTTTGTCATTACAAAATTATAGCATTGCTATTAAAACTTTTCCTCTTTTACCCCTTCTATCTTCCATCTCACTCATCTTCCTCTTCTTCTCTGTTGCCACAACAACATGCCCCACCGATGCACCCTCCACCCCCATGGGCGGTAGAGGCAGAGGTGGTGTGCGAAAGGGAGGGGGGATGAGTGAAGATTGGGGATGATGAAGATGCGGTAGACATGGGGGATGAAGAGGTCGGTGCTGGGTGCAACGATAATCGTGTGGGTGCGTGTGGAGTGGGCACGGTTGGGGTGATGGGGTGGGTGGCGTGCGACGGCGATGGTGGCGGCTGTCGGCACCGGCGACAGATAAGAAGAGGATGATGATAGGGGATGATGACAGGGGAGAGATGTAATGTTGAGATATGGTGTTAATATAAAGTAAAAATGATTTTTAAATTTGTTTGGGCATGCGTAAAATGGTCTGTGTGCACATAGTCAAATAACACATTTTGCTAAACATATTACATTTAAGGAATGAAAACTTTAAAGTTAATGTAATTAGTTTAACAAAATATGTAATGTGACTAGTAGCACTCTTGTTTTTGCCTTTTATTTTTTTCTTTTGGTGTTTTAAGACATGGTGATTTATTTATGATTAATTTGAAAAGAGTCGTCTATATACTTTGAGCTTTGCGCTTTAATCTCCAAAATTGATTAATTTACTCAAAAATATTCCACATAATTAGGTTTTATTTAAAATTGAGGTATTAATGTAATGTACCATGTTTTTAACTTTATCTTCCTCATCCAAACTCCTCTTCAAACTCTCTACCTTCCCAAATTATCACCATCATCTCCTCTCCTCCACCTCCACCTCCACCTCCACCTTTCAAACCGTCGTACTCCGCTCTATCTCTTTCTTTAATCCTTCACCTTTAGCTCTCTTATATCTTCCCCACAAATCATATCCACTCGTCTCCTGCTCCTAATTCTAATCATATCCTCTCCTTGTGACGGACTAAAATCATCAGTAAATATCTCTGTTGTTTTTCAATATAGTACTTCATAATTTTTCAGAAAACATATTTTTTATTTATCTTTAATCTTTTAATTATTAGTTTTTAATTATTAACTATTACTAATTACATTAACCCTAACTATCAACTAATCAACTAACTCATTAATCCACCTAATAAACCGAGATCCAACATGTATTTTATTGCCCCTCCCCACACCTATTTAATATTCAACCAAATAACAACCCACGTCCTCTCTGTTTTTTTGGCAGACATTCAATCCCCCTTTGATTTTCAAATCACCACAAATTATTAATTTCTTTTTGTTGGATACAACGTTTAGTTGGATACAACGTTTACTTGGATACAACGATCGCTGACTTCGTGTTTGATGCTAACAAACGTGTGTGAACGATTTGATGTGTGTGCTAAGTGTTTTCAGGAGTGGCAAGCTCGTAAATACTCAAAGGATGACCTAGTCAAAGTGATGGAGAAAATTGCTACACAAATGAAGACTTGGTCAAAGATGGAGAGATATGGAGAGATCTCATTCATATCAAATGGGGTTGAACCAAATCCTTGCTACACATATGAAGACTTGGTCAAAGATGGAGAGATATGGAGAGATCTCATGCAAATCAATTTGAGATTAAATGAGATCCGATACAAATCTCATTGCAATCCAAATTCAAATCCTATTGCAATCCAAATTCAAAACTCCATATCCTATTGTGATTGAAAGAGATCTTCCATGTGATTAATTCAAATCCTATTCAAGTTAGGATTACATCCAATCTCCTTATTCTATGGGATTCTACTTTAGCCAAAGATCCTCTCCATCTCCTTTTATAAACACATCTTCAAAAGAGAAGAGTTTTTTCATGCGGCCATAACATCAAATAAAGAAAAATATTACGGCCAAAGAAGACAAAGAGGTGCGGCCAAAACCCTAATGCACATCATAGGCCGCAAGTTATCAATTCCCCCTAGCCGCAAGCTCCTCAAGCATCAAAGCTCCTTCATCCTCCATTGAGCAAGCTTCAAGCCCATCCTTCATTGTGCAAGTTGCAAGAATCAAAGCCAAGCTCTCCTCCTCCATTGCACGAGGCCAAGGAAGCTCCTATTCATCTCCTCATTGCACAAGTTCCACAAGCATCAAAGGATGTCTCTTCAACACTCATTGCGCAAGCTTCAAGTCAAGCATCCAAGAGGTCATCTTCAACTTCCTTTGCCACACGCCATTGAGTTCATCGCCTTGGCGCAACAATCCTCCATTGCTTCAACTATCTCCATTGCGCAAGCACCAAGGTGATCCTCATTGCCGCAACTTAAAGAAGAGGCCAACACACCCATTGCCGCAAGTTGCAAGGATCTCTCTCTCCATAGCCGCAAGCTTCGAAGCCAAAGAAGGAGGCATCAACATCTTGAGGGTGCCACGACTTGAGATAGACTACTACATCTTGTCAGACTAGTTCTGACCATGCGCTGATCGACAGAGACGACGACATCTACACGAACTGAGCTTTTCTGAACTCCATATTTATTTATATTCGTGTATTGGTGTGTTGATCTTTGTAGGTTACTTTTTCATTCTTTTGGGATCTTGTCTAGTCAGTGCTAGACAAGTGTCACGCCCTGCTTCCCAAAACAGTGGAGGCGAAGCGTGACTAGGCCTGCTTAGGCCAGTGCTAAGGAGCTCTGACCCAATAAGCGTCTGTGGGGTACCAAGACGAAGGTACATGTACATGCATGTTAGTACAGAACAATAAGAGTACACTAAAAGAAAAGACAATTCATTTTATTCCAACATATCAAAGTACCTAGTCACAACGCCCAAAGGGCTACAACAGCAGAAAAGTAATCTAATGGTGCAAGCACCCAACCTAGACAAGGAAACAAAGGTGCTACGCACCCAACTAAAAATAATAAACGTCTCTGAAAACTGCAACGAGGAGTCTCTAGCTCTGGTCCTCCTCAGGTTCGTACTCAGGATCAACACTCTCTGGCTCCACGTCGGCTAGCAGGTCAGTCTCCTCAACGTACTCTGGCTCGATCCCTGACGTACGCACCAAAAGAAGGAACTGTACGTCAGGTAAGGTCTACAAGAAAAAGGTTAGACCAAACTACAAGTGCACCGATTGCTTAACAACATTTTACTGGTTGATTAACATGCTAGGGTTTTTGACAACAGAAGTACACGCAACAGGAAAGTAACACGACAAGTAATGGTCGAAGCGAGTGCTACCGACCACGGGACTAGCCTACAGGTGTCAAGACAAAACAGAACACGGAAAGCCAGACAAGACAAGACAAGACACGAAAGGGTTCACGCTTGTTCGGTTCGAGGGGGATCAGACCCTCTTGCCGCTTGCACGCTCAACCCTACCCCATAACCCCAAGAATCGTGACAAGACATGGGATCACTTGCTCTAGCTTGACAAGTGCCCAATTGCTCTCTGAGTTGTGTGTCGGTACATGGGATCACCTGCTCTAGCTTGACAGGTGCCCAATTGCCCATCGGGTTGTGAACTAGTACAAGGGATCACCCGCTCTGGCTTGGCGAGTGCCCTATTGCCCATCGGGCTGTGCAGACGGAACGGGACGAGACACGACAAACAGGAGGGTTATACTAGGGTGTTCACAACTCACGCACACGCATGTCAATCCTATGATGTCAAAATTGTCGTTGTTGGACTCAGATTTCGTTGTCAAATCTGAGCCATCAAGGGCGTCCCGGACGCTATCATTTCACGTCCGGTTCTCATCATTCCAAACTAACAGTTCTAACAAGTTTAAAGGCCCAAGCATGGCCAAGAACGCGAGTGGTATACTTTCCTGTGGTGGCGAGTGCGTCGTCTCCCTGGTACGTCTTATCCAACCGTCTCGTCGGCGTAGAAGCGTCTGAAAATCGTGACACGGTGACAGTATCAGTTCTCGATTCAGAATTCCTATTAGGGTTGCGTCTAGGTTATCAGGACTAATCTAATTGTTAAAAATCACATTTTTAATGTAATTAACCTAATCGACGATCTATCCTATGTGCACATGCGAGAAGTCCATTCGTCGATTTCTACGGTTTGCACAACGTTTTAAAGAGAGCGAAAAGTAAATTTAATTTGATTAGGTTGCTGATTTTAATTAGGGTTTGATTATCTATAGTGTGGGTTACTACGAATTTAGGGGACCAACCTGAGAATGACGATTGCACGAAGATCCGGCGTCTGATCTGGAAAGGTGGAAGCTTTGCGTCGTTCGGAAATTCCTAGGCCGCGGGTAGCGCATCGAGGAACGTCGATTGTTGATGATGACGTTGGCCTCCGAAGGTGATGACGAAGATCTTGGCGTCTCCCGGGGTCGTCGTCGCTAGGACTGAGGTTGGATCGCCACGCGAGGAGACGACGGCCGGAGCTTGGCCGTGGATCTCAGATCTGAGAGGGTGGCCGGTTGTTTGTGGGAGAAACAGGAAGGAGAAAAGAAACGGGAGAAAAAGATGAAGGAGGAAGAAGAAAGAAGATGAAGATGAAGATGAAGGGGAGGAAGACCTTGGAGAAGGTGGGGGCAAAGGAGGAGGAAGGAGAGGCAAGGAGGGAGAAGGAGATGAGTTGGGGAAGGAGATGGCTCAAAACAATAAGGAGAAAATAAGAAAAACCCACGCGTTTAAATAAGAAAACGAAACGGCGGCGAGGTCAAAATTAGGGTTTCTGGGTCTTTTAGTCGGTCAGAGAAGGGCGGGCGACCGACTAGTTCGAGAACTAGTCGGTCGGTCGTCTAACTGTGACCGACTAAAACTCAAACAGTGAACAAGGTCGTTGTAGGATTCATAGAGTTAGTCGGTCTGTGAAGGCTCGTCGACCGACTAGTTTGCAACCTAGTCGGTCGGCCAGTGTTCATAGACCGACTAAAGGGTAAAAGTGGTCGACAAGAAATTTTGAAAGTTAGTCGGTCTGAGAAGAAAGCCTAATCGACTAGTTCGTCAACTAGTCGGTCGGTATTCGTTCTTAAACCGACTAAATGTAAACAGTAACCTGGATGAAAAAAATGATCTCTGTACAAGTCGGTCTACAAAGAAGTGTTGACCGACTAGTTTGATAACTAGTCGGTCGGTGGATGAACTTAGACCGACTAAGCGTAAACAGTAGCTCAGGGAAAAATGAAAGAGAAAACTAGTCGGTCCATGAAGAGTTGTTGACCGACTAGATTGACATCTAGTCGGTCGGTTCCTCAACGTGAACCGGCTAATGAGTACAGGAAGTCACAGATTGAAGCGTGAAGCTTCGAAATGATTCCTATGAGTTCCAAAGACGAACCTATTCTAAGATATGAGCGTCACGAGGCACGCTCAACTCCAGGCTTGGGCATGAGTTACGGAAAAGAAAAAGAAAATGAAGAACGAATATATATATATATATATATATATATATATATATATATATATATATATATATAATTAAAACATCAGCATACAAAACCAGCCGTTACATCCTACCCACCTTAAGGAAATTCCGCCCTCGGAATTCCTATCAGAATAGGTGAGGGTAACGCTCTCTCATCTCATCCTCTCTCTCCCAAGTGGACTCTCCAGGCGATCCATGACGCCACATCACTCTCACCAGGTCGACTACCTTATTCCTCAACTGCTTCTGTCGACGGTCCAAAATCTGCACGGGCTACTGGTCATAGGTCAGGTCCGGACGGACCGTGATCTCGGAGAAATCCACCGTGTGTGACGGATCACTGACGTACCGACGTAACTGTGATACGTGGAATACGTCATGAACTCCCACCAAAGATGGTGGCAGAGCAAGGCGGTAGGCCACTGCTCCCACATGTTCCAGCACATCAAATGGTCCAATAAAACTCGGGCTCAGCTTCCCCTTCTTCCCGAAACGAATAACTCCGCGGTTTGGAGAAATCTTCAAGAAAACGTGATCTCCAGGCTGAAACTCCAACGGTCTCCTCTTGGCATCAGCCCAATGCTTAAAGCGATCCTGTGCAACTCTAAGCTTCTCCCTGATGTCTCTCACGACATCCACAGCTTCTACTATCATCTCCAGACCCAACAGCTCCCGATCTCCAACGTCATCCCAGCTCAGTGGCGATCGACATTTTCTTCCATATAAGGCAGCAAACGGCGCCATGCCAATGCTCGCCTGGTAGCTGTTGTTATAAGAAAACTCCACCAAATGGAGATGGTCCTCCCAAGATCCCTTCAAATCGAGCGTGCAAGCTCGCAGCATATCCTCCAGAATCTGTATAGTCCGCTCAGACTGGCCATCGGTCTGCGGGTGGTACACCGTGCTGAAACTCAGACTCGTACCCAAATGCTCCTGCAGACTTCTCAAGAACTGAGATGTGAATCTCGAGTCTCTGTCAGACACGATGCTCATGGGGACCCCGTGTAAGCGTACAATCTCTTGCACGTACACGGTCTATGTCACAACTAACTCAAAGAGGAAAGTTAAAGAGAAGTAGAATGAGATTTTACCTCAAGATATTTCCTCGCCAAGGCTTCCGTAGACTGACCCACTCGGAAGGGAATAAAGTGCGCAGACTTGGTCAACCGATCCACGATCACCCAGACTGCGTCGTTCTGCCTTGGGGTCCGAGGTAAACCAGTCACGAAATCCATCGTAATATGTTGCCACTTCCACTCCGGAATAGGAAGTGGTTGCAGCAACCCAGCAGTACGATGGTGCTTGGCCTTCAGTTGTTGGCATATCAAACACTTAGCAACACTCCGTGCCACACTCCTCTTCATGCCAATCCACCAGTAATTCAGTCGAAGGTCCTTATACATCTTGGTGCCACCAGGATGTATAGAATAAGGCGAGTTATGAGCCTCGCTCAAAAGCTCCTCCCGAACATCACCTGCAGATACGCAGAGTCTGCTGCCGTACCACAGCGAACCATCCTCATGAATCACGAACTCTGCTCATAGTCCAGCTTCAACTTGCCTCCTGATCCTCTGTAGCTTCGGATCTCCTGCCTGTGCTGCCTTGATCCGATCCACGATCGTGGACTGAATCTGCAGATTCATGAATGAAAGAACCACACCAGGTAGGACGACCTCCAAATCCATCTCCTTCAGCTCCTGCTGAATCCTCTAGTCAGCAGTAAGCACCATAGCAGTGGGGAGTCTACTCAAAGCATCTGGCACCACGTTCACCTTCCCCGGATGATACTGCAAATCTATCTCGTAGTCAGCCATGAGCTCCAACCATAGTCTCTGACGCATGTTGAGCTCCTTCTGGGTGAATATGTACTTCAAACTTTTGTGATCGGTGAAAATCTTCACGCTCTCACTCAGTAAGAAGTGCATCCAGATCTTCAATGCAAAGATCACCGCTGCCAACTCCAAATCGTGCGTCGGGTAATTCTTCTCGTGCGTCCTCAGCTGACGAGAAGCATACACGACCACGTGGCCATGCTGATGCAGAACACATCCTAGGCCCTTCCCTGATGCATCACAATATACTTCGAAGCCTCCGCTTCGATCCGGTACCGCCAAAACTGGTGCCGTGGTCAACCTCGCCTTCAAGATACTGAAAGCCTCCTCACAAGCATCAGACCACTGAAACTCCACGTCCTTCCTCGTCAGCTTCGTCATCGGCTCAGCAATCTTCGAGAAATCCTTGATGAACCGCCGATAATAACCTGCTAAACCAAGGAAGCTCCTGATGTCGGAAGCTGTCTACGGAGTCGGTCAATCTCGAACTGCTCTGACCTTCTCCGGATCTACAGATATGCCATCACCGGACACCACGTGTCCCAGAAATGCGACTCTGTCCAGCCAGAACTCGCACTTGCTATACTTGGCATACAGCTTGTGTCGCCTCAGCGTCTCCAGCACTGTCCTCAGATGACAGCTGTGCTCTTCTTCAGACTTCGAGTAAATAAGAATGTCGTCAATAAAGATAACGATGAACTTAACCAGGAAGTCGTAGAAAATCAAATTCATAAGATTCATGAACACAGCTAGAGCATTGGTCACGCCGAAAGGCATGACCACGAACTCATAGTGCCCGTACTTCGTCCGGACAGCTGTCTTCGGAACGTCATCCTTCTTTACCTTCAACTGATGGTAACCGCTCCTCAAGTCCAATTTCGAGAAGACTCTCGAACCTCCCAGCTGATCAAAAATATCGTCGATGCGCGGCATCGGATACTTGTTCTTCACTGTGACAGCATTCAGTCCTCGATAGTCCACGCACATCCTGCGGGACCCGTCCTTCTTCTTCACAAGTAACACAGGTGCACCCCACGGTGACACACTAGGGTGGATGAAACCCTTCTGCAACAGCTCATCAAGTTGCTTCCGCAGTTCCTCTAGCTCCACGGGAGCCATCCTATACGGCGCCTTTGATAGCGGCTGCGCACCCGGCATCAGATCGATGCTGAACTCCAAAGCTCTGTCGGGTGGCAGACCCGAGATATCCTCCGGAAAAATGTCGTCAAAGTCTCTGACAACCGCTGGTCGGTCGATCTCCATCTCCATCTGTAACGCTGCTTGCACTAGCACCTCTGGCTTGGCCTGAAATCTGATGGGCCCAAACGACTCGTCTCTGCTGCGGAATTCGAACTCCGGATGACCTGGAATCTGAAATACCACTCTCTTGCTGTGACAGTCGATCAAAGCGTGGAAATCTCCCAGCCAATCGATGCCAAGGACGACATCGAAATGCGGTAGGTCGTGGACGATGAAATCTGCATATAACTCATGTCCACTAACCACTAAGGGAATCGATCGACATCCCAGGTTCACTGTCACCACTTCGTTCCCTGTAGTGATGTCCCAGCACTTAAGAAGTGTATGGGTAGGAATGGAGTGCTTTGTTATAAACCTCCGGGATAAGATGCATATAGATGCACCGGAGTCAAACAAAGCCAAGGCAGGGTGAGAGGACACAAGAATGGTGCCTAGGAATACAAAGGGTCTAAGGTCAAAACACTACTCTAGCAATCAAACAGCCAAGCAACACCAACATAACTAGCAATAAGGTCTAACTATGAAATGAAAAGACTAGGTCAAAGAGTTACCTGTAATCACTCCATCCAGCTCCTCAGTCTCCACAGCAGTCATGGTATAGGCCGGCCTCAGAGGCTGCACTGCGTGCTGGTACAATTGCCTCTGTGGCACCAAGGATGGTCCACGAACAGCAGGTCCTTTCTGAACTGGGACAGGCGCCCTCATCTGTAACGGGGCTGGTGCTCCAACAACAGTAGTGCGGGCTCTAAGACAGTCCTTCGCAGCATGCGAAGCATCTCCACAAAGTAGGCACAGTCCCAGCTTCCTCCGACAGTGGTCTGAACATGTCTGGGCTTGCCGCAGAAATGGCACGGACCCTTGCTCTGCTGCTGCACTGGTGCTCCAGGCCTCTTAAATGGCACAGTCTGGACTGGCCTCATTGCCGACCTGGCAGGTGGCCGGTACTGCTCCATAGGGCGCTTCCCTCTGTCCGCTGGAGTGTCAGGCAGGTGCGAAATCGTCTCATGATTCTTCGCAGCATCTAACACTTCCCTCATAGTCGAGAAACTAGCAGAGGACATGGAAGCATGAACCTTCGGATGAAGTCCCTGATGGAACCGCTCAGCTCGGTTCTCCTCCTTCTTCACCATATGCGGGGCAAAACGGCTCAGCATCTCGAACTCAGCCTCATACTCATCGATCGTCATGTACCCCTGCTTCAGATCCACAAATCTGCCCATCAGTTCTCTCCTAGCTGCCTTGGTGAAGTACTTCTCCTTGAACATGTGGTGGAAAGTCTTCCACTCCACCGGCTTCTGCAGACGCCTCTCCTCAATACGCCACCAGTTTCGGGCAATCTCAGTCAGCTGCATCTTCGCAATCTCTACCCGAGTATCCTTTGGAATCTTGGCGGCAACCAACTTTTCCTCAGTGCTCTGGATCCACTCATCGGCACCCAGAGGTCCTTCCTTCCCAGAGAAGGTCTTTGGTTGAAGCTCGTTGAACTGCTTCACTCCTGGAGTAGCTCGTGGAGCAGGCGGAGGTGGAGGTGGTGCAACTGGTGGAGCCTGGGCAGCACGGTTGGACAGCTGCACCAGCTGATACTGCACGTCAAGCATCTCTCGCATCACGCCAAGGAACTGGCGGAACTCAGCACCCTGGTCCTCCGGACCGTCATCGCTCGAATTCGAGGAACGAGTAATGCGTCGCCCAGCCATCCTGTATTCAGGAACGAAAACACAGGTTAGACTCGCACAATGTTTGAATATAAAATGAATGTCCTTACTCCTATTGTTCTGTACTTGCAGATGGATTGGGACAGGACCTGCATGGGCCACCACTAAAACCTGTCACGCCCCGCTTCCCAAAACAGTGGAGGCAAAGCGTGACTAGGCCCGCTTAGGCCAGGGCTAAGGAGCTCTGACCCAATAAGCGTCTGTGGGGTACCAAGACGAAGGTACAGGTCCCTGCATGTTAGTACAGAACAATAAGAGTACAATAAAAGAAAAGACAATTCATTTTATTCCAACATATCAAAGTACCGAGTCACAACGCCCAAAGGGCTACAACAGCAGAAAAGTAATCTAATGGTGCAAGCACCCAACCTAGACAAGGAAACAAAGGTGCTACACACCAAACTAAAAATAATAAACGTCTCTGAAAACTGCAACGAGGAGTCTCTAGCTCTGGTCCTCCTCAGGGTCGTACTCAGGATCAACACTCTCTGGCTCCACGTCGGCTAGCAGGTCAGTCTCCTCAACGTACTCTGGCTCAATCCCTGACGTACGCACCAAAAGAAGGAACTGTACGTCAGGTAAGGTCTACAAGAAAAAGGTTAGACCAAACTACAAGTGCACCAATGCTTAACAACATTTTACTGGTTGATTAACATGCTAGGGTTTTTGACAACAGAAGTACACGCAACAGGAAAGTAACACGACAAGTAATGGTCGAAGCGAGTGCTACCGACCACGGAACTAGCCTACAGGTGTCAAGACAAAACAGAACACGGAAAGCCAGACAAGACAAGACAAGACACGAAAGGGTTCACGCCTGTTCGGTTCGAGGGAGATCAGACCCTCTTGCCGCTTGCACGCTCAACCCTACCCCATAACCCCAAGAATCGTGACAAGACATGGGATCACTTGCTCTAGCTTGACAACTCTCTGAGCTGTGTGTCGGTACATGGGATCACCTGCTCTAGCTTGACAGGTGCCCAATTGCCCATCGGGCTGTGAACTAGTACAAGGGATCACCCGCTCTGGCTTGGCGAGTGCCCTATTGCCCATCGGGCTGTGCAGACGGAACGGGATGAGACACGACAAACAGGAGGGTTATACTAGGGTGTTCACAACTCACGCACACGCATGTCAATCCTATGATGTCAAAATTGTCGTTGTTGGACTCAGATTTTGTTGTCAAATCTGAGCCATCAAGGGCGTCCCGGACGCTATCATTTCACGTCCGGTTCTCATCATTCCAAAGTAACAGTTCTAACAAGTTTAAAGGCCCAAGCATGGCCAAGAACGCAAGTGGTAAACTTGCCTGTGGTGGCGAGTGCGTCGTCTCCCTGGTACGTCTCGTCCAACCGTCTCGTCGTAGAAGCGTCTGAAAATCGTGACACGGTGACGGTGTTAGTTCACGATTCAGAATTCTTATTAGGGTTGCGTCTAGGTTATCGGGACTAATCTAATTGTTAAAAATCACATTTTTAATGTAATTAACCTAATCGACGATCTATCCTATGTGCACATGCGAGAAGTCCATTCGTCGATTTCTACGGTTTGCACAACGTTTTAAAGAGCGCGGAAAGTAAATTTAATTTGATTAGGTTGCTGATTTTAATTAGGGTTTGATTATCTATAGTGTGGGTTACTATGAATTTAGGGGACCAACCTGAGAATGACGATTGCACGAAGATCCGGCGTCTGATCTGGAAATGTGGAAGCTTTGTGTCGTCTGGAAATTCCTAGGCCGCGGGTAGCACAGCGAGGAACGTCGATTGTTGATGATGACGTTGGCCTCCGAAGGTGATGACGAAGATCTTGGCGTCCCCCGGGGTCGTCGTCGCTAGGACTGAGGTTGGATCGCCACGCGAAGAGACGGCGGCCAGAGCTTGGCCGTGGATCTCAGATCTGAGAGGGTGGCCGGCTGTTTGTGGGAGAAACAGGAAGGAGAAAAGAATTGGGAGAAAAAGATGAAGGAGGAAGAAGAAAGAAGATGAAGATGAAGATGAAGGGGAGGAAGACCTTGGAGAAGGTGGGGGCAAAGGAGGAGGAAGGAGAGGCAAGGAGGGAGAAGGAGATGAGTTGGGGAAGGAGATGGCTCAAAACAATAAGGAGAAAATAAGAAAAACCCACGCGTTTAAATAAGAAAATGAAACGGCGGCTAGGTCAAAATTAGGGTTTCTGGGTCTTTTAGTCGGTCAGAGAAGGGCGGGCGACCGACTAGTTCGAGAACTAGTCGGTCGGTCGTCTAACTGTGACTGACTAAAACTCAAACAGTGAACATGGTCGTTGTAGGATTCATAGAGTTAGTCGGTCTGTGAAGGCTCGTCGACCGACTAGTTTGCAACCTAGTCGGTCGGCCAGTGTTCATAGACAGACTAAAGGGTAAAAGTGATCGACAGGAAATTTTGAAAGTTAGTCGGTCTGAGAAGAAAGCCCAATCGACTAGTTCGTCAACTAGTCGGTCGGTATTCGTTCTTAAACCGACTAAATGTAAACAGTAACTTGGGTGCGAAAAAATGATCTCTGTACAAGTCGGTCTGCGAAGAAGTGTTGACCGACTAGTTTGATAACTAGTCGGTTGGTGGATGAACTTAGACCGACTAAGCGTAAACAGTAGCTCAGGGAAAAATGAAAGAGAAAACTAGTCGGTCCATGAAGAGTTGTTGACCGACTAGATTGACATCTAGTCGGTTGGTTCCTCAACGTGAACCGGCTAATGAGCACAGGAAGTCGCAGATTGAAGCGTGAAGCTTCGGAATGATTCCTATGAGTTCCAAAGACGAACCTATTCTAAGATATGAGCGTCACGAGGCACGCTCAGCTCCAGGCTTGGGCATGAGTTACGGAAAAGAAAAAGAAAATGAAGAACGAATATATATATATATATAATTAAAACATCAGCATACAAAACCAGCCGTTACAACAAGAGGGTCTTGACTAGTGGGGACTAGTCAAGAGAGTGTGTTTACTAGATTAATAGTGTTTGGCACTTTAGTGAGTGTGGTACGAACTTGGTGAGCGTAGAGTCGGTGCTCGTAGCGCTAGAGCTGTACCCTTGACATATTAATGCTAGTATCTGCTTTGGGGCTGGAGTAGGTCGTTGAGACGACCGAACCAGGGTAAATCTGTTGTGCACTCTGCGATTGCTTTTACTTGCACTTATTTACTCTGTGTGTGATTGATTTTGCTGATAATTGCCTATGATATTGCGAATATTTTTCTAATCCTATTCCCTCCTCCAGGCTTAGATCCAGATACAACACTTTTATTAAACCCCCTCCCCCTCATTCAGAAGAACATTCCAATTCTTCATCCTCCTCCTTACGGCCACACCCAACCCAAAGTCTTCTCCTTTATCCTCCTTCTCGCAACCCATTGGCCGATCCAAAATAACAACTTCTTCTTCTCCTCCTCCTCTTTCTTACCCTTCTTCAACCACCATCATCCTGATCATCTCCATTATCTTCTTCTTCCATCTACCATGTAGGATCTATTTGTAATACTAAGAAATACATTAGCGGTGGGTGAATAGTGTAATGGCAATTTAAAGCAAATTAACACATTCTTGCAAATGCGGAATAATACCAATGAAGGACAATTAGCAAATCTACAAAGAGACAATACAAATGCAAATAACACGATGTATCCTGGTTCGACTACGCCTACTTCAGACCAACACTCTTTCCAGGGTATTACGGATTTCTACTATAAAAGCCTTCTCCAAGGCAAAGCAAATACAAATCTCTTCCGAGATACAACACATTCTTTCCTAAGAGCCACACAATCTCTTCCAAGATTTCCCACTATCTAATCCAAGATAGCATGTCCTGTTTGAAGGGCTACAAATCTCTATTTCAAGAGATACACTCCCACAACCCGGCAGCTAGGTTTCACAAATGAAACAAATAAGAAATACACTCTTACCTATTGCCTTGAATAAATGAACTTACAAGTGTAGTGCAAGGTAATGAAGAGTGGTTGTCTCAGTGCTCGAATCTAGCTTTGGCATTTGGAGTTTTCCCTTGAGCTATGGAGTTAGATTCAACAATCAAAAGAGCTCAAAGAGGGAAAAGAGAGAGATGAGAGAATGTAGCTTTCTCTTAAATTTTGGCTCACAAAAATATAATCTATGTGAATGAATTGGTGCTCAAATCTCTCTCACTATCGGGCCTCTCAAATCTACACAGAAACCAAGAAAACAGACCAAGAGAAACACATTCTAACTGTTATAAATGTGCAGATTTCTCAGGCAATCAGACGTTTGAAGAAGGATTTTCAGATGCCTGATCAACTGTTTAGACATCTGGAAACTCAACATCAGAAGATTAACAGATTATTAGTCAAGAATAAACATAGAGGATCAATTAAAAATATCCAGACGACTGGAGTTTAACATTCAGAGGACTAGGACACTGTTCAGACATCTGACACTCCTACTTCAGACAGTTGAAAGAAATAAGTGAGGAGAGAGATAGCTCTCGGAAAATAATCCTCTCTGAAATCAGATGGCTAGAGTTCACTACTCAGACGGCTGATCAACTGTTCAGATGTCTGGTGACTAAACTTTAGACGACTGACAGAAGGTTATGTCTGACAAGATAAAAAGCAGACATGACAGACGTCTGGTGAGTCTCTCCCAGACGTCTGGTCCTCATCCAAAAACAAAATCATGAGTGTTTTGGGCAAAAATCCTATTAAGATGGGTTCTAGTATATTCCTATGGTTCACTAAGATGGTAAATGACATGACTGTGTGTGTGTGTGTGTGTGTGTGTGTGTGTGTGTGTGTGTGTGTGTGTGTGACCATCGAATCAAGCCATGCATGTATTATACAAAATAAAGAGGGAAAATACATAAAGAATCAAAATGAAATACACTAAGCCTCTAGATTCTTCATGCTCTCTATGCTTATATGCTACATGCCTTGAGTCAATCAATCCATCATTCTTATGTTTTATCTCCATCAAGATATACTATTTGTAATGCCCCTGTGTGTGAAGTACCATGCTTGTGTATACTTGCAGGTACGTATAGTAAGTGTGACTATGTTTTTACGTAGATAAGAGGTATGAGTGTATTTGAATGATATGATTATCATAGGTGGGTATTAGTGTTATTAGTATGATGTTATAGTGTAATGTTATAACATGAGTGGGTGCCATTATGATGAGGATCTTTTTATTTTTGGAAATGGCATTTTTGTAAATTAAAGGAAATGGGAAAGGATCCATCTCCACTCTTCTCTTTCTTCTCCTTTTTCCCTTTTATTTTCTAGAAACCTCCCCACTCTTCTATCTTCATCTCCTCTTTTCCTTTTCTTTTTATTTTTCATGTTCTCTCTCCTCTTCTCTTGGTTTGGCCGAATTCACCATGTACAATTGGGGGGGGGGGGGGGGGGTGGGGTAGGGTGGGGGGTGGGAAGAGAAGGAGGAAAAAGAAGAGAGAGTAGATGAGAAGAAGAGGGATTGAAAGGAGGAGGTTTAAGGGCAATGTTTGGAGCTTTTGATGATGGAGTAGCATGGGTTTTAAGGAGAAAGCACGCTTCTTTATGAGGTAGGATTCTAAACTCCAATTAGTATAGTATTTGCATGGCAGTTTGAATAATAAAGCTTTCATCTTTTGTTGTAAAATGCAATTCCATGTTAAAGTTAGTTCCTTTGCCATGTTTCATGCTTTTCATGTGCAAGATAATATATCCTCAAGTAATGATGGAAAAGAAGCTACCTTTAGTATGAAATTAGAAAAAAAAATGATGCATGGTGATGTTTGTTCATTTACGTTGATAATTCAATGAGGAAGTTGAAATCTTTGGTGCTACTTGCAAGTTAAAATTGTTAGTCAATTTCCTAACTTCATATTTGAGGGTTTACAACTTATTTTAAAACTTAAATCCACAAGAAGGAAAGGGATTCTTCATAAACAATGCTATAATGTTTCTAGCAGTAGTTTTTATAGTATAAATCGAACCTTTATTGGAGAAAACTACAGGAACAATCATGATTAAATACTTTTTTAAACACCCTAACTTCAGATTTGAGAGCAATATTCAATCCAAAAACTGAAATTAAAATGGAAATTTTGAGAACTTACCTTCATCGCAATTCCTTTGAGAACGGTATGTTGAGATCTCCTCCTTCTCCTCCTTCTCCTCCTTCTCCATGCATCCAAAGCTAGGGCTCAAAGGAAAGGAAGGTTAGGGTTTATGTGTGTATGTGTGGCTGGACTAGGGTTAGTGATATGATTAAATAGATTTGGTTGTTTTGGGTTAGAATTATATTGGGTTAGGATGTAATTTAGGATCATCAATTTATATATTGTAATTTCTAAGTGTTAAGGCCAAAAATGGCGTTGACAGTATGAGAGCTGACATGGACTTCTTCTGTTGAGGTGGTGCCTCGTCAGCTAGTTGCATGGGATCCTGGTTAGTAGAACAGGGGTTGTTGATAGACGGAATTGGAATGTGATGGTCGATCGACCCGGTGAGTAAGTCGAGTCTTGAAAGAACGTCGATAGAGATACGACCTTTGTTGAGCTGGAGCCGCGTCAGCCGGTTGAGTGGGACCCTAGGTTGGAAGAACCATGGTTATTGGTGGATGGTGGTTAACGGGTGGTGCTTGTTCGACTCTCAGACGGATCGAGCACCTGTCGATCGATGTTGGGAAGCTCAGGTGTGACCCTCTCGTATGATCGAGACTCGATGATCTGCACTACAAGGAAGCGTCAGGGGGGGTCAGATCTGGGTCCATACCCATATTCCCTCTGATGCTTAAGTTAGAATGGAACTTAAGAGAGGGAATGAGCTTGGAGCAGCTGAGATCGACTCACGGAGGCTCATCTCGACTCTAGCGTCGCAAGCTCTTTCATGGAAGAAATATAAGTTGAAATGTTTAACCCCAGAGTACCTGATCTCATACCTTGGGAGCTAGAACCCCTTTAGCATTGTCGTTTCAGGTATTTATAGACGTTGGTCCGACGATGGCGAGTTATCATCCCTCAGTGATTTGGGCGGGATCTTTAACTCTCCCTGAGTATCAGCAGGTGCCTAACGGTCGAGTGAGCCGTTCGCTTGACTGAGTATTACTCCGCCTTAATAACGGATTGTGGGTTTTAGGCTCTAAATGGGCCGCATATTTTGACATCATTTCGTGGGATGTACCCGTGCTCCAACAATGACCCCCCATCATTCATGTCTCAGGAAACAACGCTGATTGAGACCATATGATGTGTATTCTCCTTAAATGCGCACAGTTTTCGAAATGGTTGATTTGATTTGTACCGCCAAAAACCTTTCGTTTCTAAATCTATCCTCATCGTTTCTTGAGGTTGGGCTCAGACACGTGTTGCTCATCGGTCATCTGTTGGTTGAGCTCTTTTGTATAAAAGAAGAGGATGCGAAGAAAATGACTTTCTTGCTCCGCCTTCATTTTCTTTCTGAAAACTTGACTCCTTCGTTGCGTCCTTTGGAGTTTGCTTGATCTCGCTAAGGTACCTTTCCTAACCGGTCATGATTCCTCTTTAGATCTATATAGGCATGTTTCCACCTGTAAGGATACAAGAGCCATCTTATGAAGAGCTCGTGTTGTGCCTTCGATCTCTTTGATGCGACGATGTTCCTGGTAAAGGGAAAGTGGTTTGCATAGAATCAGTGCCTCCCATTCATCGAAGAGATCCGAACTCAGAGGTCCCTCAAGTGATTTTGGAGAAGGTGCCAGAGTTCTCCCACGATCTAGTTACTAGGTTTTGGTCGGATTGCCTTTGTCCTCCTTACAAGGTTAGGTTGCCCGGGTTTGACGAGAGAGTTTGCTTTCCTCAGAAGAGCGAGGTTGGAGTGTACCCCAAAGCTTTTCGTGTTGGGCTTTGATTTTCTCTTCACCACTTCATCATAGAGAACATGTGCTCTTTAGGGCTCTCTCTGTCAACTTGCACCCCAAGCCATTTCCCCTAGTCTGTTTCATCGTGCTTTGTGAGCTCTGTGGGGTTCAACCATCCGTTTGCTGTTTAAGTATTTCTTCCGTGTTATAGTCGACCCTCACAAGGTGTGGTATCACATCGTCGCCGATGATGAGGCTTATATACGATCTCCCGCTCTCTGATCTTAGTTGGGAAGACACATTCGTGTTTGTTGTTCTCCCCGACTTAGGACCGATGCTTAATGGTTAGAGTTCTCCTAGTCCTGACCTCGCTGAAGGGTCCAGGTTAGCACCAGAGGAGGCCGAGGCCAGGTTAATGTCAGGAGAGGTTGAGGCAGCTAAACTTCTAATGAGCCGACCGAGGCGAGAGAGGTTGAATTCGTATTTGTTGGATGGTCTTTGACTGAAGATCGTTTTGTGGAGTTCGGGTAATGTATATCGCTTCTGTGTCTTTATCGCAACCACTCACGATAATAATATCCGTTGTTTGCAGATATGACTAGTAGAGCTCACAAAAACGTGGACCCTGTACTGGGTCAAATCTGAAGAGAAAAATGCAAGAAAAAGAGAAGCAATGAGGGATCAAACGCTCAGTCCCCCTTTCCCTTAGTCAGAGCTCTTCCTCTGAGGGAGGTGAGGTCAGGCGGACCTCGAGGTCATCTTCCCATGCCTCGTCGAGGGAGGCCCCGAGTCGAGCCATCGCTCGCTTTGTTCCACCCATTGCCTCCATCATTGTTTCAGAGCCTCCGGTGGTGGAAGATGCTGACGTTGTTGTGGTTCTTGAGCACACTGAAACTGTCAGCATGAAACATGGTCCATCCTCCTATGAGGGGGAGGACTCCAAAAAAAGAAGGCGGGTCGAGGAGATGGACCCTCAGCTTTCACCTATGGAGAAAGGTCGGGAGGCGGCCCGCCCCTCTTGATCCTCAGGGGATAGTTGAGACCTTCGTGGCTCCTTCTTTGGACAACTGGCCATAAGGCGTTATCAACCCACCTGGTCCCTTGGTCGGCTCGATCCCCTCGGAGTTCGATGGAGTTTTGTTGCTAAACAACCTCTTGTCTAGTTCCTCGGGACCTATTCAAGGCGAACCTCATTAGCCTTCCTTCATCATCGGGAAGGAAGAGTCGGTCCTGTCGGACTTTGGGATGACTGCTCGACTGGTGGAGAACTCCATTCTCCCTCGGGATTTGGAGCTCCTTCAAGGTTTGGACATCGAAAGTGTGTCCAACTTCTTCGTGGAATGTGGATACCAGGTAAGTCGTCCTCCATTTGTCTATTGACTTGTAATTTGGCCATTTTTGATCGATGCTTTCCACAGATGTCCATCCTTGGCACCATATTGCGTCACCATGCCGTCGACGTAATTGAGGGAGGACAACGGGTGGAGGCTGCTGAGCAAAAGCCTCCAAGCTCGAAGCCTGGATGAGGAAAATGGAAGAGGATTTTGGGAGAGCTCTTGTGGCCAAAGTAGAGGCCGAGTGGGCAGCCTCGGAGGCCAAACCTAGCCTCTCGTCCATGTCTAACCTCAGAAAATCTGCTGAGATTCAATGGAGGAGGGAGATGTCTCAGCTCCAGGCGGACATCAAAGCTTCGAAGAGGGAAGCAAATGAGCTTCGAGCCAAAGCTTCTGACTTAGAGAGGTTAGCGGAGGCTTGCAAAGCAGAGGTAGCTGAGCTTCGGGCCAAAGCTGTCGAGACATTAAGAGCCACTGCGATTCATAAGGAGAAGCTTACGACATGGTTTACAAAGGCGATGGAAGCTTTCCAGAACGTCTTTATGCTGAAGGGTGCTCCTCCTCCTAGGTTGATAGAATTTTGACATAGGTTTTATGTAACCGTTTTGTTTTGAAATGAAATAAAAGAACTTTTGAGTTTTTGAGCTTCTTCTATCTCCAAGTTTCATTTGAGTCTATGTGTGTGCATGGCCCCTCAACGACTCAATTTTAAATTTTCTAAAAATCAATTGTAAGTTGGGTCGTTGATACATCAGGCATATTCATCCGATAAATATGACCCTTAGATCATGGACCATGGGGGCATGCTTCGTTCGGTAGTGAGGGGCAGGGCCCCTTCGACTTACGGTGTTCGGTAGCGAGGGGTGGTCCCTCGGCTTACGGCCAACGACGGTCGAGGGTCGTTCAATGGCGAGGGGTGGTCCCTCGGCTTGCGGCTGACGAAGAGGGTCGTTCGGTAGCGAGGGGCGAGGCCCCTTTGACTTATGACCGACGACGAGGGTTGTTCGATAGCGAGGGGAAAGCCCCTTCAACTTACGACCGACGACGAGGGACGTTCGGTAGCGAGGGGCGAGGCCCCTTCGACTTACGACAACGACAGTCGAGGGTCATTCAGTGGCGAAAGGTGGCCCCTTCGGTTTACGACTGACGACGAGGGTCGTTTGGTAGCAATGGGCGAGGCCCCTTTGACTTACGACTAACGATGGTCGAGGGTCGTTCAGTGGCGAGATGTGGCCCCTTCGGCTTACGGCTGACGACGAGTGTTGTTTGGTAGCGACGGGTGGTCCCTCGGCTTACGGCCGACGACGGTCGAGGGTCGTTCAGTGGCGAGGGGTGGCCCCTCGGCTTACGGCTGATGATGATTTTATGACATTAAATAGATATGAGAAATGATCGACTTTGTATTTATCATAAGTTGGCATAAAGTAAAAACAAAGGTAAGTTTCGATTACCCAATGTATCTCCTATTATTGGTACAATCATTGATAGTACTTCCGCAAATGCTAAGCATTCCAAGGATAGAGGAGCTCCCTGTCATCTAATGTAGCATTCCGATAGGTGACCGGGCCGAGAACATCGATTACCGTAGGGGCCTTCCCATTTTATAACAAGCTTTCCTTGTTTGAGGATCTCAGGAGTGAAGGTGGCCTTACTAACACCAGGTCGCCTATACAGAAACTGCGACCTCGTACTTTAGAGTTGAAATATCAAGTCATGCGTCCTTTTTGTTCAATGAGGGTCACCAAGCCTCGCTCGCGAACCTTGTCGATCAACTGTTGGTTAAGCTCGAGTCCTGTTCCTTGCCCACGATGCACGGACGAGAACATCGCAAGTGAATGATGCGTTATAGTATATATAGAATGCCGAACTCTAGGGAGGGGATCGTTTAACACTTAGCTTTTTGTGGAAGGAGGAGAATGTGTAGTCGGTGTTGTCACGTATGAATTGATTGGTTAGTTGAGGGAAATGGAATTAAATAAATATTAAACATCTAAGGCCTTCGGGATTCCCCACTAGGGCCTTCGGTAATGGATTTCAGGTCAATTGTGTAAGGACCAAGGCTATGAGGAAAACACTAGAAGGGGGTTTGAATAGTGTTTATAAAATTTAAACGGTAGTTATACCAATTTAAATTCCTAACCAACAATTAATACGGAATTATAAATAAACCCAAATTGAAACAATGCTAACACAAAGTATGTTTCAAGGGTTCGGATTACCTAAGTCAACTCCTGACTTGTTCATGTTAATCCTACGTCCCTTCCATCCGGATACTACCGGATACTCAAGTTAGAACCCTAACTTGAGATTTCCTTTAAACCCACTTGTAGTAACCCTACAAGTGAAATCAAAACACAAGCGATGTCCTTGACTCCCACAACTTGGGAGCAAGCAAACCACTCTCACAAACCGAGAGTTAACCTAATATCGAAAGATATGAAATAATGAAATAGCAACACTCACATTCACCTTTGCCTTGAAGTAGAACTAGAAGGAGCAAGTGTGTTGTGTCTTGATGTCTCTTTTAGAAAGAGAGAAAAGCCCTTTCTCTTGTCACCACTAATTGCCTTGAGGATATCACTTTGATTCTAGGTTGGAGAGCAAGAGAGAATGGGATTGGAATTCTTGGGCTTTTGAATTTGAGAGCTTTGAAAAACTTGAAGTTGAAAGCTATGGGTTTTCAAGAGATGATCAAGAAGATGAGTAACCCCTCAATGGAATAGTAGAAGCTCTCTTTATAGGTTCCCCAAAACCCCCAAACAGAATCCCCAAAAACCCCTTTGAAATCCTTGGAGAAAAAGCCAACGGATAGAATTTACACAGTCGACAGTCGACTGGTGAAGAAAACATAGTCGACTGATGCACTGTGTCAGAGGGTAGGTGAGAATTCAAACGGTAACTTACCATGTAGGACAGTCGAATGATGAAGAAAAGACAGGCGCCTGTAAAACTAACAGACGACTGTAAATCCTTCTACAGGCGACTGGCCGCAATATTGGTAAGCTGAGAAACCTCAGAAAGTTTTGGGAAGACACGACATGTGATTGATGTGGAACACACAAGCGCCTATGCCATGGGCAGGTGACTGTGAAACCAACAGCAGTCGACTGTCACTAATACTTGAAACTTTTCAGAGAGCAGAGTTTGCAGAGGAATCATAGACAGACGACTGTTGAAGCTTTGACACTCGACTGTGCCTTGGACATGCGACTATTAATCCAATACACATGCGCCTGTATTTTGTACAGCAGTCGCCTGAAAGGAGTTAAAGCTAAAAGGCCCAAAAATCAATTGATAAAGTATGTGCATAACATGTGACTGTAGAACAAATCATAGTCGACTGTTTTGAGACAGGCACCTGTAAATCGTTCAACAATCGCCTGTTGAAATCCCAAAATGCACATGCTTGAGAAATGTGAATTGGAGTCTAAGAAAATGTGATCTAATGATTTCCTAGGATAGAAATGAAGATGTGTGTGCGCTCCAACATAGTTCTACTTCTAAGCTACATACTAGAAGAGAATAAAAAGATTACATTTTGTAGAAGCCTCTCTTCTATCCAAAGTATGAGCTTGAATTCTTCTAGGAGCTTCAATCACCATCTTTAATCATCCAATCCACTTTTCATGCTTTCATTGATCTTTGAGTGACATCCATTGCTAACTGATCTTCATGATATACTTATGCAATGGATTAACTGCAAATAGGGGATTAGTCATAAGTATTTATGTTTGCTCATCGTTAACACCAAGTAGGGAGAAGTCCAATACTCAACATTCTCCCCCTTTTGATGATGACAAACAAACATAAACAAAAAGATAAATACTTGTGCTTAATGAAAACATACTCCCCCTACATAGATGCCAATCAAATTAGTCAAAGTATTCATGGGAATCTATAGATCAATTGAAGCGAGCATGTAAGATATGTATGAATGAAATGATTTTAATACTTGAAATCTAAATCATTAAATCTTGAAATCTAGGATTTTATAATCCAAGTTCATTATATCTTACTCCCCCGGATTCTAAGGTAACTTCAATCTTAGATTCAAGTTTAGAATTTACTTAGCACATAGTTATGATATGTTTATTTCTCCTCCCTATGGCATTATCCAAAAAGTGGGAGTAGAATAACAACAATAATAGTACTAAATAAGTACTAAAACAATCATGAGAGTCTAAAGATAGGATATATATCTAATGTGATGCCAAACTATAATCGGAGAAAAATAATCACGAAGGTGCATCTCGTTGATATATATACCAAAAGCTCATAAACACAAGAAATTTAGTTGACTAAAGGAACGAGAATCCATTATCAACATTTCCAAAAAAATAGAAAAACGTCTCACATCACATCATGTATATAATAAAGCATACAAAGAGAGACCATTTCACAATGTTCACACAATCAACATAAAAAACGAGACAGTGTGTGAAGCAGCATATGATAAAGTAAAAGCATTGTCATATGTGTGTGTGTGTATAATCAATAGATACAAGGAGTACAAAATACAATATCAACTCCATGTACATCAAAAGTATGATCATCATACATGTAATATCATCCATCAGAGAGTAACTCTATGATGCAGCCAAAAGCATACTGGGAGTATAAAAGACTAACTCCTAATACTATAACATCATCCAGAGATACAAATAGACACACCAAAAAATACATACACATACTCAAACCATAACAAAAAGAAGTCATATGGTGAGTAGAGGCAGAGCAGCATCGGTAATTTGAATGACAGAGGAGTCCGAAGGGCGGCCAGAGCGACGAAACACCAGTCTGGAAGAGCGAAGAGTACGACACACACGAGCCTTCTACTTTGATGATGAAGCACCAGCAGCAGTAGGGTCTTGTAACGACTGCTTTTCATGTATCTGGATTTAATATAATATAATATATGTTTTGGTGGATTTTCTCCTCTTGTGTGGTTTTCGTCTCCGTAGCTTTCATTTTCGATCGACTTGTCGTATTTTCTCGCTTTTTCCTTAGGATCGTCGATTTCGAAGTATGTCATTCGTGATAGACTTCATAACGGTCATATCTAACTGTTAGATCAAGCCTAGAAGTCTTAGGAATCGATGCCGGGGCCTCGCGCTCCGTATCGGAACTTTTGGTGCTCATTAGCCGGTGTAAGAAGGGCCACCGACCGACTAGATGACGATCCAGTCGGTCGGCAATCCTTCTTGGACCGACTAGTTGGCTTTCTAAAATTATTCAGGAGTTACTGTTTATCGTTAGTCGGTCTAAGAACGTTGGTTGACCGACTAGGTTGCAAACTAGTCGGTCAGCGATGCTTCTTGAACCGACTAACTCATCATCTTATTTTTGTATCAGCTACTGTTTACTCTTAGTCGGTCTAAGAACGTTCATCGACCGACTAGATGTTAAACTAGTCGGTCAGTATTTGTTCATGGACCGACTAACTCTAAATCCTATTTTTCGTTCAGGAGTTACTGTTTACACTTAGTCGGTCTGCGTTGGTCGACCGACCGACTAGTTGCCAAACTAGTCGGTCAGTGGTTGCTCTTTGACCGACTAACTAGTGTTGAAACCCTAATTTCTAGGCAGCCGCCAGCCTAGCCTATTTAAACCCAACCCAAACGTTTCTTCTTCCTCCAACACGACCGAAAACCCTAAAATCTTCCCCCTTCAGCCCCCATCTTCCTCCAAGCTTCAATCCTCCATTCCAAGCCCTAAATCCATCATCCAAACCATCCATTCACTCCATCTACCTCTCATCTTCCCCAAAATCTCACCAAAACCCATCAAAATCCCCAAATCCCCCAAAACCCTAGTTTCCCCAATCTTCTCCAATCTTTTCCAGATCTGATCCTAGGGTTCCCCGGAGTGTTTCTTCCGCTTCCTCTCGGTAAGAAATCGTTCTACCGTTGTTTTCATAACTTATTGATAATTTTGGGGAAACCCTAATTAATTTCATGTGTTTGATGTTTGTTTCCCCCTTAACAGCGATTTCCCCCGTAGATAGCATCCGTGTGACGAAGTAGTCGCCTTCCCCGGTGCTAGGCAAGTGAAACTTGCCACTTAGGGTTTAGGCCATGTTTTAGGCCATTTTCTTGTTGTAGGCGTAAAAGAGACTAGGCGACGAAATGATACTCGCCTAGGCGCAAATTGGGGAATTAGCTTGACAACGAAGCTAATCCCGACATTTAGCATGTTGCACAATTACCATGTCATGTTTACTTTTCATTAACGGTACGCGAATTAATTGTCATGTCATTGCATTCTCTAAGTGCTTTTGTGATTGCGTAGCCTTGCTACGAATGCTTGTGTTCCTGGCTCGTGTTCCAGAAGCGGGCCATGTGTTGGTTGATAGCCAATGCCCGAATTGCGTGTTTCCTGGCTCGTGACCAGAAGCGAGCATAATGAGTTAGAAACCCCAACGCTCGATATTGAATTGTGAAATAGGAATGCGAGCTCATTGTGCGGGGCAACCCCAGGCTCACTAGCTGAGTTCATTGTGCGGGGACCCCAGGCTCCATTACGTGTGGGTATAGGGGGTGAGGGTTAAGCGGCCATTCAACTGGGAGTCTGTTTGATCAACAACTGCAGTTGTAAGGCGTAAACTCTTTGGGGTGGGGTAGTGTTTAGTGCCGATCGGTCTGAAATGCTATGCCATTCAGCGAAGGGCGTAAACATCTACAAACAACCGTGAAACGTGAAATGTGTTTAGTGCCGATCGGTCTGAAATGCTATGCCATTCAGCGAAGGGCCTAAACACCTACAAAATGTGAATTGATTGAGATTGATAGTAGCGTGGCTACTCTTGTCTTGTCTTGTCTTGTCTTGTCCCGATGATTGTTCTCTTGTACAAAACATCTTGCCATGTTTTAAATTATGCACTCATGTTATAACTACCATGTCATGCATACTAAACTGCTAGGTTGCTAGTTGCCTTACTTTCAGTTTCCTTGCCCAAGTCTTTTAGACTTGCTGACATGTGCCCCTTTACTCTTTTGGGTGACACATGTTAGATCCTGAGCCCGAGTACCTCGTTGAGGACGAGGTGTTTGCTGACGCCGAGCCCGAGCTTGTGTTTGACGGGGAGTACGTGGACACTGGGGACCAGTCCTAGTGTCTTCGTTGTGTTGTACTTTTGTTAGATAGTTGTTTTGTTATTCGGTGCGTAGCACCTATACTTTGTCGTTGTTGCTTTTGTTGGCCTTGTTCTGGGCCTTGGACTCTTTTCTTTTAGCCTGGTGGCTTTTCTGGATGTTGGACTTATTTTTGATGTTGGACAATTTGTGAGATGTGGAGTTTTATTTCAGTCTCTCCTTGTGTTATTATTGTTATTCTATCGTGGTTACAGGGACCTGTTTATGTATTGTGGACGCTTATCGGGTTTGGGGCTTCACAGCTCCACTCTCGTGCGGACCTTTTCACGTCTCGCCTCCATTTTAGGGAAGCGGGTCGTGACAGGTTTTAGTGGTGGCCCATGCAGGTCCTTCTGTAACTGTGATCTTTGGAATAGCGACAATAATATTAGAATGTCCAATAAATTAAGTTCGACGTCCGAGTCATAAGCTATGAGTCTAATCTGATTCGTTCTCTGTGTCATTAGATGGCAGGAAGGCGTTTCACCCGTGGTGGGGGTAGTGGTGCGCTCCCTCATGATGAGGAGCCTGAGCGGGAACCCACCAGCGGTGAGATGATGCGGATGATGTTGCATATGATGCAAGTGCAGCAGGGCGTGCTTCTGTAAGTCCAGAATGCTCCACTTGCTCGAGCTGCCCGGGCTCTTCCGGATGCCCCTCGCTCTGAGCCAGGAGCGAAGCAATTTCGGGAGCTGGGTCCCGCATATTTTGATGGTTCTGAGGGTCCTCTGGCTGCCGATGAGTGGATTCGGAACATCGAGGACAATCTGAAGATGGCCAAGATCACCCCGGCTGGATGGGTTGATTTGGCGAAGAGGCAACTCAAGGATATCGCCAGGAATTGGTGGGATGTGGACGAGAAGTTGTTGGTGGAGCCGATAGCTTGGGCTACCTTCAAGGCTAGATTTGAGGGTGAGTTCTTCCCGAAAGCTACCAGGGAAGAGATGCTGCAGCGTTTTATCGATTTGAAGCAGGGGAACTCGTCGGTGGACATGTACCACCAGGAGTTCATGAGGCTGAGTCGGTTTGCGCCGAAGATGGTGCAGGACGCTGAGGAGAGGGCTCAGAGGTTCCTGCAGGGGCTTGCTTCGGAGCTCCAGAGTTTCGTGACCTCTTCTGACCGGGAGTCTTATCAGAAGGTTCTGGTCGCTGCCAAGAGGTAGGAGCTACTCGTGAACCAGCGGAGGGGGTCTGTTGTTGGCGCTGGGAAGAGGCCTGTGGAGCAGGCGAGAGCCGTGGTTAGACCTGGGTTCAGGCCTAATCAGTCTGCTCAGTTTAAGAGGCCAGGAGGGCCTATTCTGAAGCTTTGCCATTTCTACGGCAAGCCTGGCCATGTCAAGGATCAGTGTCGGAAGTTTTTGGGCCAGTGTCTGATTTGTGGAGATGCTTCCCATGCCGCGAAGGATTGTCGGCATGCGGGTCAGCTGCAGAGGGCTCCTGTTGCAGCTCAGCCGTTGCAGCAGCGAGCGTCTGTTCCTGCTGGACGTGGAGCAGCTCTTGTTCCGCAGGGGCAGGCTTTTCGGCAGGCTGTTCCGCCGAGGAGGCAGGCTTTTCTGATGACCGCTGCGGAGAGCGCGGCTGTGGATGAGGTTATCGCAGGTAATCCTCAATCTAGCTGTTACTTTCCTAGCTGGTTTTGATTGTTAGATTATGTTGTTTGCTTGAACATGGTTGTTTGCTAGACTAGGGTTTGATTGTTAATTGCTTGTTAGGTGTGGTTTTGGTTTGCACATTTCCTGCACGAGTCCTCTTCGACTCTGGTGCATCGATGTGCATTATTTCTCGAAGCTTCGTGGAGAGGCATTCCTTGTCGACGTCCCCTCTTCCAAAGAGTTAGAATATCGTCACAGGGAATGGCGTGGTCTCGGTGCATCGTGGTTGCAATTCTTGCTCGTTGGTGGTCTGTGGACATGAGCTTTTTGCGGATTTCATTGTCCACGACATCATCAACTATGATGCAGTTCTTGGGATGGATTGGCTTGCGAGCTTCTATGCTACGATCGACTGTCGGAGGAAGAAGGTGGTGTTTGAGATTCCCGGACATCCAGTATTTGAGTTCAGTCGTGGTAGCAGTTCGCTTGGTCCTGTCAGATTTCGGGCCAGGCCGGTGGAGGATGTGGCTATGCAGATGGAGCTGGAGTGGCCAGCTGTGGTGCGAGATTTTGGCGACGTCTTCCCCGAGGAGATGTCTGGTTTGCGACCTGATCGTGCTTTGGAATTTTCTATCGATCTTGTTCCAGGTGCGCAGCCGATTTCGAAGGCGCCGTATCGTATGGCACCTGCAGAGTTGGAGGAGTTGCGGAAGCAGTTGGATGAGCTTTTGCAGAAGGGTTATATTAATCCTAGTGTGTCTCCGTGGGGAGCACCGGTGTTGCTGGTTAAGAAGAAGGATGGTTCGCGTCGCATGTGCGTGGACTATCGGGGGTTGAATGCGGTGACCATTAAGAATAAATACCCGTTGCCTCTTATCGATGATATTTTTGATCAGCTTGGAGGTTCGAGGGTGTTTTCAAAATTGGATTTGAGGAGTGGTTACCATCAATTGAAGGTGAAGAAGGGAGATGTTCCGAAGACAGCGTTCAGGACGAAGTATGGACACTATGAGTTCGTGGTTATGCCTTTCGGCGTAACTAACGCGCCCGCAGTTTTCATGAATCTGATGAACCTGATTTTCTACGACTTTTTGGATAAGTTTGTCGTTATCTTTATTGACGACATTCTGATCTATTCGAAGTCGGAGGAAGAGCATGCCTCGCACTTAAGGACGGTGTTGGAAATTTTGAGGAAGCATCGGTTGTATGCTAAGTTTTCGAAGTGCGAGTTTTGGCTGGATAGAGTTGCTTTTCTCGGGCATGTGGTGACTGGAGATGGTATTTCAGTGGATCCCGAGAAGGTTCGGGCCATCAGGGAGTGGCCTGTTCCGTCGTCAGCGTCTGAGATTCGGAGTTTCCTTGGACTTGCTGGTTATTATCGGCGATTCATTAAGGACTTTTCTCGTATTGCTGAGCCGATGACCAGGTTGACGCGGAAGGATGTTGCTTTTGTTTGGTCGGGTGATTGTGAGAGTGCTTTTGGTATTCTGAAGGAGAGGTTGACGACTGCCCCTATTTTGGTTGTGCCTGATCGCAGCGGTGGATTTGAGATCTTTTGCGATGCTTCTGGCAAGGGTCTCAGTTTTGTGTTGCATCATCACGGACATGTTGTGGCGTATGCGTCTCGTCAGCTTAAGGTTCATGAGAAGAATTACCCGACGCATGATTTGGAGTTGGCTGCCGTGGTGTTTGCTCTTAAGATTTGGAGGCACTTCCTGCTGAGCGAGAAAGTGAAGATTTTCACCGATCACAAAAGCTTGAAGTATATTTTCACTCAGAAGGAGCTTAACATGCGACAACATCGGTGGTTGGAGCTTATGGCAGATTATGATATTGATTTGCAGTTTCACCCTGGCAAGGTGAATGTGGTTCCGGATGCTTTGAGTAGGCTGCCAGCGGTGATGGTTTTGACCTCGCAGTGGAGATTGCAGCAGGATTTTTGCGAGTCTGGCGTGGAGATCGTTCTTCCTGGGGAGGCTTCGTCGTTGATGTACATGCAGGTACAGTCGACGATCGTGGATCGGATTAAGGCTGGCCAGGCTGAGGATCCGAAGCTGGTGAGGATTCGGGAGCAGGTGGAAGTCGGTCTGCGGACTGACCTTTTGATTCATGAGGATGGCTCGCTGAGGTTTGGAGCCAGGTTGTGTGTGCCAGCTGGGGATATCAGAGAGGAGCTGATGGTGGAGGCACACAGTTCGCCGTATTCTGTGCATCCTGGTGGCACCAAGATGTACCAGGATCTTCGTCTGAATTATTGGTGGCATGGTATGAAGAGGAGCGTGGCTCAGAGTGTAGCCAAGTGCTTGGTTTGCCAGCAAGTGAAGGCGGAGCATCAGCGTACGGCCGGGTTGCTACAACCGCTTCCGATTCCGGAGTGGAAATGGCAACACATCACTATGGATTTCGTGACTGGACTACCTCGGAGTCCGAAGCAGAATGACGCGATTTGGGTGATCGTAGATCGATTGACCAAATCTGCGCACTTTATTCCGTTCCGAGTGGGACAGTCCACTGAGGCGCTAGCGAGGAGATATATGGAGGTAAAATTCTTTTACTCTCCGTTTTATTTCCTTTTCCTAGTTTGGATAGTGATGTAACGTGAATCGTACAGGAGGTTGTGTGGCTTCATGGAGTCCCCGTGAGTATCGTGTCTGACAGAGACACGAGGTTCACATCTCAGTTATGGCAGAGTTTGCAGAAGAGCTTGGGTACGCGTCTGAGTTTCAGCACGGCGTACCACCCGCAGACGGATGGCCAGTCCGAGAGGACGATTCAGATTTTGGAGACATGCTGAGGGCGTGCATGTTGGATTTCAAGGGTTCGTGGGAGGACCATCTACACCTGGTAGAATTTTCCTACAACAACAGCTTCCAGGCGAGTATTGGCATGGCGCCTTTCGCCGCTCTTTATGGGAGGAAATGTTGATCGCCATTGAGTTGGGATGACGTTGGCGATCGGGAGTTGTTGGGACCTGAGATGATCGTGGAGGCCGTGGATATCGTCAGGAATATTCGGGAGAGGTTGAGAATTGCTCAGGACCGTTTTAAGCATTGGGCGGATGCTAAACGTCGTCCTTTGGAGTTTCAGCCGGGCGACCATGTGTTCTTGAAGATTTCCCCGAATCATGGTGTGATTCGTTTCGGGAAGCGTGGAAAGTTGAGCCCGCGATACATTGGACCGTTTGACATTTTGGAGAGGGTTGGCGAGGTAGCTTATCGCTTGGCCTTGCCGCCATCTTTGGAAGGAGTTCACAATGTTTTCCATGTGTCGCAGCTTCGTCGATACATTAGCGATCCGTCTCATGCGGTGGATTTTTCGGAGATTACCGTTCGCCCCGATATGACGTATGACCAGCATCCAGTGCAGATTCTGGACAGGCGTCAGAAATCGCTTCGGAACAAGATTGTCAATCTTGTGAGGGTGATGTGGCGACATGGTTCACCTGGAGAGTCTACTTGGGAGAATGAGGATGAGATGCGAGATCGTTTCCCACTTTTGTTTCCGGACTCGTGAGTTGTTGGGAATTCCGAGGACGGAATTTTTCTTAAGTTGGGGAGGATGTAACGACTGCTTTTCATGTATCTGGATTTAATATAATATAATATATGTTTTGGTGGATTTTCTCCTCTTGTGTGGTTTTCGTCTCCGTAGCTTTCATTTTCGATCGACTCGTCGTATTTTCTCGCTTTTTCCTTAGGATCGTCGATTTCGAAGTATGTCATTCGTGACGGACTTCATAACGGTCATATCTAACTGTTAGATCAAGCTTAGAAGTCTTAGGAATCGATACCGGGGCCTCGCGCTCCGTATCGGAACTTTTGGTGCTCATTAGCCGGTGTAAGAAGGGCCACCGACCGACTAGATGACGATCCAGTCGGTCGGCAATCCTTCTTGGACCGACTAGTTGGCTTTCTAAAATTATTCAGGAGTTACTGTTTATCGTTAGTCGGTCTAAGAACGTTGGTTGACCGACTAGGTTGCAAACTAGTCGGTCAGCGATGCTTCTTGAACCGACTAACTCATCATCTTATTTTTGTATCAGCTACTGTTTACTCTTAGTCGGTCTAAGAACGTTCATCGACCGACTAGATGTTAAACTAGTCGGTCAGTATTTGTTCATGGACCGACTAACTCTAAATCCTATTTTTCGTTCAGGAGTTACTGTTTACACTTAGTCGGTCTGCGTTGGTCGACCGACCGACTAGTTGCCAAACTAGTCGGTTAGTGGTTGCTCTTTGACCGACTAACTAGTGTTGAAACCCTAATTTCTGGGCAGCCGCCAGCCTAGCCTATTTAAACCCAACCCAAACGTTTCTTCTTCCTCCAACACGATCGAAAACCCTAAAATCTTCCCCCTTCAGCCCCCATCTTCCTCCAAGCTTCAATCCTCCATTCCAAGCCCTAAATCCATCATCCAAACCATCCATTCACTCCATCTACCTCTCATCTTCCCCAAAATCTCACCAAAACCCATCAAAATCCCCAAATCCCCCAAAACCCTAGTTTCCCCAATCTTCTCCAATCTTTTCCAGATCTGATCCTAGGGTTCCCCGGAGTGTTTCTTCCGCTTCCTCTCGGTAAGAAATCGTTCTACCGTTGTTTTCATAACTTATTGATAATTTTGGGGAAACCCTAATTAATTTCATGTGTTTGATGTTTGTTTCCCCCTTAACAGCGATTTCCCCCGTAGATAGCATCCGTGTGACGAAGTAGTCGCCTTCCCCGGTGCTAGGCAAGTGAAACTTGCCACTTAGGGTTTATGCCATGTTTTAGGCCATTTTCTTGTTGTAGGCGTAAAAGAGACTAGGCGACGAAATGATACTCGCCTAGGCGCAAATTGGGGAATTAGCTTGACAATGAAGCTAATCCCGACATTTAGCATGTTGCACAATTACCATGTCATGTTTACTTTTCATTAACGGTACGCGAATTAATTGTCATGTCATTGCATTCTCTAAGTGCTTTTGTGATTGCGTAGCCTTGCTACGAATGCTTGTGTTCCTGGCTCGTGTTCCAGAAGCGGGCCATGTGTTGGTTGATAGCCAATGCCCGAATTGCGTGTTTCCTGGCTCGTGACCAGAAGCGAGCATAATGAGTTGGAAACCCCAACGCTCAATATTGAATTGTGAAATAGGAATGCGAGCTCATTGTGCGGGGCAACCCCAGGCTCACTAGCTGAGTTCATTGTGCGGGGACCCCAGGCTCCATTACGTGTGGGTATAGGGGGTGAGGGTTAAGCGGCCATTCAACTGGGAGTCTGTTTGATCAACAACTGCAGTTGTAAGGCGTAAACTCTTTGGGGTGGGGTAGTGTTTAGTGCCGATCGGTCTGAAATGCTATGCCATTCAGCGAAGGGCGTAAACATCTACAAACAACCGTGAAACGTGAAATGTGTTTAGTGCCGATCGGTCTGAAATGCTATGCCATTCAGCGAAGGGCCTAAACACCTACAAAATGTGAATTGATTGAGATTGATAGTAGCGTGGCTACTCTTGTCTTGTCTTGTCTTGTCTTGTCCCGATGATTGTTCTCTTGTACAAATCGTCTTGCCATGTTTTAAATTGTGCACTCATGTTATAACTGCCATGTCATGCATACTAAACTGCTAGGTTGCTAGTTGCCTTACTTTCAGTTTCCTTGCCCAAGTCTTTTAGACTTGCTGACATGTGCCCCTTTACTCTTTTGGGTGACACATGTTAGATCCTGAGCCCGAGTACCTCGTTGAGGACGAGTTGTTTGCTGACGCCGAGCCCGAGCTTGTGTTTGACGGGGAGTACGTGGACACTGGGGACCAGTCCTAGTGTCTTCGTTGTGTTGTACTTTTGTTAGATAGTTGTTTTGTTATTCGGTGCGTAGCACCTATACTTTGTCGTTGTTGCTTTTGTTGGCCTTGTTCTGGGCCTTGGACTCTTTTCTTTTAGCCTGGTGGCTTTTCTGGATGTTGGACTTATTTTTGATGTTGGACAATTTGTGAGATGTGGAGTTTTATTTCAGTCTCTCCTTGTGTTATTATTGTTATTCTATCGTGGTTACAGGGACCTGTTTATGTATTGTGGACGCTTATCGGGTTTGGGGCTTCACAGCTCCACTCTCGTGCGGACCTTTTCACGTCTCGCCTCCATTTTAGGGAAGCGGGTCGTGACAGGTCTCCTCATGATCAGGCACAGAAACCTGACCAACGAGAGTAGTAACAGGCTTAGAGGGCAGAACATCAGTAGATGAAGGCTGGGTGAACTCAGCATGAGGTGCCTGAGTATCAACAGGAGGATGATGAACAACAGAATGGAGAGCATCCTCGGAAGGAGGGAACAGAGCCTGGAGGGCGACCGGAACTGGAAAGCCGTGATACTGAAACGACTTATAGTGCAGCTCAAGAAGGAGTGAAAGCTTCTGATCCATGTCCGAAACTTTCGTTTCAAGCGAAGAAACTCGCTCATTCAACTGAACAAGGAGAGGGTCATCCGACAGAGCTAAAAGAGAAGGAGCGGATGGCATGGCAGCATGCGTAGGAGAGGGTTCAACATAAGAAACTGAAGGAAGAGGATCATCGTCTGATATCCCAGAAAATCTTCAGAGGACAGCAAGGACTAAGGACTCTGAGAGTGTTGGATCTGGATCTAAGCCTAGAGGGGGGGGGGGGGGTGAATAGGCTTATAAAAATTCTCGTGCAACCCACGAGAAATCACACGCAGTTATAGCCACAGTCAATGTAAACAATAATCAACCACAAATACACATCAGATTTTACCCTGGTTCGGTCGCACCCACGACCTACGTCCAGCCCCAAAAGCAATACTAGATTATTAAAGTTAACTGGTACAACCTGTAGCTAGGGCACCAACCCTACACTCACCTGGCTCTCAGCACCTGCACTCACCAAAGTGCCCAAACAATAACAATACTAGTAAAGCTATCTCTCTCTTGGCTAGCCCCAACTAGCCAAGTCCCCAAACAAATATTAAAATTGTTTCACAGAGATCACAACACCAAATCACAAATAAAATAAAGTTCAGGGTTTAGAATCGCTCAGTTGTGAAGGCGTTGATGTCTCTGTTGTTCAGCGCGTGGTCAGATCAATCTGACAAGTAGTAGTCTCTGATGTCCTGAAGCAGTCGATCAGCAATGTTGCGACATATAGTTCTGAACACAAGTTGCGGCTCCTCAAGTCGGGATGCTCCAATTTTTGATGTACTCAAGATCAAGGCAGGCTCGAATTTACGGCAGGAAAAGTCTGAAGCATCACCAAGCATTGGCATGTAGCATGCATATCATCAATTAAATTTTCGGCTAAAGGGATTTGAAATTTTGCCAAGGAAAGACAACAAAATATTCGGCACAAAACGGCCTGGGATCAAGTTTGAATCTTGGTGCACTCTTGGGATATTTCCTGATCAAAGTATGCGGCTCTTCATGACTTTTTGGTATGAGCTATCAAAAGTTACGACAGCTTGGGAAAATATCAAAGGGAAATTGAATTTTTGCACAAGAAAAACAAAGAAGCAGCCTTTGTTTTGGAAGAAAGCTTGGGTACTTTGATTGGAAGTGCGGATACCCCTTGCAGAGAGATTTTTGATGAATACCCTGCAAAAAAAATGCGGCTTCCTGGCTCAAGGGAGATAAATAAAAAATCATGTGCTAGGGCTTTGCAATTGGGGATCGAGGATTCGGCTTGTGGGGAGATTTGAGATTTTCAAGGTTTTTTTTTCTCGTGCGTGAAGAGCTCCTCTCCTAATAAAAAAGTGCGGCTGCTGCTCTCTCTTGTTCTTTTTTTAATTTCGGCCTGTAGGGTTTTGATGCAAGAGTCTTAGGGCTTGATACGGCAAGATCTTATCCAAGGGCTGAGATCGAATGTGTCTATGAAGGAAACCTATTGTTAGGAGGAATTGCAATTGGGGATGGAGTTTGGGCTTGATACGGAATATGATTAAGGTTTGATTCCCATAGATATGAGCCAACTCAAGCTAGGTTCTCCCCTTTCTCCTTTGCACATTGACCAAGTCTCTTCGTGAATGAGTCGTACGTTTGTCGTTCCTGAAACACTTAACACACACGTTAAAAACGTTCACACACGTTTGTTATCATCAAACACGAAGTTCATAGATCGTTGCTACCAACAATCTCCCCCTTTTGATGATGACAAACCAAGTATAAGATTTGCACAATAAAGTTTCAAATAGTGTGTGTGTGTGTGTGTGTGTGTGTGTGTGTGTGTGTGTGTGTGTCGATAGAGGGTGACATGCGATGACAAGTAATGAGGCGTAAACAATGGTGTGCAAAATTAACAATATGCATGCTCCCCCTATTTTCGTGCTCCCCAATATTCATTATGCTCCCCCTTAATCAAACGATCACATATTTGCGAGCATTGCACAGATAGTACCAAATGCCAAATACCAATCATTACAAACCAAATGCCAAATACCAATCATTACAAACCAAATGCCAAATACACAATGAGTAAATACCAAATCTACACCAAGTGAATATCAAATCTTTTCCAAATTTTTCTCCCCCTTTGTTATCATCAAAAGTCATACCCCGAAGTCAAAACCATACACTATGCAAAAAGAGTGTATTATTAGCCATTACCAACAATTGCATGCATACACTTATAGAATAATCAAGTCAAAATCCAATGAAAGTAAACAACTACGACTTCTACACCAACGTGTACGTGCGATGATTAAAATTGAAGCACAGAGGGAGAATCAGTTAAGAAAATCAACCAACACAAATCCACATTTTCCAAATAACAGTTTATCACCTAGGATTGATTTTTCCCACCTCATTAAAAAAGGAGTTCAAGGTACCACACCCAAAACATAGCCAGGTACCACACCCAAAACATAGCCAATATGGACTCTTAGATGTGGGGGTGGCATTGCTTGACGAGTAAATACACCAACGCTAAAGTTTACCCATAAAGCTTATGTTGGATACTCGTGGGTAATACCGTTGCCAAGGATTGTATCCATTTTTCATACAGAGCAATTAACCTTCTTTTTCATTTTTATACTTGTAGTGTCATCATTTCATTTTTTAATGCTCAATTTTTATCCATGGCAAGGTATATCATATCCCTTAGATTATCAGTTAAGTTTTCCTCCTACATTCACATTTCCAATTTCAAAAACGATATCTCCAAATGTGCAACAATAATAATATATGTGGAAGTGAAGTAGGTGGTGTAGAAATCAAGTTATTTTCAGTCATTGAACATGCCATGAATATTTAGAAAGATGGACATGCGCATGTAGCAAAAGAAATAATACAACAATTTATACGTAGATATGAAAATCATTCATGAACACTTCGTTTAATGAATCAAAGAGAAAGATACACATTGAAGCACCATTTTTTTGTTTTTGTTTTTCATTTTTTAATGCAAGAGATACTAAAGCAAACATGAGATGCAATCACACACAAAAAACAAATCATGCACACATAACAATGCAACTACTAGCACACAAACAAGAAAAATCAAGCACACAAGAAAGTATGGAATCTCGTACTAAGTTTTATCAATAATACCAAGCTCAAGACGAAGACGACAAAAGCGAGCCTCAACCAAAGGTTTGGTGAATATGTCTGCAAGTTGTGATTCCGTAGGAACGAACTCCACAGACACATCCTCTTTGGTGAGGTGATCTCTAAGAAAATGGTGTCTTACGTCAATATGTTTAGTGCGAGAGTGGTGTACGGGATTATTAGAAAGATCTATGGCACTTTTGCTATCACATCGAAGAGGAACTCTTTTAAGAGCTAGTCCGTAGTCAGATAATGTTTGCATCATCCACAACACTTGAGCACAGCAACTGCCGAGGGCAATATACTCTGCTTCAGTAGTGGATAATGCAACACTATTTTGCTTACGACTAGAACTTGAAACTAAAGAGTGTCCTAGCATAAAACAAGCCACTAGTGCTCTTTATATCAGTTAAACTACCCGCATAATCAGCATCAGAATAACCCACCAAATCAAAGTTACCACTAGAAGGATACCAAAGGCCTAAAGTAGGTGTACTGATTAGGTACCTAAAGATCCTTTTAATGGCTTTCAAATGAGATTCTTTTGGGTTTGATTGAAATCGTGCACACAAACATACAACAAACATTATATCAGGCCTAGATGCAGTCAAATACAACAAGGAACCAATCATACCTCGATATAGCTTTTGGTCCACTGCAACTCCTTGTTCATCCCGGTCCATTTTTGTGTTGGGGCACATCGGTGTTCCAATTCCTTTAGACTTCTCCATCCCAAACTTTTTCAAAAGCTCCTTGATGTATTTGGTTTGAGATAGAAAGATGCCTTCCTTGACTTGCTTTACTTGGAACCCCAGAAAATATTTCAGCTCTCCCACAAGGCTCATCTCAAACTGATCCTGCATGACTTTCTCAAACTTTTGACATAGAAGATCGTTAGTAGCACCATAAATAACGTCATCAACATAAATTTGCACAATGAGAAAGTCTTCAGATTCATGCATCAAGAATAGTGTATTGTCAGCACTCCCTTTTATAAAATTATTTTCCAACAAATATGTGCTTAGACGGTCATACCAAGCTCGTGGAGCTTGCTTAAGACCATACAAAGCTTTTTCTAATTTATACACATGGTTTGGAAAATTATGGCTTTCAAAACCTGGGGGTTGCTCAACAAATACCTCTTCTTTTAGGTAGCCATTAAGAAAGGCGCTTTTTACATCCATTTGTTTTAGTTTGAGCCCTTTATAACTTGCAAAAGCTAGCAAGATTCTAATGGACTCAAGCCTAGCAACTGGTGCAAAAATCTCATCCACATCAATACCTTCAATTTGGTTGTACCCTTTAGCTACCAACTTAGCCTTGTTTCTAATAACATTACCGGATTCATCATGCTTATTTTTAAACACCCATTTAGTACCAACTACAGGATAATCAGTGGGTCTAGGTACTAGTTTCCAGACATTTTTCCTGACAAATTGATTTAATTCCTCTTGCATGGCCAAAACCTAACTTTCCTCTTCTAAAGCAATATCTATAGTCTTAGGCTCTATTACAGAAATAAAGTCACCATAAATACATAGAGCACAAAGATCTCTAAAAGAGGAACGTGTGCGAATACCTGCCGTAGGCTCACCTAGAATTAAGTCTGGTGGGTGGTTTGGATTGAATCTCAGCTCTCCTCTGGTAACTGCTTCATCTTGTATTTCTGTCGTGTCAGTTTCAGCTTCTTTCTGTATTTCAGGTTGCTCCTCATTAACTTTTGGAATGCCTTGTTGTTCTACATTTTCCTCTTCATTGTTCTGCCTGCAATCCAAAGAATTTATATCAGATTCATCAAACTTTACATTTATAGATTCAACAATAGCAAATGTGCGTTTATTATAAATCCTGTATGCTCTGCTCCTTGCTGAATATCCTACGAACACTCCCTCATCTGATTTTGATTCAAAGGTGCCAAGCTGATCTGCAGTATTTAATATAAAGCACATGCATCCAAAAACTCTAAAGTAAGAAACTTTTGGGGTGTTGCCATGCCATAGTTCATAAGATGTTTTATTTAGTATAGGTCTAAGCATAACTCTGTTGCATACATGGCATGCCATATTAATGGCCTCAGCCCAAAAAGACATAGGCAAGCTATATTCATTTAACATACTCCTAGCCATCTCTTTTAATGTGCGATTCTTTCTCTCGACCACCCCATTTTGTTGAGGTGTTCTAGGAGAAGAGAATTCATGTAAAATTCCTTTTTCAAAACAAAATTTTTCAAAAATAGCATTTTCAAACTCACCTCCATGATCGCTTCTAATTTTACAATGGAAGAATTTTTCTCATTAGAAACTTGTATGCAAAAGTTTTGAAAATGGTCAAATGAGTCTGATTTTTTGGCTAGGAAGTATACCCATGTATATCTAGAGAAATCATCAACCAATACTAAACAATACTTTTTACCTCCTAGGCTAGCAATGTCTGTGGGACCAAATAAATCCATGTGCACTAATTCCAATATACGTGTGGTGGCAACTTCATTAATGCTAGAGAAAGTAGATCTAGTTTGCTTACCTTTGGTGCATGCCACGCACAACTTACCATTCTCATATGTTTGATGCAGTAGTCCTCTTACCAAATTTTTGTTTTCCAGCTTCTTTATCAATCCCATGCTTGCATGTGCTAATCGTCTATGCCATAGTGTGGCCTCTTCTTCACCTACAAGCAAACATTTAGAAATAGTTAGTTCTTCAATCATAAGAGTATAAACATTATTCTTTCTATTTGCAGTAATAATAATGTCACCTGTGGATCTATCAATGATTCTACAGAGTTTTGCATCAAATTCAACTTTCATACCTTTGTCACACAGCTGACTGATAGAAATGAGCTTATGTTTCAACTTTTCAACCAAGAGGACATCTGTAAGCCGAAAGGTGTCGTTACCTACAACACCTTTACCAATTACCTTGCATTTTCCATTGTCCCCTAAAGTAACACTTCCTCCTTCATGCTTTGTAAGGCTAAGGAACCTTTCTCTTTCACATGTCATGTGTCTTGAGCAGCCAGAGTCTAAGTACCACTCACACTTTTGTCCCTTAGCCGTGCCATGTACCTACACATAAGAAGAGCATGATATATGTGACCTAGGAATCCAAATAGGTCCACTAGTGTTAGTCACTTTATTTTTTGGAACCCAAATTTGCTTAAATTTGATGTTGGTATTCCTATACTTACAATTATAATAAGCATGACCAACACCACCACATGTATAACATTTATTAAACACACTTCTTCCTATACCAGTTTCTTTTTGATGCTTTCTATTAATTCTAGGCCTCTCATCAATTTTATTTCCATATCCCAAGCCACGCCTATTATTTCCTTGTATCTGATTACCTAGAATAATGTCTAGTGAATGCTTTCCAACACCAAATTTTTTAATAGACAATTCAAGATCAGATATTTTAGACTTTAAAAACATGTTCTCATTAACAAGCATGGTACATTTACTAATGACGGCCTTTTTGTTCTCTTCCTCACTCTTTTTCAGATTAGCCATCTTCTTCTCTAGCTCTTTGTTCTCATTTATTAGCATGCAAATCTTCTCATTTAGTGATTCATTTTCCACTTCCAGCTTAATCGAATTTAGTTTAAACATGCTAATATCTTTAAGTAACGTAGAGCAATTCAGACACTCAGTTTCAGTAGGCATTCAAGATTTTCCTTTTTTCAACGAGCTAATAGTAGAATTACATGCTACAAGTTTCTCTTTAAATTCATCAACTTCTAATGACATATTATAATTGTCTTGTTGCAATTCAAAATTAGCATTTTTAAACGTCTCTACATGAGCTTCAAGTAACTCAACGGTTGATTCTAACCTTTCAATTTCATCTTGCATTTCTTTAAAAGTAGTCACGAGTTGAGCTTTGGTTAGAGATTTTACCTCATCTAGTTCTCCCATCAGGCAAAGAGAGGAATGTGCAACTTCCTCTTGAGATTCATCCTCGCTGTCCATATCCCATGTGAGCACCAAAGATTTTCCCTTTTGCTCCGCAGCGTTATTCTTTCCTTGAGGGCATTGCTTCATAAAATGTCCCTGCTTCTACATTTAAAACATGTAATCGGATCAGTAGTATTCTGCTCAAAAGATTTATTATTAGAATTAAATTTAGAGCGATTAAACCTTTTCAGCATCTCTGATCTCCCGTTGCCAGTTCTGATATATTTCTTGAAGCTCCTCACCAAAAAGGCCTCCTCTTCATCTCCATCTTCATCCTCCTTAGCCTGAAGGGCTATTGCCTTTGAAGTCTTCAATTCATCTTTCTCTCTCAGTTCAATGCTCTGCAGCTCTAGCTCGTGGGACATCAGGTTCCCTATCAGATCATCCACTTTCATCTGTGATAAATCCCTTGCTTCCTGTATAGCTGTGATTTTAGGACGGAAGGTACTAGGCAATGCTCTTAAGATTTTTCTGATCTGCTCCAGACTTGAGTACGGCTTTCCAAGAGAGGTAGATTTGTAGACGATGTCTGTGAACCTCACAAACATCTCTTTAATTGACTCTGATGGAAGCATGCGGAAGCTTTCATATTCAGTGCTGATTAGCGCAAGTCTGGACTCCTTAACCTGCGATGTATCTTCATGAGTCACCTCCAGAGTATGCCAAATTTCCTGCGCAGTTTGACATTGAGATATACGGTTAAATTCAGCTTTATCTAAAGCACAGATCAATGCATTCATAGCTTTATTATTCAATGAAAAGCGCTTCTTATCAAAGTCATCCCACTTATCTTCTGGTTTTATCATTTCATTATTAGCAACATTAATAGTGGGAGGTTTATAGCCTTTTTCTACAATGCTCCATACATCATAATCAACAGCAGCTAAATAAATCCTCATCCTAGTTTTCCAATAGGCAAAGTCAACACCATTAAACTTGGGGGGACGGGAAATAGACTGACCCTCAGCAAAAGCAGAATCAGACATATTCATAGACATGATCAACTAGGCTAGATCCACTAAACTGGCTCTGATACCACTTGTTGGATCTGGATCTAAGCCTAGAGGGGGGGGGGGAATAGGCTTATAAAAATTCTCATGCAACCCATGAGAAATCACACGCAGTTATAGCCACAGTCAATGTAAACAATAATCAACCACAGATACACATCAGATTTTACCCTGGTTCGGTCGCACCCACGACCTACGTCCAGCCCCAAAAGCAATACTAGATTATTAAAGTTAACTGGTACAACCTGTAGCTAGGGCACCAACCCTACACTCACCTGGCTCTCAGCACCTGCACTCACCAAAGTGCCCAAACAATAACAATACTAGTAAAGCTATCTCTCTCTTGGCTAGCCCCAACTAGCCAAGTCCCCAAACAAATATTAAAATTGTTTCACAGAGATCACAACACCAAATCACAAATAAAATAAAGTTCAGGGTTTAGAATCGCTCAGTTGTGAAGGCATTGATGTCTCTGTTGTTCAGCGCGTGGTCAGATCAATCTGACAAGTAGTAGTCTCTGATGTCCTGAAGCAGTCGATCAGCAATGTTGCGACATATAGTTCTGAACACAAGTTGCGGCTCCTCAAGTCGGGATGCTCCAATTTTTGATGTACTCAAGATCAAGGCAGGCTCGAATTTACGGCAGGAAAAGTCTGAAGCATCACCAAGCATTGGCATGTAGCATGCATATCATCAATTAAATTTTCGGCTAAAGGGATTTGAAATTTTGCCAAGGAAAGACAACAAAATATTCGGCACAAAACGGCCTGGGATCAAGTTTGAATCTTGGTGCACTCTTGGGATATTTCCTGATCAAAGTATGCGGCTCTTCATGACTTTTTGGTATGAGCTATCAAAAGTTACGGCAGCTTGGGAAAATATCAAAGGGAAATTGAATTTTTGCACAAGAAAAACAAAGAAGCAGCCTTTGTTTTGGAAGAAAGCTTGGGTACTTTGATTGGAAGTGCGGATACCCCTTGCAGAGAGATTTTTGATGAATACCCTGCAAAAAAAATGCGGCTTCCTGGCTCAAGGGAGATAAATAAAAAATCATGTGCTAGGGCTTTGCAATTGGGGATCGAGGATTCGGCTTGTGGGGAGATTTGAGATTTTCAAGGTTTTTTTTTTCTCGTGCGTGAAGAGCTCCTCTCCTAATAAAAAAGTGTGGCTGCTGCTCTCTCTTGTTCTTTTTTTAATTTCGGCCTGTAGGGTTTTGATGCAAGAGTCTTAGGGCTTGATACGGCAAGATCTTATCCAAGGGCTGAGATCGAATGTGTCTATGAAGGAAACCTATTGCTAGGAGGAATTGCAATTGGGGATGGAGTTTGGGCTTGATACGGAATATGATTAGGGTTTGATTCCCATAGATATGAGCCAACTCAAGCTAGGTTCTCCCCTTTCTCCTTTGCACATTGACCAAGTCTCTTCGTGAATGAGTCGTACGTTTGCCGTTCCTGAAACACTTAACACACACGTTAAAAACGTTCACACACGTTTGTTATCATCAAACACGAAGTTCATAGATCGTTGCTACCAACAGAGAGTGGGGTGAGGAAAGAGATCTTTGTTTCCTCGTATCAGTTTTGGGGGCCATGATGACAGATTGAAAGAATGACACGAAGGCACGATTGAACAAAAAGGAGAGATATACCAAATCCGCGACGAACGAAGAGGAAGGAGAGACCCAAGCTCTCAATCAAGTGATTAGGGAGAGAGATCGATGGGTTGGATCTTCGCAATGACGAGGGAGATGAAGAAACGGTTAGAGTTCGAAGTGGAAGACGAGGGAAGTCTAACGGATGAGAGAGAAAAAGTCGATGCCCTCACGTATATATGATAGGATCAAATGAATCTGGGCCGTTGGATCGTCAGATCGACAGCTCAGATCGGGTTTACGAATAGCCACTGACGGGGACAGTCGACTGATGTGAAATCGTCAGTCAACTGTCTGAAAAGATAGATATCGGCTTGGGTTGACAAACTGTCACCTGTTGAGTAACTCATAGTCGCCTGTCAGAGAGACAGTCAACTGTAACTTACGCAACAGTCGTCTGACAAAGAATCAAGAAATATGTCGAATAAACAGAGACAGCTCAAGATTAGGGCAGTCGCCTGATGACCAACTTGCAGTCGCCTGTCGCAGAGACTATCAACTGGAAAATGTTCATCAGTCGTCTGTGTGAAAAATTCAGTCTGCAGTAGGAAAAATTGAGTTGGACAGGTGACTGTCGAAGGAATGACAGTCGTCTGTCCTGGTCTAAAAGTGTACAGAGAGGTTGAAATTCAGAGGATTGACACAACTCACCCTAGGACCTATACTCTAACAAAACTCTAATCAAGAAATCAATACCAAAATATTATAGATTAACGTACAAATCATGTATATTAATCCAAACAATCGAAATCATCTGTAACCCCCTGCTCCCCAGGATACCCGATAAGTACGAATCCGTATCAGGTATTCCCGAAGAGGCAGGTGCTACGAAGGAAATACAAAATTTCAAACACAACAGAGCAGTTCTACTGTGCACTACTGGGGTAGTACCTGTAGCATTCCAGAAAATACAGAAACACAAAGAACCAACAACTCAATCACATATACATATGAATACAAAATGTTCATGTACACCATCTCATATCCGACAACTTATACATCAAATACCCTCATATACAACATAAACCCAAATCTCACCAAGTACAAGAATATACACCCAAATCCTCTCTCGCACTCACACAACCCTCAACTCCAACCAACTGAACTAATGTGCCTCCAACTCCATAATCCAACACCTGAAAAGTATCAATATGGACACGTCACAGCGTGACCCGGTAGGAATATCTCATCTCCATATAGCATGTTATTCAATGCATGAATGCAACCACCATATGTCATACTATTCAATAATGCGATGCAAGCAAAAACAATTGGCACGTCTTGACATTATAAAAAGAAGTATAAGAGTGAACATGAAATAACAGTGGTTAGCATAACTTGGCACATTGCATTAAACATAAAGGGAGACATTACATGCAAAGGCATCTACAGAGTGACATATAAGTAGGCATGAAGCAATGTATGCAATAGCAACTACAAATGACATATTGCATTAAGACATGAGAATTTGCATGCTATAAGAAAAGTGCAACTACCACATGACATAATATTCAATGATGCAATGTATGCAACATCAAGTAGCATGTCATACTATTATGAAATGAAACATAAAAGAGAACATAGAGCTACATTAAGTGGCATGGCATGGCCTGTTGCATTAGCCATAAAGGTAGACATAAAAGTGACAAATTGCATTAAGGCATATGCATGCAAAGGAATACAATGGCATCTAAAAAGTGACATATTACACTAAGGCATAAGAATGCACATATTTAGAGGAATGAACTACAACAAGCCAACAACTCCTACATAAAATCATGCCATGAGTGCCACCATAATGGAATTACACAAGCAACAACGTTTACCAAGGCTACAAAAATAATGAAGGTTATCAATTTATACATTGGTTAGCATTATGGAACCCGGGTAAATCGTAGGACGCTAAGGTGTAACGACTGCTTTTCATGAGCCTGGATTTTAATATTATATAATATATGTTTTGATGGATTTTCTCCTCTTGTGTGGTTTTGTCTCCGTAGATTTCATTTTCGATCGATTCGTCGTATTTCCTCGCTTCTTCCTTAGGATTGTCGATTTCGAAGTATGTCACTCGTGACGGACTTCATAACGGTCATATCTAACTGTTAGATCAAGCCTAGGAGTCTTAGGAATCGATCCCGGGGCCTCGCGCTCCGTATCGGTACTTTTCTGTGCTCATTAGCCGGTGTAAGAAGGGCCACCGACCGACTAGATGACGATCCAGTCGGTCGGCAATCCTTCTTGGACCGACTAGTTAGCTTTCTAAATTTCTCAGGAGTTACTGTTTATCGTTAGTCGGTCTAAGAACGTTGGTTGACCGACTAGGTTGCAAACTAGTCGGTCAGCAATGCTTCTTGAACCGACTAACTCATCAAATTATTTTTGTATCAGCTACTGTTCACTCTTAGTCGGTCTAAGAACGTTCATCGACCGACTAGATGTTAAACTAGTCGGTCAGTATTTGTTCATGGACCGACTAACTCTAGAATCCTATTTTCGTTCAGGAGTTACTGTTTGCACTTAGTCGGTCTGCGTTGGTCGACCGACCGACTAGTTGCCAAACTAGTCGGTCAGTGGTTGCTCTTTGACCGACTAACCAGTGTTAAAACCCTAATTTCTGGGTAGCCGCCAGCCCAACCTATAAATACCCCTCCCAAACGACTTCTTCTTCTCCAACACGACCCAAAACCCTAAAAACTTCCCTCTGCAGCCCCCATCTTCCTCCAAGCTCCATTCCTTCATTCCAAGCCCTAAATCCATCATCCAATCCATCCATCTACTCTATCTACCCCTCATCTTCCCCAAATCTCCATCAAAACCCATCAAAATCCCCAAATCCCCTAAAACCCTAGTTTCCCCAAACTTCTCCAATCTTTTCCAGATCTGATCCTAGGGTTCCCCGGAGTGTTTCTTCCGCCTTCTCTCGGTAAGAAATCATTCTACCGTTGTTTTCATAACTTATTTATAATTTTATGAAAACCCTAATTAATTTCATGTTGTTTGTTGTATGTTTCCCCATAACAGCGATTTCCCCCGTAGATAGCATCCGTGTGACGAAGTGGTCGTCATCCCCGGTGCTAGGCAAGTGAAACTTGCCACTTAGGGTTTAGGCCATGTTTTAGGCCATTTGCTTGTTGTAGGCGTAAAAGAGGCTAGGCGACGAAATGATACTCGCCTAGGCGCAAATTGGGGAACTAGCTTGACAACGAAGCTAGTTCCGACTTTTAGCATGTTGCACAATTACCATGTCACGTTTACTTTCAATTAACGGTACGCGAATATGTTCATGTCATTGCATTTCGCCTGTCACGTTTAATTTAATTAACTGTACGCAAATAAATTGTCATGACCTCGCATTCTTTAGGTATTGCTGTGATTGCGTAGCTTCGCTACAATGTTGTGTTCCTGGCTCGTGTTCCAGAAGCGGGCCATGTGTTGGTTGATAGCCAATGCCCGAATTGCGTGTTCCGGCTAGGTGTTCCCTACGCCATACTTGTGTTCCTGGCTCGTGACCAGAAGCGAGCATAATGAGTTGGAAACCCCAACGCTCGATGTAATGAATTGTGAACTAAGAATGCGAGCTCAATGTGCGGGGCAACCTCAGGCTCACTAGATGAGCTCAATGTGCGGGGACCCCAGGCTCCATATCGTGTGAGTATTGGGTAGTGTTTAGTGCCGATCGGTCTGAAATGCTATGCCATTCAGCGAATGGCATAAACACCTACAAAATGTGAATTGATTGAATTGATAGTAGCTTGGCTACTCTTGTCTTGTCCCGATAAATTGTTCCCTTGTACAAATTGTCTTGCCATGATTTAATTGTGCATTCATGTTATAACTGCCATGTCATGCATACTAAACTGCTAGGTTGCTAGATGCCTCACTTTCAGTTTCCTTGCCCAAGTCTTTTTAGACTTGCTGACATGTGCCCCTTTACTCTTTTGGGTGACACATGTTAGAACCTGAGCCCGAGTACCTCGTTGAGGACGAGGTGTTTGCTGACGCCGAGCCCGAGCTTGTGTTTGACGGGGAGTACGTGGACACTGGGGACCAGTCCTAGTGTCTTCGTGTGTTTTACTTTTGATTAGACAGTCGTTTTGTTATCGGTGCGTAGCACCTATACTTTGTTATGTCGTTTCTTTTGTTGGCCTTGTTCTGGGCCTTAGACTCTTCTCTTTTAGCCTGGTGGCTTTTCTGGATGTTGGACTTTTGTTGATGTTGGACAAGTTGTGTGATGTGGAATTTTATTTCAGTCTCGCCTTGTGTTATTATTGTTATTCTGTTGTGGTTACAGGGACCTGTTTATGTATTGTGGACACTTATCGGGTTTGGGGCTTCACAGCTCCACTCTCGTGCGGACCTTTTCACGTCTCGCCTCCATTTTAGGGAAGCGGGTCGTGACAGGTTTTAGTGGTGGCCCATGCAGGTCTTTCTGTAACTGCGATTTTTGGAATAGCGATAATAATATTAGAATGTCCCATAAACTAAGTTCGACGTCCGATGTCATAAGCTATGAGTCTAATCTGATTCGTTTTCTGTGTCACTAGATGGCAGGAAGGCGTTTCACCCGTGGTGGGGGCAGTGGTGCGCTCCCTCATGATGAGGAGCCTGAGCGGGAACCCACCAGCGGTGAGATGATGCGGATGATGTTGCAGATGATGCAAGTGCAGCAGGGCGTGCTTTTGCAAGTCCAGAATGCTCCACTTGCTCGAGCTGCCCGGGCTCTTCCGGATGCCCCTCGCTCTGAGCCAGGAGCGAAGCAATTTCGGGAGCTGGGTCCCGCATATTTTGATGGTTCTGAGGGTCCTCTGGCTGCCGATGAATGGATTCGGAACGTCGAGGACAATCTGAAGATGGCCAAGATCACCCCGGCTGTATGGGTTGATTTGGCGAAGAGGCAGCTCAAGGATAACGCCAGGAATTGGTGGGATGCGGAAGAGAAGTTGTTGGTGGAGCCGATAGCTTGGGCTACCTTCAAAGCCAGATTTGAGGGTGAGTTCTTCCCGAAGGCTGCCAAGGAGGAGATGCTGCCGCGTTTTATCGATCTGAAGCAGGGGAACTCGTCGGTGGACATGTATCACCAAGAGTTCATGAGGCTTAGTTGGTTTGCGCCGAAGATGGTGCAGGACGCTGAGGAGAGAGCTCAGAGGTTTCTGCAGGGGCTTGCTTCGGAGCTCCAGAGTTTTGTGACCTCTTCTGACCGGGAATCTTATCAGAAGGTTCTGGTCGCTGCCAAGAGGCAGGAGCTGCTCGTGAACCAGAGGAAGGGGTCTGTTGTTGGTGCTGGGAAGAGGCCTGTGGAACAGGCGAGAGCTGTGGTTAGACCTGGATTAAGGCCTAATCAGTCTGCTCAGTTTAAGAGGCCAGGAGGGCCGATTCCGAAGTTTTGCCATTTCTGCGGCAGGCCTGGTCACGTCAAGGATCAGTGTCGGAAGTTTCTGGGCCAGTGTTTGATTTGCGGTGATGCTTCTCATGTCGCGAAGGATTGTCGGCATGCGGATCCGCTGCAGAGGGCTCCTGTTGCAGCTCAGCCGTTGCAGCAGCAAGCGCCTGTTCCTGCTGGACGTGGAGCAGCTCTTGTTCCGCAGAGGCAGGCTTTTCGGCAGGCTGTTCCGCCAAGGAGGCAGGCTTTTCTGATGACCGCTGCGGAGAGCGCGGCTGTGGATGAGGTTATCGCAGGTAATCCTCACTCTAGCTGTTACTTTCCTAGCTGGTTTTGATTGTTTAATTGTGTTGGTTGCTTGAACATGGTTGTTTGCTAGAATAGGGTTTGATTGTTAATTGATTGATTAGGTGTGATTTTGGTGTGCACATTTCCTGCACGAGTCCTTTTTGACTCTGGTGCATCGATGTGCATTATTTCTCGGAGCTTCGTGGAGAGGCATTCCTTGTCGACGTCCCCTCTTCCCAAGAGTTGGAATATCGTCACAGGGAATGGTGTGGTCTCGGTGCATCATGGTTGCAATTCTTGCTCGTTGGTGGTCTGTGGACATGAGCTTTTTGCGGATTTCATTGTCCACGACATCATCAACTATGATGCAGTTCTTGGGATGGATTGGCTGGCGAGCTTCTATGCTACGATCGACTGCAGGAGGACGAAGGTGGTGTTCGAGATTCCTGGACATCCAGTGTTTGAGTTCAGTCGTGGTAGCCGTTTGCTTGGTCCTGTCAGATTTCGGGCCAGACCGGTGGAGGCTGTGGCTATGCAGATGGAGCTGGAGTGGCCAGCTGTGGTGCGTGATTTTGGCGACGTCTTCCCTGAGGAGATGTCTGGTTTGCCGCCTGATCGGGCTCTGGAATTTTCTATCGATCTTGTTCCAGGTGCGCAGCCGATTTCGAAGGCGCCGTATCGTATGGCACCTGCAGAGTTGGAAGAGTTGCGGAAGCAGTTGGATGAGCTTTTGCTGAAGGGTTATATTAATCCTAGCGTGTCTCCGTGGGGAGCACCGGTGTTGCTGGTTAAGAAGAAGGATGGTTCGCGTCGCATGTGCGTGGATTATCAGGAGTTGAATGCGGTGACCATTAAGAATAAATACCCGTTGCCTCGCATCGATGATATTTTTGATCAGCTTGGAGGTTCGAGGGTGTTTTCTAAATTGGATTTGAGGAGTGGTTACCATCAGTTGAAGGTGAAGAAGGGAGATGTTCCGAAGACAGCGTTCAGGACGAAGTATGGACACTATGAGTTCGTGGTTATGCCTTTCGGCGTAACTAACGCGCCCGCAGTTTTCATGAATCTGATGAACCTGATTTTCTACGACTTTTTGGATAAGTTTGTCGTTATCTTTATTGACGACATCCTGATCTATTCGAAGTCGGAGGAAGAGCATGCCTCGCACTTAAGGACGGTGTTGGAGATTTTGAGGAAGCATCGGTTGTATGCTAAGTTTTCGAAGTGCGAGTTTTGGCTGGATAGAGTTGCTTTTCTCGGGCATGTGGTGACTGGAGATGGTATTTCAGTGGATCCCGAGAAGATTCGGGCCATCAGGGAGTGGCCTGTTCCGTCGTCAGCGTCTGAGATTCGGAGTTTCCTTGGACTTGCCGGTTATTATCGGCGATTCATTAAGGACTTTTCTCGTATTGCCGAGCCGATGACCAGGTTGACGCGGAAGGATGTTGCTTATGATTGGTCGGGTGATTGTGAGAGTGCTTTTGGTGTTCTGAAGGAGAGGTTGAAGACTGCCCCTATTTTGGTTGTGCCTGATCGCAGCGGTGGCTTCGAGATCTTTTGCGATGCTTCTGGCAAGGGTCTCGGTTGTGTGTTGCATCAGCATGGGCATGTTGTGGCGTATGCGTCTCGTCAGCTTAAGGTTCATGAGAAGAATTATCCGACGCATGACTTGGAGTTGGCTGCTGTTGTGTTTGCTCTTAAGATTTGGAGGCACTTCCTGCTGAGTGAGAAAGTGAAGATTTTCACCGATCACAAAAGCTTGAAGTACATTTTCACTCAGAAGGAGCTCAACATGCGACAGCGTCGATGGTTGGAGCTTATGGCGGATTATGAGATTGATTTACAGTTTCACCCTGGCAAGGTGAATGTGGTTCCGGATGCGTTGAGTAGGCTGCCAGCGGTGATGATTTTGACCTCGCAGTGGAGATTGCAGCAGGATTTTTGCGAGTCTGGTGTGGAGATTGTTCTTCCTGGAGAGGCTTCGTCGTTGATGTACATGCAGGTACAGTCGACGATCGTGGATCAGATTAAGGCTGGCCAGGCTGAGGATCCGAAGCTGGTAAGGATTCGGGAGCAGGTGGAAGCCGGTCTGCGGACTGACTTTTTGATTCATGAGGATGGCTCGCTGAGGTTTGGAGCCAGGTTGTGTGTGCCTGCTGGGGATATCAGAGAGGAATTGATGGAGGAGGCACACAGTTCGCCGTATTCTGTGCATCCTGGTGGCACCAAGATGTACCAGGATCTTCGTCTGAATTATTGGTGGCATGGTATGAAGAGGAGTGTGGCTCGGAGTGTAGCCAAGTGCTTGGTTTGCCAGCAAGTGAAGGCGGAGCATCAGCGTACGGCCGGGTTGCTACAACCGCTTCCGATTCCGGAGTGGAAATGGCAACACATCACTATGGATTTCGTGACTGGACTACCTCGGAGTCCGAAGCAGAATGACGCGATTTGGGTGATCGTAGATCGATTGACCAAATCTGCGCACTTTATCCCGTTCCGAGTAGGACAGTCCACTGAGGCGCTAGCGAGGAGATATATGGAGGTAAAATTCTTTTACTCTCCGTTTTATTTCCTTTTCCTAGTTTGGATAGTGATGTAACGTGAATCGTGCAGGAGGTTGTGCGACTTCATGGAGTCCCCGTGAGTATCGTGTCTGACCGAGACACGAGGTTCACATCTCAGTTCTGGCAGAGTTTGCAGAAGAGCTTGGGTACGCGTCTGAGTTTCAGCACTGCGTACCATCCGCAGAAGGATGGCCAGTCCGAGAGGACGATTCAGATTTTGGAAGACATCCTGAGGGCGTGCATGTTGGATTTTAAGGGTTCGTGGGAGGACCATCTGCATTTGGTGGAGTTTTCCTACAACAACAGCTTCCAGGGGAGTATTGGCATGGCGCCTTTCGCCGCTCTTTATGGGAGGAAATGTCGATCGCCATTGAGTTGGGATGACGTTGGTGATCGGGAGTTGTTGGGACCTGAAATGATCGTGGAGGCCGTGGATATCGTCAGGAATATTCGGGAGAGGTTGAGAATTGCTCAGGACCGTTTTAAGCATTGGGCGGATGCTAAACGTCGTCCTTTGGAGTTTCAGCCGGGCGACCATGTGTTCTTGAAGATTTCCCTGAATCGTGGTGTGATTCGTTTCGGGAAGCGTGGAAAGTTGAGCCCGCGATACATTGGACCATTTGACGTTTTGGAGAGGGTTGGCGAGGTAGCTTACCGCTTGGCCTTGCCGCCATCTTTGGAAAGAGTTCACAATGTTTTCCATGTGTCGCAGCTTCGTCGATACATTAGCGATCCGTCTCATGCGGTGGATTTTTCGGAGATTACCGTTCGCCCCGATATGACGTATGACCAGTATCCGGTGCAGATTCTGGAAAGGCGTCAGAAATCGCTTCGGAACAAGATTGTCAATCTTGTGAGGGTGATGTGGCGACACGGTTCACCTGGAGAGTCTACTTGGGAGAATGAGGATGAGATGCGAGAGCGTTTCCCACTTTTGTTTCCGGACTCGTGAGTTTTTGGAAATTCCGAGGACGGAATTTTCTTAAGTTGGGGAGGATGTAACGACTGCTTTTCATGAGCCTGGATTTTAATATTATATAATATATGTTTTGATGGATTTTCTCCTCTTGTGTGGTTTTGTCTCCGTAGATTTCATTTTCGATCGATTCGTCGTATTTTCTCGCTTCTTCCTTAGGATTGTCGATTTCGAAGTATGTCACTCGTGACGGACTTCATAACGGTCATATCTAACCGTTAGATCAAGCCTAGGAGTCTTAGGAATCGATCCCGGGGCCTCGCGCTCCGTATCGGTACTTTTCTGTGCTCATTAGCCGGTGTAAGAAGGGCCACCGACCGACTAGATGACGATCCAGTCGGTCGGCAATCCTTCTTGGACCGACTAGTTAGCTTTCTAAATTTCTCAGGAGTTACTGTTTATCGTTAGTCGGTCTAAGAACGTTGGTTGACTGACTAGGTTGCAAACTAGTCGGTCAGCAATGCTTCTTGAACCGACTAACTCATCAAATTATTTTTGTATCAGCTACCGTTCACTCTTAGTCGGTCTAAGAACGTTCATCGACCGACTAGATGTTAAACTAGTCGGTCAGTATTTGTTCATGGACCGACTAACTCTAAAATCCTATTTTCGTTCAGGAGTTACTGTTTGCACTTAGTCGGTCTGCGTTGGTCGACCGACCGACTAGTTGCCAAACTAGTCGGTCAGTGGTTGCTCTTTGACCGACTAACCAGTGTTAAAACCCTAATTTCTGGGCAGCCACCAGCCCAACCTATAAATACCCCTCCCAAACGACTTCTTCTTCTCCAACATGACCCAAAACCCTAAAAACTTCCCTCTTCAGCCCCCATCTTCCTCCAAGCTCCATTCCTTCATTCCAAGCCCTAAATCCATCATCCAATCCATCCATCTACTCTATCTACCCCTCATCTTCCCCAAAGCTCCATCAAAACCCATCAAAATCCCCAAATCCCCTAAAACCCTAGTTTCCCCAAACTTCTCCAATCTTTTCCAGATCTGATCCTAGGGTTCCCCGGAGTGTTTCTTCCGCCTTCTCTCGATAAGAAATCATTCTACCGTTGTTTTCATAACTTATTTATAATTTTATGAAAACCCTAATTAATTTCATGTGTTTGATGTTTGTCTCCCCCAAAACAGCGATCTCTCCCGTAGATAGCATCCGTGTGACGAAGTGATCGTCAATCCCCGGTGCTAGGCAAGTGAAACTTGCCACTTAGGGTTTAGGCCATGTTTTAGGCCATTTGCTTGTTGTAGGCGTAAAAGAGGCTAGGCGACGAAATGATACTCGCCTAGGCGCAAATTGGGGAACTAGCTTGACAACGAAGCTAGCTCCGACTTTTAGCATGTTGCACAATTACCATGTCACGTTTACTTTCAATTAACGGTACGCGAATATGTTCATGTCATTGCATTTCGCCTGTCACGTTTAATTTAATTAACTGTACGCAAATAAATTGTCATGACCTCGCATTCTTTAGGTATTGTTGTGATTGCGTAGCTTCGCTACAATGTTGTGTTCCTGGCTCGTGTTCCAGAAGCGGGCCATGTGTTGGTTGATAGCCAATGCCCGAATTGCGTGTTCCGGCTAGGTGTTCCCTACGCCATACTTGTGTTCCTGGCTCGTGACCAGAAGCGATCATAATGAGTTGGAAACCCCAACGCTCGATGTAATGAATTGTGAACTAAGAATGCGAGCTCAATGTGCGGGGCAACCTCAGGCTCACTAGATGAGCTCAATGTGCGGGGACCCCAGGCTCCATATCGTGTGAGTATTGGGTAGTGTTTAGTGCCGATCGGTCTGAAATGCTATGCCATTCAGCGAATGGCATAAACACCTACAAAATGTGAATTGATTGAATTGATAGTAGCTTGGCTACTCTTGTCTTGTCCCGATAAATTGTTCCCTTGTACAAATTGTCTTGCCATGATTTAATTGTGCATTCATGTTATAACTGCCATGTCATGCATACTAAACTGCTAGGTTGCTAGATGCCTCACTTTCAGTTTCCTTGCCCAAGTCTTTTTAGACTTGCTGACATGTGCCCCTTTACTCTTTTGGGTGACACATGTTAAAACCTGAGCCCGAGTACCTCGTTGAGGACGAGGTGTTTGCTGACGCTGAGCCCGAGCTTGTGGTTGACGGGGAGTACGTGGACACTGGGGACCAGTCCTAGTGTCTTCGTTGTGCTTTACTTTTGATTGGTCAGATGTTTTGTTGTCGGTGCATAGCACCTATACTCTGTTATGTCGTTGCTTTTGTTTGGCCTTGTTCTGGGCCCTTAGACTCTTTTCTTTTAGCCTGGTGGCTTTTCTGGATGTTGGACTTTTGTTGATGTTGGACAATTTGTGAGATGCGGAATTTTATTTCAGCCTCGCCTTGTGTTATTATTGTTATTCTGTTGTGGTTACAGGGACCTGTTTATGTATTGTGGACGCTTATCGGGTTTGGGGCTTCACAGCTCCACTCTCGTGCGGACCTTTTCACGTCTTGCCTCCATTTTAGGGAAGCGGGTCGTGACATAAGGAGCCGGACTTCACCCAAGATGGGCGAAAAATGGTACCTCAACTAGCAACACGAGCACTGTAGGGGCCTCTCGTAACTCCTCCTTACGGGAGTGAGACAAATCTCGATTTTTCTGTGGAAATCGGCGAAAACCATCATTTACCAGTCATGGTGCAAAACGAGTACACCACCGGCCTCTCCAACCCTCTCAAACTCCCCCTTCCGGGAGTGACACATCGGGAGAAAATATAATTTCTGTCCGCTCCTTAACTCCTATAATTTACTCGTGTTTCCTCCAAACCCACAACTGAAGTCTCACCCATTTTCAGAATGGATCAAGCACTCCTGATGTCATCTCTCTGCCGCACTCTCAGTTTTTGGAACAATTCATCGTTTCATTAATTTTTGCAGTCTCATTACTGCATTCACATCTTTCCATTTTGCTGATGTCGGAATTAACCACGACCATCGCATCATATAAACGTCTCAAAGTTTCATTACCGAATTCAGCCAACACCTTCTTCCATTTCCATATGCAAAACGATAATGCACAATTTCATCTATTTGTGTTGTACATGTCATATGGGATTACATAAACATGGATCACATTAACCTGAGAATATTTTGGCATGACGTAAAGATCATCATACGCATGTCAATATTATACCTACACATATTCACATAAACAAATATTGTTATTTATAACAAAAGATAGTATCTAACATAGTGACAACATGACTAATATTACCCATATACATATTAACACTTAACAAAAATGATACTACAAGTTAACAAGCTATTACCATACTACAATTTTCACAAGAGAAGACATTTTGCTAATAAAATTTTATAAGTTAATGGCCATTTTAGCATGCTACTATTTACTTAATAAAGTTACAATACTAGCATATGACACAATATGATATACTTAACAAGGTGAAATTACAACACTAGCATATGTCTCAAGTTGACATACTTAATCAAAATGAAGCGACATGCTAGCATAATGGAAAGTAATGACATAATAACACAACCTTGTATACTAGCTTGCTACATGCTAGTAAATGACATATAATGTCTTTTAAACATAACATGGCATTCTAGCTTTTACTTGGACATAGTAAACATATTAATATGCACTTTAACTTGAACACAATTTTATTTACTACAATAAGTTGAAGAACATGTGAACATAGTTACTACCTTTAGCATATAATTTTAGTATGAACATTAGTACTACAATTTAACCATTTGCAAGATAACAACATAACTTAATTCTCATGTTTCATACTTATCCACTCATAGCAACATAAATCAATTAACTGAATTGAATGTGTTTCATAGCATGAATGAAACAAAAGTAATATAACAACTTGATAATAGCTAGAGTAATTTCATAACATGAAAAGAGATGCACATATATAATTAAAGTCAAATATAACATGATCATCTCCATAATCAAAATCAACTTTTTAGCATGCTTGGGTGAATATGAATAACAAACTATATGGGGATGGATTCCTACCTCATCTTGGGATGAAATCCTCCTTCAATTCATAAGAGCTCCACCAATTTCATCATCAAGCTTCAAAAACCCTAATTCCTCTTCTTCCCCCAAATTCCTCTTGATTTCTCCTCCAATTTCATGAAATCCATCATGAATCCCAAATCTACTCCCCTAACTCTTCTCTCTTCTTGGGTTCCCCCAAATCTTTCTCCTCTTCTTTCTATTTCCCATTTCTCTTTCTATTTCTCCCATTCCTTCCCTTTTTTGACCTGATGCAACATTCGGCCATAGGGGTTGGAAATTTCGGCAGTAAGCCAAAATGGGGGCATTTCGGCCTTGAGGGGAGATTGTGGCAGGATGGGGGAGAAGGGAATGAGGACAAAACGAGAAGATGTGAAGAAATTAAAGAGAATAATGTAGAAGGGGGTTTTCTCTTTATTACTTTTTTTTCTCTTTTTTTCTTTGCCCTGGGATCAAAAATGGCAGCAGCAAGAAAGGGGCATGGGGGAGAATTCAGACATTTTTTTGGGGGGGAAGCATGCGGCAGGTTTGGGGAATTTTTGGGGGAAGAAAACAAATAAAAGAATTAAAAAGATGAAAGAGGAAACTTGTAGAAGGAATGGGTATTTACAAGTTTGCCATCCTCCTTAAAATATCTCTCATCTCATCCTCTAATAATTAAAGCCCAATATCAAGCCCAACCAATAATAATAGAAATAGGCCTAATCAATAATAATAAGAATAATAATTACCATCAACAACAACGACAATAATAATACCATTCATTAATAACAACACCAACAACAACAATAACAACAACAATAATAATCACATTAAAAATAATCTCTTTAGAATGCCATCACTAAGCATATGAATAAACAATAATAACACTCGCTACACCATATCCAATACCATCACATACATTCACTTATACATCCAAATCATATCATATTCAACCATATAGCCATTCACGTACAAAATTACTATACACACACACACTCATATAGTATATCACGCATACGTGCATTACATCATCAAAATCTCAAATCCATCTCTTCAAAAATATATGAGAAACATATAGCTTATCAAAATAAGAGAAGTAAAATGATGATATGAGTTCAAGCATGATATACCATGAAAGAATGAACTCCTATAATTCAGATTCACCCCTAATCCCTAATTCTCCACGCAACCTCACAAATGAATCTTCTTTAAGAGGTTTAGTGAAGATGTCGACGATGTGTTTTTGGGTTTCAATGTACTCTAAGATGATGTCCTTCTTAGCTACATGATCATTAATAAAGTGGTGTCTCACATTTATATGTTTGGTACGAGAGTGATGTACTAGATTCTTGGAAAGACAAATTGCACTTTGGTTATCAACCATGATATGACAAGCATCACAATTGACACCATAGTCTTTAAGTGTGTGTCTCATCTAAAGAACTTGTGCATATGCAAGACCCACGTTAATATATTCCGCTTCAGTCGTGGACAATGATATCGAGTCCTGTTTATTGGAAAACTAAGAAACTAGGGAATTTCCTAGAAAATGGTAAGTGCCACTATTACTCTTCCTATTGGATTTGCATCCGATAAAGTCGGCATCACTATATGAGATTATCTCATATGTGCTAGACTTAGGGTAAAGTAACCCATAATCTAGTGAATGATTGAGGTAATGAAAAATTCGTTTAACCGCAATCAAGTGTGACTCCTTAGGTCTAGCTTAATATCTAGCACAAAGACATACAGAGAACATAATATCGGGACTACTAGTGGTTAAGTAAAGTAAGCTACCGATCATATCTCGATATAAACGAACATCTACATCTTTCTCGTTCTCATCCTTGTGTAGATGGGTTGTCGTACTCATGGGAGTCCGTTTACTTGAAGACGATTCCATCCCGAATCGCTTGATAAGCTCCACTATGTATTTTGTTTGATGTATAAAAGTTCCATCCTTCAATTGCTGAATTTATATTCCAAGGAAGTAGTTGAGTGCACCCATATGGCTCATTTCGAATTCATCCTTCATAGACTTAGAAAATTCTTGGCAAAGATTAAATTTAGTAGAACCAAATATTATTTCGTCTACATAAACTTGAATTAACATGATGTCATTTTCATAATCTTTAATAAAAAGAGTTGAATCAACTTCACCCATTTTAAAACCTAAATCCAAAAGAAAGGTTTTGAGTCAATCATACCAAGCTCTAGGAGCTTGTCTCAACCCATATAACGATTTCTTAAGTTTGAAAACATGGTTTGGAAATTTTTCATGAATGAAATCGGGTGGTTGAGAAACATAAACTTCTTCATTAACAATACCATTTAAAAATGCACTTTTAACATCCATTTGAAATAATTTAAATTTTTTATGGGATGCAAAAGATAAAAGCAATCTAATAGATTCTAATCTAGCTACGGGGGCAAATGATTCTTCGAAATCAATACATTCCTCTTGTCGATAGCCTTGAGCTACTAACCTTGCTTTATTCCTTGTGATGACTTCGTTCTCATCGGTCTTGTTCTTAAAAATCCACTTGGTCCCAATCACTTGGTGACCACTGGGAAGAGGAACAAGCTTTCAAACTTCATTTCTCTCAAATTGCCGAGCTCTTCTTCCATTGCAACTATCCAAGAGCTATCTTCACACGCTTCTTAGATGTTCTTTGGCTCAATGGTAGATACAAATGCACAATGAGAGAACTCATCAATTCGTAACCTCGTTCGTATACCCACACCAATATCTCTAATAATTTGGTCATGGGGGTGATTACGAACGGTTGGATAAGCTTTGGGAATCCCTGCATCACTTGAAACATCTTCAACAATTTCATTAGTATTGTTAGTCTCAATAAAAGAATCATTAATTTTAGCATTACTAATGGAATCACATAAAATATCTACACTATCATCAACCACATGAGGAATATCAAAATCTTCATAAAATGATACGTGTAGCGATTCCTCGATCGTTGAAGATGTTTTGTTGTATATCCGGTAGGCTTTGCTACGTGTGGAATATCCAACAAAAATTCCTTCATTGGATATTGGCTCAAATTTATCTAAGTTACCAAAAGTGTTCTTTATAAAACATTTTGAACCAAAAAACACGAAAATATTTAACTTGCGGCTTTTTATCATAAAATAATTCAAAATAAGTTTTTCTTCGTTCGGGGCCTCACTAGGATCCTATTAAGCATATAACATGCTGTGTGCACCGCCTCTGCCCAAAATTGTAGTCCAAGATAATTATCATGGAGCATGGTACGGGCACACTCTATTAGGATCCTATTCTTTCTCTCAACAATACCATTTTATGGTGGTGCACGAGGAAAAGAAAAATTGTGAGTAATCCCGTTGTCATCACAAAACTTGGTGAAAGATTCATTCTCAAATTCTCCTCCATGATTACTACGAATAGTGATAATGGTAGATCCTAAGAAATTTTGAATTTTCTTTGCAAATATAGTAAACTCTTCAAAAGCTTCATTCTTATTGGTTAAAAATGAAATCCAAGTAAATCTAGAGAAGTTGCAACGACAACTAATCCATAACGAGCATTACCTAAAGAGGCAGTTCTAGTTGGCCCTGTTGGATATGGACGACATGAATACACCCATGAGGGGATGTATGAGGGAATACGGACCTCAGATGTCGCGTGCACGAAAGCGTGCACGAAGGGAACCTTTTCTCTTATGAAAAGGACCACTCGATAAGTGGAAAAAGTCACTTTATAAGTGCATAAAGGCACTTGATAAGTGAATGAAGAAGAGGATAAGTAAATGTGCTAATATAGGCTAATAAGCTTATATTTAGTTATTTCCTACAATAACTACCCCTAAAGCCTATAAATAGGACCCAAGGGTAAGGCATTTACACTAATCTAACCATGCCATAAGTTTGCATAAGGCAACTTGTGTTCTTCTTCTCCCTTCCATTAAAATCCTCTTCTAAATAGAGATTTAGGCGGTGAAACACTGCTTCGATCCTCCGTGACGAAGTACAGACCGTTGTGGCAAATCCGAGGGTGAAGTTCAGAGATTACGGCGCAGCATACGCTAACGTAAGTCTATGTTATTATTCGATCCTAACGTCGTTGTTTTGACAGGATCCTACATTGGTATCAGAGCCATATGGGTTCGCCCCAGTCTAACTGTCGCCCCGGTCTAAACGATGAACGAGGCGTTGTTGACCGGCGCCCCGTTTACGGTTTGGGCACGGTGTCGTTTTACCGCAAGTGCACGGTTAGTGTAGGGTGCGGGTTTATCGAACTCAGGGAGGTGGATGGCTTGAGTGGCTACTAGCCTCGCCTAGGTTGTGTGCTAGCTACGCGGATGATATGGGTGACGTGTAGAAATAAAGAGAAGAAATGAAAAAGACACGAAATGAATCTCCGCTAACACGGGCTAGAGCACTCATGACACTTGGCATTTGACTTGACCCAGGGTGAGACATTGCCCCAAAAGGTGGTACCTAGCGTCCATGGCCCGATATTCCGATCGGTGCCAAGCCCGCTAGGCCTACCCGGTTCCGGACGGTGGGCATTCCCATGTCCATTAACACCTTCCGCAACCGGGAGCATTAAGGCCACAATGATAACTCCCAACATTTCATCCAAGCCGTTCCTACGCGCGAGGACTCGATGTCTACACTAGGGGCGTGAGCTATGGCTAGGGAGTCAACCGCCAAGTTTATTCCCCCTTGGCCCGACGGTCAGAGGCGGTCTTTCTCCCGCCAATGACAATGAAACACCCCCGCGTAACCCTAATGGCCAAATAGGTCGAATGTGATTTCTAGCAATACATCGAAGCGGATCTTGACTGGACAAGCACCGGACCCCAATCCCCAACACAACTAGTGTGTTGCCATACGAATTGGACTCAGATTGCTAGAAATCCCCATTGACACATTTCATCGAACACATGCCATGCAACCAAGCCAAATGTAAATTTCCAAGCATCAATCCTTCCCTAACCCGTATTAGGGTTCATCAAACACTACTCAATGGTGAAGAACATGATAGAAAGCAATAATAATGACAAACAAACATTCACCATCAAGCAACAAAGAAAATAACACAATACAATAGAAAATGAGAGAAGAAAATACTTATCTTGAGTTTGAATCTTCAATCCAATACAAGACTTATTACAATAGAAAACCTAATCTAACCTAATCTAAACTCACAAGAGAAAGGGGCAAAAAGCCCTAGAAAAACTGAGGAAGAACAACCCCAAGTCGTGCTCCAACTTCCCTTTTAAAAGCCCCCTCAAAACCCAACCGGTTCGGGTCCAAAACTGTCAAAAATGGCCCACCCGATCGGGTGAAAGTTCACCCGATCGGGTGGGATAAACAGAGACTACGAAACTGCCGAAATTGACTTCAACCGATTGGTTGGACTCCCAACCGATCAGTTGAAGTGAAATTTCAGACAGCAGCCAATTTCAGCACATAGCTGCACTCAGAAAATTCCAGAAAAATCTAGAAAAATCGGATTTGGGCATGCGACCTATCGTTGGAAAGCTAACGACGATGCCGACGCTAAAAAATAAGAGATCACCCAAAATCCCTCTGGAATGATAGCAGATCTTCAATGAGTGCATCAGCAGCGCGCAAAGGCGGAAGAAAAGGCCACCCGATCGGTTGAAACATCAACCGATCGGGTGAGCCGCTTGTTGCTTTGGCCGTCGGGCTTCGGAAGCTTCAACCGGTCGCTGAGGAGAACGGGTGGCGTGACCGGGTCGTCGTCTGGGAAACTTCAGCTTCAGATGAACCGATCGGGTGCGATATCACCTGATCGGTTGGAATTAAGCTCCAACTTCCCGAGAACTCTGTTGGGATGAACCGGTCGGCGAACCGGTCGGTTGACTTTGCACTTCGCTCCAACTTCAGTCCGGGTCGTGCACGCGTGCATCACCCGATCGGTTGGCTGTGTCCAACCGATCGGGTGGGGGCTGAAAAGTGGCAATCTTGGTCGTTTGACCCCCTGGATCACGCGTGACCCCTCCCGTTGCTCCGGGGACTCATGATATCGTCGTTTTATGTCCCAAATGCTGTAAATTCCTGTAAATATACAAAAACAAGGAAAAGTGAAAGAAAACAAGAAAACACGAGAAAACGAATACAAGACGGCGGTAAATAACGGAAAAAAACGGAAGAAAACGTGCGTAAATGTATGAAATATAAACGCACGTCAAAATCCCCTAAGCTGAACTCTTCCTCGTCCTCGAGGAAGAAGAGTGAGAGTAGGAGCTCGGAGGGAGAAAATAGAGAGAAAGAGAGAAAAAGAGAACTCTAAATCCTAAATCACCCGTAAGGGCCAACAAAATCAAAAACGACACACCAAGCAAGCAAACACCAAATCACATCACTAAACTAAGGAATACGAGTCCAGACAAATGCCGTGGGCCCACGCGGTGAAGCGCAAGTGAGTGTGGTCGTGTGTTAGCAGACGGTGTCACTATCTACATTGTGCAATAAGGCTCCATATACACATACCCAGGAAATGACCCAAATATCAATTCGAATTGAATAAGGCGGTGAATATATGTAGTTCAAGCATGCATGAGAATAGAGAGAGAATCGAAACATATCATGCGTCGGGGACTCCACAACTATGGTTAAGGAAATCACCACACTAAAGCCTAGATAATAGCTAAAAAGTTCCTAAGCCAAGTGTTTTCGAAAACGATGGGGGTTGAGATGATGTGGAGTAGAACACTCGGTGCAAATTCTCGCCTTCCCTTTATTCTCGGTAGATAGGAAAAATATTCACACTTGAAATTTTTGGGTTTTGGGTATTTGTATTTTTTTTGGATTTTGGGCTATACAAAATTTTTCTTTTCTTTTCTTTTCTCTTTTTTTTTGGATTTTTGGGTTTTTGGCTATACACATGTGTACTCTCCCAAGTGGGAGAACGATACACGACGAGGGGATTTGCACCAAGTAAAACAAAAAAAGAAGTCGGAATCTAAACACTTGGGCAAAGGAGATATTTCTCGCTAATCAGAGCATAGGCTAAATGGGTTATCCTAGTCATTGTTTGTGGAATCCCGACACATGCGAATTGAAATATACGATATAAATATAGCATGCATATAGAAGCAGATAGTAGAAGCAAATACCGCATATTCAAATCGAAGCATGATAATCTAGGGGTCAACCAAGAATAGGTATATAAAACATAATCACAAGGTAGAAGTACACCCCTAGCTAGTCACGACAAACAACTCACACAAAAGCAAAGTGAACCCACGAAGCGTGAAATGCAATGGACTCAGCTTCCTATGGTTAGTGAATGTGATTATCGAAGCTATGCTAAGTGTGCGTGTGATTTTCGTGGCAATTCATCATAGGGTTCATCTCTAGAAGAAAGAGATAAATAGAAGAAAAGAAAGAAAAAAGAAAAAGAAAAACACGGAGAAAAACGACTCAAATAACGAAGAAAAAGAGACAAATGACGCACAAAGTGCGACTCCCCCAAGCTAAAACTTGCATTGTCCTCAATGCAATAGTAGTGAATACGGGAGGGCAATGAAAATAGGGGGAGTTACGCACCGACACAAAAAATGAAAAACACGAAAAATACACGAACGAAACTAAAAAATAAAGAAAAAGAAACACTAAAATAAAAGATATAAAACACGACAAAAGAACACATAGACACAGACACACAACAACGACACGCAAAAACATGCACACAAAAGTCGATTTCCCCAAGCTGAACATGACAATGCTAGCAAAATGATATGATCAATGGGGATGTAGAGATATGCTAGGGGTAAAATCGGAAAAGAAAGAAATCAGAATGCAGGAGAGACAGTCTGCTCGTTCTCCTCGAAAGAGGATGTGGGGTGAAATGATAGAAGGGCACGACATGATGTGTTATTATGATGCAAAAGCAAATCCTAGATACGCCCCCCTCACTAATGAGAGGAGACGAGATTATTCAAATCTAAACTAGAAAGCGATAAATTTTTACACTACTGGATTAGGATACACCTGAGCATAGGCGGATCCAAGATCTGAAGTGGGGCAGGTAGCTGCTCTAACTGCTCCTTCTGTGGCTCCGCCAGAAGCGCTGTGCCACGTGTGCCAATGGACCCAAGCAATGCACCTCCAAGCATCCTTAGTAGGTATCCACCTGTGACCTGCAAAGGACGAGGTGCATTAGCCCATGGCAAGAAATTATTTCCCAAAATAAATGTATCCCAGAGATAATCGTCAACATGAGATGGAAAAATAATAAAAGGGTGACGAATACTCCCTGAGAATGGGTCGCTATCCTCTGTACTAGCGACGACCAAATCCTCGCTCTCCATGAGAAGTGGCTCTCCAGGTGGTGACACACCGCAACATACCTCAAGGGAAGTAGATCCTGTGTCCTGCGAGAGATATGGTATGTCAAATATATACGAGTCTAAAGAAATAGGAAGTGAAAAGCGAGACTCAAAAGTGGAGTGAGAGTGAGTATGAAAATCTCCCTGAATAGGGGCAATATGCTCAAGTAGATGCTCAGCCGCAGAAGAAGTGGAGAGCGACGGTAAAGGTAGATGTGACTCGGGCTCCATGGAGTGGACCATCGTATCCAAGCCCTCATGCACATCCTCCTCGACGATATGATCATGCTCCACCATCTGCTCGATGTCCTGAATGACATCCTCATGGTTGATCACCGACCAAGGAGGAAGCTGTGACAGAGATGGCTGTGGAGGTGGATGTGGAGCGGACCACTCGTATGTGGTCGTGGTGTCGTCGTCCTCACGCACATCCTCCTCGCCGGTATGCATAAACTCTGTGGTCTCCTCGGTGCTCTCATAGGACTCATATGGGGTATCCAGATAAAGATGAAAATTCTCTCCCACAGATCCTAGAGAAATCTCCCCATCCTCACTATCATCATCAAAAAATGCTTCGTCATCCAAGTGGTAGTGTGGGAAAATTGGGGCATCGGCATGAGATGTGTCTATGGTTGCCGATGGCATGGTGGTCTCAACCATGAAGGTGGGTATATCCTCTCCTTCATCCCCTCTCCTCGGTGGCGGCTCGGTGATTGGTACCATCAAGTTTTGTAATATTTGGCCTTGGTTAAACATGGCACTTTCAAGGAGAGACACGAGGCTTGATTCTTCTTGTGTGTGTGTGTGTGGAGGGGTATAAGGTTGAGGAAACGGATGGGAGGTGTTTGGGCTAAGGTTGTGGGAAAATGTTTGGCCTTGGGGTGGGGGGAGGCTCTCAAGCGTAAATGGGCAATCATAATACACATGCCCCGCCATCCCACAAGTCTCACAAACCACAACCGAATAGGGATTGTATCCTCCCATCTGAGCATCGAAATTTGATCTCCACATGGTTACACCAAAGATACATGGACAACAAAAATAAGAAAACAAGAGAGGAGCGTCAATAGTACAAGAAATAACAAAAAGATAATATAATAGTGGGGGAAAAATTTCTTGGTTATTGAATATTTTTTTAAAAAAAGGAAAATAAATTTTTTTGTGTTTTTATGCGTAGTCTAACGAACCCAAGCTAAGCTAATATCAAACCGAACGCCTCCCCGGCAACGGCGCCAAAAACTTCACCGGCGCCCCGTTTACGGTTTGGGCGCGGTGTCGTTTTACTGCAAGTGCACGGTTAGTGTAGGGTGCAGGTTTATCGAACTCAGGGAGGTGGATGGCTTGAGTGGCTACTAGCCTCGCCTAGGTTGTGTGCTAGCTACGCGGATGATATGGGTGAAGTGTAGAAATAAAGAGAAGAAATGAAAAAGACACGAAATGAATCCCCGCTAACACGGGCTAGAGCACTCATGACACTTGGCATTTGACTTGACCCAGGGTGAGACATTGCCCCAAAAGGTGGTACCTAGCGTCCATGGCCCGATATTCCGGTCGGTGCCAAGCCCGCTAGGCCTACCCGGTTCCGGACGGTGGGCATTCCCATGTCCATTGACACCTTCCGCAACCGGGAGCATTAAGGCCACAATGATAACTCCCAACATTTCATCCAAGCCGTTCCCACGCGCGAGGAATCGATGTCTACACTAGGGGCGTGAGCTATGGCTAGGGAGTCAACCGCCAAGTTTATTCCCCCTTGGCCCGACGGTCAGAGGCGGTCTTTCTCCCGCCAATGACAATGAAACGCCCCCGCGTAACCCTAATGGCCAAATAGGTCGAATGTGATTTCTAGCAATACATCGAAGCGGATCTTGACTGGACAAGCACCGGACCCCAATCCCCAACACAACTAGTGTGTTGCCATACGAATTGGACTCAGATTGCTAGAAATCCCCATTGACACATTTCATCGAACACATGCCATGCAACCAAGCCAAATGTAAATTTCCAAGCATCAATCCTACCCTAACCCGTATTAGGGTTCATCAAACACTACTCAATGGTGAAGAACATGATAGAAAGCAATAATAATGACAAACAAACATTCACCATCAAGCAACAAAGAAAATAACACAATACAATAGAAAATGAGAGAAGAAAATACTTATCTTGAGTTTGAATCTTCAATCCAATACAAGACTTATTACAATAGAAAACCTAATCTAACCTAATCTAAACTCACAAGAGAAAGGGGCAAAAAGCCCTAGAAAAACTGAGGAAGAACAACCCCAAGTCGTGCTCCAACTTCCCTTTTAAAAGCCCCCTCAAAACCCAACCGGTTCGGGTCCAAAACTGTCAAAAATGGCCCACCCGATCGGGTGAAAGTTCACCCGATCGGGTGGGATAAACAGAGACTACGAAACTGTTGAAATTGACTTCAACCGATCGGTTGGACTCCCAACCGATCGGTTGAAGTGAAATTTCAGACAACAGCCAATTTCAGCACATAGCTGCGCTCAGAAAATTCCAGAAAAATCTAGAAAAATCGGATTTGGGCATGCGACATATCGTTGGGAAGCTAACGATGATGCCGACGCTAGAAAAATAAGAGATTACCCAAAATCCCTCTGGAATGATAGCAGACCTTCAATGAGTGCATCAGCAGCGCGCAAAGGCGGAAGAAAAGGCCACCCGCTCGGTTGAAACATCAACCGATCGGGTGAGCCGCTTGTTGCTTTGGCCGTCGGGCTTCGGAAGCTTCAACCGGTAGCTGAGGAGAACGGGTGGCGTGACCTGGTCTTCGTCTGGGAAACTTCAGCTTCAGATGAACCGATCGGGTGAGATATCACCCGATCGGTTGGAATTAAGCTCCAACTTCCTGAGAATTCTGTTGGGATGAACCGGTCGGTGAACCGGTCGGTTGACTTTGCACTTCACTCCAACTTTAGTCCGGGTCGTGCACGCGTGCATCACCCGATCGGTTGGCTGTGTCCAACCGATCGGGTGGGGGCTGAAAAGTGGCAATCTTGGTCGTTTGACCCCCTGGATCACGCGTGACCCCTCCCGTTGCTCCGGGGACTTATGATATCGTCGTTTTATGTCCCAAATGCTGTAAATTCCTGTAAATATACAAAAACAAGGAAAAGTGAAAGAAAACAAGAAAACACGAGAAAACGAATACAAGACGGCGGTAAATAATGGAAAAACACGGAACAAAACATGCGTAAATGTATGAAATATAAACGCACGTCAGTTGTCTCTTTCACAAATGAGTCTCCTTCCATTATGGATATGGTAGGAACGCATCGTGACGGGAAGAACGCAATAGTTGTTCTTTTCACTTTAGGGTCTTCTGCCATTACGGATATGTCAGGAACTCTCCGTGAAGGGAAGAACTTACCGTTCATCTCGCCAAACTCGCACTCCTCATGGATGCTGAGTCTCCATTCAATTGAGAATGTGAACTCTCTTCATGTAGAGCGTGAAGTTTGCGGCCTTGAAGACGCGTTCTCTTCATTTTTTGGCACACGGCCATTGAAGCAAAACCGTTTTCTCGACGAACGGGTGCTTCATCGGAGAAGACGATGGTGGTTATTCTCAACGGAGAAGATGACATTTTTGGTGCATGATCACCATGGCCATATGGGCTATGGAGGCAATACATCCCCCCTCCCCATGCGGAGGGGGTTGGCTACGGCCAATAACTACCACGGCCACCCCTCCGGTGGGGGGTGTGAGGCCAACCCCATGCAAGGGGGAGGCCGGCCATGGCCATATGGGCCAATGCCGGCCATGGCCAAGGGGCCATGGCCGGCCATAGCCAGGCCGGCTCTGGCCGGCCTCGGCCAGGGCCAGGGGCCGGCCTGGCCGGCCCTGGCAGGGGCCAGGGCCGGCGCTCTGGCCTCAGGCCAGGGCCCTGCCGGCCCTGACAGAGGCCAGGGCCAATGCCCTGGCCTCAGGCCAGGGCCTGGCCGGCCCTGGTAGAGGGCAGGGCCTGGCCGAGGCTGGCCCTAGCCGCTGCCAGGGCCACGGCCGGCCCTGGCAGAGGCCAGGGCCACGGTCATTGTCAGCCCTTGGCCTCGGCCAGGGCCAAGCCCCGGTTGGCCCTATTTTTCATGGGGAAGGGGGGGCTTGCATGACCGGGAGGGGGTGGCTTGCATGGCCGGTCTCTACAGAGCCGGTGGCAGTTGTCTGCGGTAAACTTCTCCTGTAGGGGGGAAGCGCTTGGATCCATACGGGAGCCGACGGCGGTGGCTTGCAGAAAACTCCCCTCAAAGGGTGTTCGGCCTTGGCCAAGTTGCGATGGCAACTCTCACTTCTGAAGGAAGAAGAATTCGGCCTTGGCACGGCCACGAGACGACCCCGGCAATGGCCGGGGAATTGTCGAAATATTTCGGCTATGTCACCCTGTAATGGGGTGTAGGCCCTGCAAAATACGTTTGCAAAATACGTTTGAAAAATACGTTTTCAAAATACTGCAAAATACGTTTGCAAAATACGTTTGAAAAATACGTTTTCAAAATACGTTTTTTAAAAAACGCTTTTCCGCTGCAAAGTACTATAAGAGTACTATCGTTTGATAAGTGAGGGGGAAATATTGAAAGTTGTTCTAGATGGTGATTGGAATCGTAGAGACCTTTCCAATTCTAGAGCAACATCTTCAATATTTTTCGAAAGTAACTTATCAAATATATTAATATCATTCCAAGTGGGGTTTTTTCCAAGTGGGAGTGATATTAAACTAGTCTGCAATTTTCACATTCGATTGATTCAGTATCTCAATGGATCATGATTCGACCAGTGGTCTTTTGGACTAGTTTGTGGGACACCTCAGCTCAGTTTGGGGGTAGTAAACCATGGACTAGCCATTTCCCTGGTCGGTCCGCTGGCCGAGACTAATAAATCATGAAAATGTAACAATATGATGACTATGTATATGAAATTTATGCAATGATTTTTGATCGAACCTTCTTTTATGTCTTTTGCAGCATTTTAAAGCTAAAATGTCTTCTGTCGCTAAAAACATCGTCGCTGAGTTAAACAAAGGTGAAAAACTCAACGGCGATAATTACAAACTATGGTCCATCAAGATACAATACGTTCTAGAGGAGCAAGACGTGCTCGAAACTCTGAAGAACAAAATGATTGAACCCGAGTTGGGCACTACGGCCCAACACAGATGAGACAAGGAAGCTTTTGATGCTTGGTCTCGGAAGAACAAGATAGCTCGCATTACGTTATTGTCCAGTATGGCCGATGACATAATGCACATCTTCCGAGAGCATGACCTAGACATGGACATATGGTCCAAGCTTGAGGAGAAGTTTGGTGGCACATCGGTGTCCAAACTTTGTTCTTTAACTATAAGATTTGATTCATACAAGAAACGTCCAGATCATTCCATGGGGAAACATCTGCGACATATGGCGAATCTAATCTCAGAAAAGGATACAGGTCATGTGCTCACTGATGAGCAACAAATCCAAGCAGTCATACGTTCCCTACCAAATGGGTGTGACCAAATGAATATGCATCTCACTCATAATGAGAGCATCAAGAACTTCAGCGATGTTTCTAAGCACCTCGAGTTAGAGGAAGAGCGGCTTGCGGCTGCCAAGCCAAGTGCATAAGTGCACATGGTTGCTAGTTCCTCACACGGGGGAAAGAAACGGAAAAATCGTTCGAAGTTTACTAATGAATGTAATAAGCAACCTGAGTCTACCAAGAAACCCAAACATAAGGGTGGGAACAAGAAATGGCACAAGAAGAAAGACTTGAAGAGGATCAAGTGCTTCAAGTGCAACAAGTTAGGTCACTATGCCCGTTCTTGTACGGATGGAGGTGACAAGGTAACTTGTAATACTAGTTACATATGTGTTTCTAGTTCAATATTTCTTGTAGAATCTAATCCATTTTGGATAATTGATTCAGGTGCCACCGACCACATAGTAAGGGACAGACGGTCCTTCGTAGAGTATCACCGGATACCTCAAGGAACAAAGTGGATCTATGTAGGAAACAACACACGTGTTGAAGTGAAAGGCGTTGGGACTTGCAAGCTAGTCTTGGACAACGGCCGCACTATCTTACTACATGATGTCCTCTTCGCTCCAGATATTCGAAGGAATATTAAATCTGTGGTCGTGTTAATGGGTCTTGGTTATAGCTGGTTCTTTCAAAATTGTAAAGTGGACTTGTCTTGTAATAATACTCTAATTGGTTCTGGGTATGTATTTAAAGGATTTATTGTATTAAATACAATGTATGACTCTTCATTTTGTAATGAAAATTTCCTTGTTGCAAATTCTTCGACTTATGAGTCAGATATAATTTGTTGGCACGTAAGGCTTGGTCACATTGGACCAACGCGTATGGATAGACTTGCCAAACATGGCCTTCTATCCAATGTTTCAAAGGTCGATATGTCGACCTGCGAACATTGCCTTGTAGGGAAATCTTGTCGCAAGCCGTTTGAAACCGGCACAAGGGCCGAGGTTCCATTACAGCTTATCCATTCGGACATATGTGGTCCGATGAATGTCAAGACAAGACGCAAAAAGTCCTATTTCATCACTTTTATTGATGACTTCACCCGATTCGGTCATATCTATTTGATATCCCACAAAAGTGAAGCATTAACCTGCTTTAAAAACTATATGAGTTTGGTGGAAAATCAATTAGATCGCAAGATTAAGGTCTTGCGAACCGATAGAGGCGGTGAATATCAATCCGCAAGTTTTAAGGAACTTTGTGATGAAAAGGGCATAGTTCATCAGGTGACTATGCCTTATACTCCTCAACAAAATGGTGTTGCTGAAAGGAGAAATAGGAATTTGATGGAAATGGTCCGTTCAATGATGGCGCAAGCTAACTTGCCAATCACCTTTTGGGGTGATACATTATTGACGGCCGCTTTCATTTTAAACCGCGTACCCTCGAAATCAGTTAGCTCCACTCCTTATGAGTTGTGGAACCAAAGGTCTACTGACTTAAACATTTTAAAACCTTGGGGATGTGCATCCTACGCACATATTTCCTCCCATAAGTATGGCAAACTTGGTCCAAAGGGGAGGAAATGTATCTTTATACGATACGCAGAGAACTCCAAAGGTTATGTTTTCATTGGTCAGGAAGACAATGGAGGTCTAATTGAATTTGAGTCGAGGGATGTCACTTTCTTGGAAAATGAGTTTCCAAGACAGGGTGAGATAAGTCAGAACTTATCTCTATTTGAGATTAATGATCAAGAAGGATTACCTCATTCGAGTGGGAGAATTCTTGGTGAAGACGAAAATACGTTTTAACCTTCACCAATGGATGATACGAATGACGCGAATCCTATTCCATACGGGAATAATGATCCAAGTGGGAGCATTTCTAACGACATTCCAAGTGGGAGTGATATTAGAATTGATCTAAATTCGAGTCAACAAGGACTTGAATAATCTCAAATACGACGTAGTAGTCGTACAAGGTTGACTCCTCTAAGATTTGAGGATGAATTTCCGCAAACCTTTATGACTTTACTATAAGATGATGACGAGCCTGCTACTTTCAAACAGGTCGTATCATGCCCTGCAAAAGACAAATGGATGGAATCGATGAAGGAGGAGTTGGAATCCATGAAAGTTAACCAAGTCTGGGACTTAGTTGACTTACCCAGAGGATGTATAGCTATTGGGAACAAATGGGTTCTCAAGATCAAGCATAAGGCTGATGGCTCTATAGACAGATATAAAGCTCGCCTTGTCACAAAAGGTTTTACGCAACAGGAAGGGATAGACTACGAAGAGACCTTCTCACCTGTTGTTCATTTTACCTCGATTCGCCTGATTCTGGCTATGGTAGCTTGCTTAGACCTCGAATTACATCAGCTGGATGTAAAGACTGCCTTTCTCAATGGAGAATGGGATGAGGAGATCTATATGGAACAACCAACAGGGTTCGTAAAAGAAGGAAACGAACATAAGGTTTGTAAACTTCGTAAGTCCATATATGGTCTTAAACAATCCTCGAGGCAATGGTATATACGATTTCAAGAAGTTGTCTTATCAAATGGTTTTACCATGCTTGATGAAGATAACTGTGTATATATCAAGAGGATTAAAAGCAAGTATGTTATTATGTCTCTATACGTAGATGACATTTTAATAGCCGGAAATGACAAAGGCTTTGTGATGGATATCAAGGCTGGGCTTTCATCAGTTTTTGAGATGAAAGACATGGGAGAAGCCGCATATATTCTTGGAGTTAAGATTTCAAGGACTTGTTCGAAGAAACTTCTTTCTCTTTCACAAGAGACTTATATAAAGAAGGTTCTAGAACGTTTTAATATGCAGGACTGCAAGTCCATTGATACTCCTATAAGCAAATGCGATAATTTATGTCTGAAATCGTGTCCAAAGAACCAAAAGGAAAAGGAAATTATGGAAAAAGTTCTATATTCCAGTGCAGTTGGTAGTCTTATGTACGCTATGATGTGTACAAGACCGGACATCTGTTTTGCCGTTGGAATGGTAAGTCGTTACCAATCTAATCCAGGGCAAGTACACTGGAAAGCGGTTAAGAGGATAATGCAGTATCTTAAAGGAACTGCGGACTATGCTTTATGCTATCAAGGAGATGCCTTGAGGCTCGAACGCTACACTGACGCTGATTGGGCGGGTGATCTCGATGAGCGACGATCGACCTCAGGATATGTTTTTCTACTCGGATCTGGTGCAATATCCTGGAGTAGCAAGAAACAATCCTGCATCGAACTTTCAACTATGGAAGCCGAGTTTGTAGCATTTAGCATGGCAGTCCAAGAGGCTGTTTGGCTTAGGAAGTTCTTACACAGGCTAATTGATGCAAGTGACTCAGGTGCTGTACCAATACACAGTGACAGTCAAGCATCTATAGCCTATGTCAAAGATCCAAAATTCCATTGTAAGACCAAACACATAGATATCCGCTATAAATTTGCAAAAGACTATGATAATACTAAGAAGGTAGACATAAGGTACATATCTACGCATGAGATGATAGCGGATCTACTTACGAAGGCGATCCCCAGAGATGTGTTTTACAAACATTTATCATCACAAGGATTCCGTAAGAGCTGAGTTGTACCAATGTAAATTCCCATGTCTGTAAAAGATCAAATTTAATAAAAGAATAAGTTCTTTTCAACATTGCATATGAGTTTCTAGAAAATGTTCGTGTACATTTTAAATCTCAGCTATATTTTCTAGTATGTCGGACAGATTGAGGTTGGCTCTCTTACATGAGCAACCGCCTTTATTATATCAGACGGATAAAATAAAGATGAGACCTGTTTAAAGTCAAAATCGTCAGACGGATGATTTAGAGTCATGACTTAAACAAAATGGTCGTATGAAAAATTTGCATCATATGGATGCTTACAAAAGATCTAAGATGATTCTTAAATCCTATCTGTCTTATGCGGGATGTGGGTCCAGAAGATTATTTGAGTAGTAAAAGGGACTCAAAATCAGACATTGTGGTGTCTAATCATCATCCTTACAACATCATTAAGACATACGCTCCCTGGGAAAGGAGTGATGTTGCAATACGTATTCATACTACGTATGCATTTGACCATTGGGTTAGAATAGTGATTATGTTTACTATTATGTGAGACCCAAAGACCACATGTGTCTTAACTCGTTACCCTTATGGACTCTAATTGGTTCCTTTAGGTTTGACTGGGTGATTGCTATCTTAGCATGTTGCTTATGGACTATGGTCAATTCGGTCCGGCGGGGCATGTTAGAAAAGCGAGTCAAGTCAAGATCGAAAGGATCGCAAGAAGAGGAAGATTAATTTCATATTCACATTTGGACTTTAAAGATTCAAAGCTGGCCAGCCAATTGTAATCCAGATGTGATTCAATTTTTGAATATAAAGTATAAGAAATGTGAAGAAATAATCTAGGGTAAAGCATGCGTTAATCTACTCAACTTTGCACCTCGAGGAGTGTTGTGTATCTCTAACAAGTGCACAAACAGCGGAGTCTATGCGCATGACGGTCACACGGCCTATTTCTCGGTATGATAAACAGAAGAGTTAAAGGAAAAGATGTTTCCTTACAATCCCCTCAAGTGTGAGTGGGAGATGTTGGATATGGACGACATGAATACACCCATGAGGGGATGTATGAGGGAATACGGACCTCAGATGTCGCGTGCATGAAAGCGTGCACAAAGGGAACCTTTTCTCGTGTGAAAAGGACCACTCGATAAGTGGAAAAAGTCACTTTATAAGTGCATAAAGGCACTTGATAAGTGAATGAAGAAGAGGATAAGTAAATGTGCTAATATAGGCTAATAAGCTTAAATTTAGTTATTTCCTACAATAACTACCCCTAAAGCCTATAAATAGGACCCAAGGGTAAGGCATTTACACTAATCTAACCATGCCATAAGTTTGCATAAGGCAACTTGTGTTCTTCTTCTCCCTTCCATTAAAATCCTCTTCTAAATAGAGATTTAGGCGGTGAAATGCTGCTTCGATCCTCCGTGACGAAGTACCGACCGTTGCGGCGAATCTGAGGATGAAGTTCAGAGACTACGGCACAACATACGCTAACGTAAGTCTATGTTATTATTCGATCCTAACGTCGTTGGTTTGACAGGATCCTACAGGCCCAAGTTAAATCTAGATGAAGTAATTCTATGGGCCTCTTAGAAGTTATGCCTTCTTTAAGTTTGAAAGATGATCTACTTGGTTTACCTCTTTGACAAGAATCACACAAGTTTTTCTTACTAAAAACAATTTCCAGAAAACCTTTTACTAGATCATGCTTAGCTAACTTATATAAGTGATTAAAATGAACATGACCAAAACGACGATGTCATAATAGTTGTTCATTTGTATTAGCACCTAAGCAATGTTCTATGGTTTTAGGCAAGCTCAAATAATAAATGTTTTTATGCCTAATACCGGTAAACAGAATATGTGAATCAATATCTACAATTTTACATATACCCTCTCCAAAGTTAACATTGTAACCATTATCACAAAGTTGACTAATGGAGATAAGGTTATGACATAAACCACTAACTAAATAGACATTTGTAATAAGTGGGTTGGAAGGATTACCAACTTTGCCTACTCCAATGATGGTTCCCTTTTGATTACATCCAAAAGTGACCGTTGCACCATCCTTGATGCTAATCACTTTGGAGAGCAATGTTGGATCTCCCGTCATGTGTTTGGAGCAACCACTAACGAGTATCAATCCTTTCTTTTTAGAGCCAATACGACTTTTATCTCTGTCTCTTTTTTTCTTGGGTACCTACATAATATACCATAAGCTCATGGTACTCAAGCTTTGTTGAGTCCAAGGGGATTAGCCCTTTGGAAGCCAAGTCCAAGTGGACTTTTGCTTCTCAACATAATTATCACTATTTATTATATCACTAAAATAGGAGTCAACATAAGCATTCCTATCAATTATGCTAGTGTTCTTAGGACCCCAAATTATGTATGTTTTGGGTGTCCTTTTCCTAGTTGCATGCACATTTGGTTGAGTTCTATGTGGTGCATGCTTCCTAGGAGCATGAGTTCTAGCATATGAAGATGGAGGTGGATAAGCATGTGACATATATGGGTTGTATGCAAAATTAGGAGCATGCATGTTATATGCAACATATGGAGCATGCATAACATGAGGTGAATGAGCATACATGGTAGAATGATGTGTATGAACATATGAACGTGTAGGGGCACGTGCATGAGTATTTCTCATGTGTGGGTTTACATGTGTCCGTGGGTGTGGAGCATACAAAGTGTCATTAGTGTCCACATGTGAAGTAGGAGATTTCCTACGTGAATATATGCATGAACTTTCTGGTTTCTACCCTTAGTAGGTTTCTTGCCAAAAGGAAGAGATTGTGAAGTGGTGGCCTTCTTGGTAGGTTTGCTATCAATAGTGTTTTTGATACTACTTGTGGATGCACCGGAGGATGGCCTCACAAAGTCTATAGTTACACCACTATAGGAGGTGCGAGATTTGGATGCATTTGCTTCCACATAACCAAGTCCAACATGATGTGTGGCTGAAAATTGGTTTGCAAGCAATTCATCCAATTGTCCTTTCTCTTTGTTAAATCTTTTAACTTGGGAGGACATGAGCTCATATTTCTCCTTAAGAGAAGAAATATTGGTATCCAAGGTGGACACACGTGTTTTGAGCTTGTGCATTTGGGTTTTAAGAGAGTCATTCTCAATACCCAATTGTGTGTAATGTGAAGCTAGATCAATACTATCCTTAGGATAAGTTTCATCTAGTTGCGATTTGAGGGAATTTGCGATTTGAGGGAATTCACCTCATTTCTCAAGATGTCATTTTGAGAAACCAAAGAGGCTTTCTCAAGTGTAAGAGTATTAACAATGGTGTCATTGTTGATAATGCATGGTATGGATGATTTGCTAGCATTAGTTTTCTTTAAAATAGTATATCTAAGCATAAGAGATTGATACTTAGAAAATAATTCTTCGTTAGCAATACGAAGTTCATCCATGGTAACCTCGGGTTCATCGATGTCACTATCACTCTCATCGGAGAGTGGATCTTCTTGGGCCATGAAACACATATGTGCACCCTCACCCTTTTCATCCTCGGATTCACTTGAGGAATCTCCTCTTGAATCATTGAACGTCCCAACAAGTCCTTTTTTCTTATCCATTTTGTATTTGTCGGACTTGTGGTATTTTAGAGATTTCCACTTTTCTTTGTTTCTAAGCATTGGGCAATCCTTCTTGATGTGCCCCAGTTTGTTACACTTAAAACAAAGAGATATGTATTGTTAGTGGAATCAAATTTATTTTTAGAAGGAAATTTACCTTTGCGAAAGAAGCATTGGAACTTCTTCGCCATTTGTGCCATTTCTTCCAAGTCCATTTCGTTCTCTGGATTCTTTACTATTGGAGGATGAAGAAGTAGCCTTGAATGCTAACGCTTTCTTCTTGGCCTCCGTTGGGTTCATCATTGCTCTAATCTTCAGTCGGTTCTTCCTTCTTACTTTGTAAGACTGACCGGCACCCCGCTTGCGTCACGGCGGCGCGGTGTCGTTTACCGCAAGTTTCACGGTTAGTGTAGGGTGCGGGAATATCGAACTCAGGGAGGCGAGGTTGTGCTTGGGTCAGGTAGGACCTAAATCACCCCGAGGGGCGAGCTAGCCCGAATCGGTAGATGGTTGTCACGAAAGGAAATAAATGGTATGAACAAAAAGAAAGTAAACCCGGGACTTTGGTTTCCACCCCGACGAGAGACTCTCGCCGATACGGCCTACGGGTATGGATAGCGATCGGGATTAGGGTCTAATGGTGAGACGATGCCTCTGAAAGTGGTACCGGCGTCCCATGGGCCCGATATTCCGGTCGGTGCCCAGGATGATACACCGGACTTCCCGGATTCGATCAGTGGGCACTCCCGTGTCCATTAACACTGATCGATCCCGGGAGCACTATGCCCGCAACGATATCTCCCGACGTCTCATCCTGCCGCTCCCGCGTGCTAGGATTCTGCGTCTACACTAAAGGCGTGAGCTATGGCTAGGGAGTCAACCGCCAAGTTTATTCCCCCTTGGCCCAACGGTCAAAGGCGGTCTTTTTCCCGCCGATGACAATGAAACATCCCGCGTAACCATTAGATTCCTACTCACTATCAATTTCCTAACCCTATGGACGCATCGGGAAGAGCCCCCGAAGGGGTTTCCACCAAAATCCCAGATTTGGGAACTACTCACAAAAATTCATGAAAAAGCGATTTAAATGAAATTGAACCGTTGAAATCATAATCGGACAATTGCAATGCGGAAGTAATAGAGTAATAAAGAAAATACTAAAATTTTAGAAAGATCTGAAAACTTACAAAAGAGTAACAATTACAGCCGTCACAAGGAAATAAAACAGTAGAAAAACAGCAACTCCCGTTTCTGGAACCCTAGGGGTTCTATTTATAGACCTAAGCATCAACCGATCGGTTGACAAGTCAACCGATCGGTTGATCCGTTACAGATAAATAACAGAAAACAGCGAGTTTTCACCCGATCTCATGAACCGGTCGGGTGAGTTCTTGAGTGACCGGTTGGATCTTGGAGCAGTCGGGTGAATCGATCGGTTCGACGTCCGTGTCTTCAGCTCTTCTTCTTCAGCTACAGATGAACCGATCGGGTGAGCGTCACCCGATCGGTTGGAATTCTGCTCAAAAAAACAGAGAACAGCCGCCCGCAGAACCGGTCTGTGAACCGGTCGGGTGACTTCTTTGTGAGCTGCGGCAGAGACCGGGTGGTGCACGCGTGCATCACCCGATCGGTTGAAGATGACCAACCGACCGGGTGAGGGGCTGAAAGATGAATTCTTCGACGTTTGACCCCCTGGATCACGCGTGACTTCTCCAGTTGCTCCGGGGACTTGGGATATCATCGTTAAACGTCCCCTACGTGGTCGAACCCCTGCAATCATGGGTAAACAAAGAAAAGTGAAAGAAAACGGGAAAATATACGAAAACGAATGAGAGACGGCGGAAAAACACGGAGAAACACAAAAGAAAACGTGCGTGAATATATGAAATATAAACGCACGTCAAAATCCCCCCAAGCTGAACTCTTCCTCGTCCTCGAGGAAGACGAGTGAGAGTAGGAGCTCGGAAGGGAAAAATAGAGAGGAAGAAAGAAAAATAAAACTCTAAGCCCTAGATCGTCCATCAGAGCCACCAAAATCAAAAATGACACACCAAGCAAGCAAACGCCAAATCACACCACTAAACCTAGGAAAGCGAGTCCAAATAAGTGTCGTGGGTCCACGCAGTGAAGCACGAGTGAGCGTGGTCGTGTGCTAGCAAATGGTGATGCTTTCTACGATGTTCTATGAGGCTCGATATACACAAATCCAAGATATGACCCAAAATATCGATCCGAATTGAATTAAGCGGCGAATATAAGTTCAAGCATGCATGAGAAGAGTGGGAATAGAAGCGTATCATGCATCGGGGACTCTACAACTAGGGTTAAGGAAATCACGCCACTATAGCCTAGATACTAGCTAAAAATTTCCTAAGCCAAATGTTTTCGATAACGACGGGGGTTGAGACGATGTGGAGAAGAACACTCGGTGCAAATTCTCGCCTTCCCTTTATTCTTGGCAAGTATGAAAAAATATTCACACGGAAATTCTTTTTTGGGGTTTGGGCATTTGTATTTTTTTTTGGATTTTTGGGCTATACACGATTTTTCTTTTCTTTTCTTTTTGGGTTTTTCTTTTCTTTTCTCCTTTTTTTTTGATTTTTGGCTTTTTGGCTATACACATGTGTACTCTCCCAAGTGGGAGAACGGTACACGACGAGTGGATTTGCACCAAGTAAAACAAAAAAGAAGTCGAAATCTAAACACTTGGGCAAAGAAAACTATTCTCGCTAAATAGAGCGTAGGCTAAATGGGTTATCCTAGTCCTTAGTTGTGGAATCCCGACGCATGCGAATTGAAGTATACGATATAAATATAGCATGCATATAGTGGAAAGAAATACCGCATATTCAAATCGGAGCATGGTAATCTAGGGGTCATTCCTGGACAGGCATATAAAGTAAAATCACAAGGCAGAAGCACACCAAATGCTAGTCACGACACACGACTCACAAAAAGCTAAGTGGACCCGCGATGCGTGAAATGCAAGAGGACTCGAAATCCTAGGGTTAGTGAGTGTGATTGTCGATGCAATGCTAGGTGTGTGTGACTTTGTGGCGATTCATCATAGGATTCATCTCTAGGAGAAAGAGCTAAAAAAAGAAGAAGAAAAAGAAAAAATAAAAACACGATGAAAACGACATAAAAAACAGAAAAAGAAGGACTAAAACGACGCACACAGTGCGACTCCCCCAAGCTGAAGTTTGCATTGCCCTCAATGCAATATGAGTGAGTACGGGAGGGCAATGAAAATGGGGGGGGATACACACTGACACAAAAAGAAATGAAAACGAGGAAAACACATAAATAAAATTGAAAGAAAGAAAGATCAAAATCAAAATCAAACAATACGAAAATAACAATAAAAATAAAAATAAAACCACACGGCACGACACTCATAAAATGAAAAACAAGCACACACACACAAAATGAGAAAAACAAACAAAACACGACAGCACGCCAAAGTAGACGTCCCCCAAGCTAGACCAGAAAGTGCTAGCGAAATGATATGATCGATGAAATCCAGATATGTGCAAGGGGGAGTAAAAAACAAAAGGGGTGAAATCAGAAAGCAAGGGAAGGTGAGTCCTCGTCCTCCTCGGAAGAGGGTGTGGATGGGTGGTCGGGGGAGGCTGGGGGTGTGCTGAGAAGTGGGGAATGAGGCGGAGGAATAGGGGCAGTGGTGGTGTGAACAATGGGAGGAGTGTCGGTGGTGGTGGGTGGTGGAGGTAGGAAGGCGATCAAGGCGGTGGTGAGAGGAATAGGAATGGAGGAAGTAGATGTGGTGGTGACGGTAGTGGGAGGTGGTGGGAGGGATCTGGAGCGCACCGGTAATTTCCTCCGGCGCACGTATGGAATGACGGAGGAGGAGTGAGGTAGCGTGGGTGCGGTGGAAGTGGTCGGGAGGGGTGAAGTGGATGCCGGGATGGGATGTGAAGAGGGAGGAGAGGAATGTGGTGAGGGGGGTGATGGATGTGGGGAAGTGTGGGTGGGTGGAGGAGAAGATCGCCTGGGTGGTGAAGGTGGAGGTGGTGAAGGTGGAGGTGGTCCGTGGATATGGGTAAGAAGGCGGAGAATGGCGGCCACGTTCCTCTCAAGTGCGAGGAAACGTGGGTGAGTAAGAAAGGAGGATGGCGATGGGTCCGAGGAAGCAGAGGACATGGCGAGCTCACGAAGGGCAGCGACCTCCCTCTCAAGCCCCAGACGGGCAGATACCTGACGGCGACCAAAAGATGTAGACTGACGCGAGGCAGAGGTGGTGCCGCCAGGTAAGGTCGAAGAGGTGCCGGCGGCAGTGGTAATGCCAGCACAGGAGACAAGGCCAGAACTGGCCGCAAAGAGGTGCTCAGACGTGATCGGTCCCGGAGCAGAAACAGGACGACTCGGGCCAGCCCCTAAATCTTCCCCAGACGCAGGGATATCCTGCTCGCCTAAGTGGGCGGCAGGGGATGGTGATCTGCGGGCGCCTGCAGGAAGGAAAGGAAGATTCAACCCCGCTAAGAAGTCGGGATCAGGAGGGAAAGTCCAATCTCCCACGAGAGCAAGGGTCATGCAAGCGGGGTTGGGCAGAATGGTGTAAGGGGCTGGGGGGTGGCCATAATGAAATATGAAGCGGCCATCCGAGCGGGGTTTAATCATGTGGATGTGCCGCAGGACATCAATATCAAGATGTGAGGGTCCTGCGGCAGCAGGAAGATTATCGGGGATGGTAATATTGAGTTGGGCGTGAGAGCAGATGATCGTGATGATGCCCCTGCAACAAAACTTCCCCTTACCGGCCCGGCTGATCTCGAGTAGCTTGTAAACAAGCCAATCGCTGCCATGGATGGGGACGGTAGGGGCCCTGAAGCTAACTCCATCATCATCCCGGACATAAGGAAAAGTCATGGCCCAAAGGATAAAAAGGTCAGGGGTAGTCACAGTGCCGGACTCGTCCCTAGGAAAGAATGCAGATGAAATGATCCTGTGGGCCAAACGAAACACGGGATGAATGATGGAGGAGGCCTTGGCCCTTCCTCAGGGGTAGTCACGGATCAGCGTGAGGTGGAACCAGAATTGATCGACATCAAACTCGGGCGTGTACCCGTAGTGTCGGATGGCATCATCCCCGAGATTAGGGAAACCAAATATATCATTAATCATTTTCAGACTTGTGGTGACACTACGGTTACGCATCCTGAATCTAATGATCGACCCGGACTCCCAGACAAGTGTAGAGAGAAATTCGAGTGTGAGTGCCGGGTAGGATATGGCATGTGCATTAAGAAAGGCTAACCATCCTAAGTTAGCGAAAAGAGATTCGACCTCGGTGAAGACACCGAGATCGACAAGTGTACGTGCGTGCGGGAACTTAGTGGATAGATGCCCTCGAGCATCAAGCATACGGTAAAAATCTTTGTGCTCCTGGTTCCGAAAAATATACCCATGCGGGCCCAGCATTGGGTCCACAGGGGGGATAACAGGCGGAGGAGGGCCAAGTGTAAGTGCTCGTGTACGGGAAGGGGGGCGTGTTTGTTTTCGTCTCTTTCGAGACGGCTCCTCTTCCCGCATGATTCCCTTGCCCTTATCCTTATCTTTAGCCATGTGTGTGTGCGTGAGCAAGAATTAGTGCAAAAATCGTGGATGCACACTAACACAAGCAAATGAGCAAGCACAATAAATAGGGCAAATATATAAATATAAGCTTAGGAGCGAGTTTACCCAAGCGGAATGGTGGAGCTTGCTCGTTGATTCCCCCACACTGTTCAGCGAGAGTAGCGTGGAGCCGCGGCGAACTCCTTCGGCAGTAATTTTTGAAATGGGGATGGTTTTGGGAAAATTAGGTCAAAAATTCGTAATGGGAGGAGAGAGAGGGTGTAGATGATGAAGGGATTGATGAAGGAGGTGGAGAGTGGGAGTAATGGAGGAGTAGAGGGCGTGGGGGAGGAAGATCGGTTGTTGGGAGAGAGGGGAAGGCGAAACGACGGCGAAATTTGCGATCGGGCGAGGGTGAAAACGAGCGGGTGTCGGGGGGTTTATATAGGGTTTTAAGTCGAACCGATCGGGTGACTTGTCACCCGATCGGTTGACGGTTAGGTCGAAAATCTTGCCGAAGAAATGCTACAGGTGAACCGGTCAGTTGACTTTTCAACCGACCGGTTGGCCGCTCCACTCATTTTCCCGAGAGCTTAGGGCTGCTCACCCGGTCGCGTCAACCGATCGCGCTAGAACTCAACCGATCGGTTGACATTCCCCCAAAAATTTCCGAGAGTTCTCCCCAGCTCACCCGGTCTGTCACCCGGTCTCTTCATTACTCAACCGATCGGGTCATATGGGGACAGATCTCGGCATGTATCAGATACATCCCAACCGATCGGGTGAGTTGTCAACCGATCGGTTGGGGCTTGTTTCCTGCAAAAACCAATAGATTTGTTTAAGTCCCCGAACGGATGTTCTCGCGGCTGATTTTATTTATAAAAATAGACAAAATAAATTCAAAAATAACGCTGAAAAGTGGGGAAAAAGTTTAGAACATGGGTTGCCTCCCATGAAGCGCACTTGTTTAACGTCGTTGGCTCGACGCCCGCAAGAGATGCTCATGGTGGCTGATACGGGTGATGCCCAAATTTCGGCATCTCTTTCTCGTTGGAGCTAAAGGCGCTTGGAGTAGTCAGCGGCTGGAAAAATACTTGCTTGACTACCCTCCCTTTGTTCTTGGGATCCGGGGGCTTTTCCTTGGTGTTGGCGCTTCCCGCCATCTTCTTCAGGATCCGGACCTCGTCTTTAGTGAGGTCCATGGGCTCTTTCCCCGCTCTCCTCGCAGGAGGAGTCTTAGGGAACCCGGGAGGGGTCGTTCTTGCTGCACTCGGTTCTCCAGCAGCTTCTTTGTTCTCGGGCCCGTCTCCATCTTCTGAATCCCCCAAGTCATCGGGGGGGGGGGGGGGGGGGTTTCTTAAGAGAATCTCCCAGGAGCTCTCTTCAATAGCCTTTTCTTCTTCCATCTCCAGCAGATTACACCGAGGGTCGTCTGGGGGATCGGGGTACTTCATGGATAACCCCAGATCAAATTCGACTTTTTCTCCGCCGACGTTCAAAGAGAGTTTTCCGTTCTTCACATCTATTAGAACGCCAGCAGTGGCCATGAAAGGCCGTCCCAGGATAATGGGGGTGTGTGCGTCTTCGGGCATGTCCATGACTACAAAGTCCACAGGCACATGCACCCCTCTCACATTCACGGGGAGGTCATCCACAACTCCCATCGGATATTTGACCGATCGGTCAGCTAGTTGTAGGGTCATACCGGTGGGCTCCAAATCACCCATCCCTATCCTTCTGTACATTGACAAGGGCATCAAACTAACACTCGCTCCGAGATCGACGAGTGCGCGATGAATCTTCACTGCCCCGATCGTGCAAGGAATAGAGAAGCTCTCCGGGTCTTTAAGTTTCGGCGGATTTGCCCTCTGGATAAGAGCGCTACACTCCGCTGTCAGCACTACTTTCTCCTTTCTAGACCCTCTCGTCACCAAATCTTTCAAGAATTTTGCATAGGAGGGGATTGTTTCGATTGCTTCTAGGAAGGGGATCTGCAAACTCAGGTCCTTGACCATGGTGAAGAACTTGCCATATTTCTCATCAATTTTTGCCTGAGCCAACCGTTGTGGAAATGGCACAGCGGGTTTATACACTTTAGGGCTCTCTTCCCCCCTCTTCTCCTTCTCTTCTTCAGAGACTCCCTCCAGAGTCATAGGATTTGATGACGAAGCACCGGTGTCGTTTGATTTTTCGATCGGTTTCTCAACGACCGATGGTGCTTCCGGGTTGCTAGGGGGCACTCTAGTAGGAATTTGTGTCCCGCTTCTTAGAACGATAGCGGACACATTTGCGTGCTCGTGCACGAGTGCCGATGTTTGGGTTGCTCCCCTCGGGTTCACCTCCGGTTGTGGCGGTAATTGGTTTTGTGACCTTGCAAGGTTCGCCACTTGTAACCCCAGCTGGGTTACTTGGTCCGTGAGGGTCCGCTGACCCATTTCCAGCTTTTGGTTGATCCTCTCCTGGTTGGTAATATATTGAGTCAAGAGAGACTCAACCGGAGAGACGGCCCTCTGTTGGCCATACTGCTGCTGCTGCTGGAACGGCTGCTGATTCCTGGGGGCGTAAGATTGTTGCTGAAATGGTTGCTGCTGTGGCCTAGCCGGCTGATAAGTTTGTTGCTGCGGCTGCTGAGGCGGTGAGGGCTGAAATGGTGGCCGGTAATTGAAGTTCGGGTGGTTCCGGTTGTTTGGAGAGTAGGCCGGGTTGGAATTTGTCCTTGGCGGATACGGCGCATTTCCCGTAGGGTTGTAAAATAGTGCGCTCGCCTGATCCAACGGTGGTGAGATGTCACCACCGTCGAATTCCCCAAAGAATTCGGACTCTACCGCAGAAATTTGCTGTGTACCGGCCCCACCGGCTCCTACCATTAGTGCGGAGATCTGGGTCGAAAGCAAGTCGAACTTGCTTGAAAGTTTGTCGACGTCCTCGACTCTGTGTATACCCCCGGATCTTGGTGTGGCTCTCTCGTCACACCACCGCTCATTGTTGGATGCCATATTTTCCAGAATATTCCCGGCATCTTCCTCGCTTCTAGACATGAAGGAACCCCCAGCCGCAGCGTCCATAGAAGATTTCAGGTCATCCCTCAACCCATTGTAGAACAGATTAATAATCTGCCACTTCGGAAGCTCATGGTGAGGGCATCTTCTTTGCATCTCTTTATATCTCGTCCAAGCTTCATGCAAGGACTCGTGGCTGGCCTGGGAGAAGGAGGAGATCTCACTCCTCAACTTCATGGTCTTCCCCGGAGGAAAGAACTTTGTCAGAAAAGCGTTGGAGAGCTTCTCCCAGGTGTTGAAAGTGTTGGGGTCCTTCCCCCTTAGCCATTGCTTGGCTTTGTCTCGCAAAGAGAAGGGGAACAGCTTCAGACGGATAGCCTCTGTCGTGACACCATTAATCCGGAAGGTGTCACACTTCTCCAAGAAGGAGTCTAGGTGCTCGATCGGGCTCTCCATGGGTGCACCCGCAAACTGATCCTGCTAGATCCATGTCACTAGAGACGGCTTCAGCTCAAAGCTTTGGGCCGTGATAGCTGGAGGACAGATGGCGGAAGTGGACTCGATAGATGGCATCGAGTACTCCAGCAGAGACTTTTGAGGCGGGGTGTTCTCCTCCATGGATTCGGGATCTTCTCTTCTTCGCTTCTCGGCGGCCAAACGCCTAAGGGTGGCGTTAATCTCTGGATCGAGGGGAATCAAGTCGTCAAGACTCCTTGAACTCCTGCGCATGAAAAACAACAAACACCCGTGAAGCGACAAGTGGGAAAGAAACAGATAAAATAAGAAATAAAAATAAGGAAGAACAAAAAGAAAAAGAAAAAGGAGAATGCGAAAATTATCGCGAGGTAGGGATGTGAGCTAGACACGAGGGTTCAAGAGATCCTAAGATAACAAGCACGTTGCCTCCCCGGCAACGGCGCCATAAACTTGACCGGCGCCCCGCTTGCGACGCGGCGGCGCGGTGTCGTTTACCGCAAGTTTCACGGTTAGTGTAGGGTGCGGGAATATTGAACTCAGGGAGGCGAGGTTGTGCTTGGGTCAGGTAGGACCTAAATCACCCCGAGGGGCGAGCTAGCCCGAATCGGTAGATGGTTGTCACGAAAGGAAATAAAAGGGTATGAACAAAAATAAAGTAAACCCGGGACTTTGGTTTCCACCCCGACGAGAGACTCTCGCCGATACGGCCTACGGGTATGGATAACGATCGGGATTAGGGTCTAATGGTGAGACGTTGCCTCTGAAAGTGGTACCGGCGTCCCATGTGCCCGATATTCCGGTCGGTGCCCAGGATGATACACCGGACTTCCCGGATTCGATCAGTGGGCACTCCCGTGTCCATTAACACTGATCGATCCCGGGAGCACTAAGCCCGCAACGATATCTCCCGACGTCTCATCCTGCCGCTCCCACGTGCTAGGATTCGGCGTCTACGCTAAAGGCGTGAGCTATGGCTAGGGAGTCAACCGCCAAGTTTATTCCCCTTGGCCCAACGGTCAAAGGCGGTCTTTTTCCCGCCGATGAAAATGAAACACCCCGCGTAACCGTTAGATTCCTACTCACTATCGATTTCCTAACCCTATGGACGCATCGGGAAGAGCCCCCGAAGGGGTTTCCACCAAAATCCCAGATTTGGGAACTACTCACAAAAATTCATGAAAAAGCGATCTAAATGAAATTTAACCGTTGAAATCATAATCGGACAATTGCAATGCGGAAGTAATAGAGTAATAAAGAAAATACTAAAATTTTAGAAAGATCTGAAAACTTACAAAAGAGTAACAATTACAGCCGTCACAAGGAAATAAAACAGTAGAAAAACAGCAGAAAAACAGCAACTCCCGTTTCTGGAACCCTAGGGGTTCTATTTATAGACCTAAGCATCAACCGATCGGTTGACAAGTCAACCGATCGGTTGATCCGTTACAGATAAATAACAGAAAACAGCGAGTTTTCACCCGATCTCATGAACCGGTCGGGTGAGTTCTTGAGTGACCGGTTGGATCTTGGAGCAGTCGGGTGAATCGATCGGTTCGACATCCGTGTCTTCAGTTCTTCTTCTTCAGCTACAGATGAACCGATCAGGTGAGAGTCACCCGATCGGTTGGAATTCTGCTCGAAAAAACAGAGAACAGCCGCCCGCAGAACCGGTCTGTGAACCGGTCGGGTGACTTCTTTGTGAGTTGCGGCAGAGACCGGGTGGTGCACGCGTGCATCACCCGATCGGTTGAAGATGACCAACCGACCGGGTGAGGGGCTGAAAGATGAATTCTTTGACGTTTGACCCCCTGGATCATGCGTGACTTCTCCCGTTGCTCCGGGGACTTGGGATATCATCGTTAAACGTCCCCTACGTGGTCGAACCCCTGCAATCATGGATAAACAAAGAAAAGTGAAAGAAAACGGGAAAATATACGAAAACGAATGAGAGACGGCAGAAAAACACGGAGAAACACAAAAGAAAACGTGCGTGAATATATGAAATATAAACGCACGTCAAAGACATGAGAGTATCAATGAGATTCACCATGGTGTAGTTTTTCATGTCATTGACCTCCTCAATGGCGATTGCTCTTCTTTTCCATTTCGAGGTCATTCCCATGATTATCCTTTTCACATTTTCTTCTTGGGTGTAGACTTGTTCAAGAGGTTCAAGCTCATTGGTGATGACGGTGAAACGTCTGTACATCGTTGCAATGCTCTCATTATCCTGCATATGAAACATATCGAAGTTTTGTATTACACCATATAAATTAGACAACTTTACCTTGTTCGTTCCCTCGTGGGTAACAACTAGATCGTTCCATATTTGACATGCACTCTTACATGTGCATATCTTATTGAATTCATTTAGATCCAATGCACAATGAAGAGCGTTCATTGTCTTGGCATTGTTTACTTCGGCGGACTTCTTGGAGGGAGTCCATTTGTCAAAATCCTCTTTGGAGGGTTCAACGTATTCCTTGTGGAGGGTTCTCCAAAGAGAAACACTCCTAAGAAACGTCTCCATCCAGCATTTCCAATAGCCGAAATTCGTGCCATTAAAACACGGAGGACGAACCGTTGATTTTCCGTTGAAGACAGTAGACGCACCATCACAGTCGTGATTATTGTACGAAGGAGGTGGAGGAACATTGTTGTTGTTGGATGCCATATCTATAAACCAACGCTTTGATACCAATTGTAAGGACACTGGCTACGAGGAAAACACTAGAAGGGGGGTTGAATAGTGTTTATAAAATTTAAACGATATAGTTATACCAATTTAAATTCCTAACCAACAATTAATGCGGAATTATAAATAAACCCAAATTGAAACAAAGCTAACAAAAAGTATGTTTCAAGGGTTCAGATTACTCAAGTCAACTCCTGACTTGTTCTAGGTAATCCTACGTCCCTTCCACCCGGATACCACCAGATACTCAAGTTAGGACCCTAACTTGAGGTTTCCTTTAAACCCACTTGTAGCAACCCTACAAGTGAAATCGAAATACAATCGATGTCCTTGACTCCCACAACTTGGGAGCAAGCAAACCACTCTCACAAACCGAGAGTTAAACTAATACCGAAAGATATGAAATAATGAAATAGCAACACTCACATTCACCTATGCCTTGAAGTAAAACTTGAAGGAGCAAGTGTGTTGTGTGTTGAGGTCTCTTTTAGAAAGAGAGAAAAGCCCTTTCTCTTGTCACCACCAATTCTCTAGAGGATATCACTTTGATTCTAGGTTGGAGAGCAAGAGAGAATGAGATTGGAATTCTTGGGCTTTTGAATTTGAGAGCTTTGAAAAACTTGCCGTTGAAAGCTAGGGGTTTTCAAGAGATGATCAAGAAGATGAGTAACCCCTCAATGGAACAGTAGAAGCTCTCTTTATAGGTTCCTCGAGACCCCCAAACAGAATCCCCAAAAACCCCTTTGAAATCCTTGGAAAAAAAGCCAACGGATAGAATTTACACAGTCGACAGTCGACTGGTGAAGAAAACACAGTCGACTGGTGAAGTAAACACATTCGACTGCTGCACTGTGTCAGAGGGTAGGTGAGAATTCAAACGAAAACTTACCACGTAGGACAGTCGACTGATGAAAAAAGACAGGCACCTGTAAAACTAACAGGCGACTGTAAATCCTTCTACAGGCGACTATCTGCAATATGGGTAAGCTAAGAAACCTCAGAAAGTTTTGGGAAGATACGACAGACGACTGATGTGGAACACACTTGCGCCTATGCTATGGGCAGGCGACTGTGAAACCAACATCAGTCGACTGTCACTAATACTTGAAAATTTTCAGAGAGCAGAGTCTGTAGAGGAATCATAGACAGACGACTGTTGAAGCTTTGACAGTCGACTGTGCCTTGAACATGCGACTGTCAATCCAACATCAGTCGACTGACCAAATGGAAAAGAAAGTGACCGTTGGGCTGGAGAGAGACATGTGACTGATTAACAAATCACATGCGACTGTAGCTTGGACAGGTGCCTGTATTTTGTACAGTAATCGCCTGAAAGGAGTTAAAGCTAAAAGGCCCAAAAATCAATTGATAAAGTATGTGCATAACAGGCGACTGTAGAACAAATCACAGTCGACTGTTTTGAGACAGGCGCCTGTAAATCGTTCAGCAGTTGCCCGTTGAAATCCCAAAATGCACATGCTTGAGAAACGTGAATTGGAGTCTAAGGAAATGTGATCTAATGATTTCCTAGGACAAAAATGAAGATGTGTGTGCACTCCAACATAGTTCTACTTCTAAGCTACATACTAGAAGAGAATAAAAAGATTAAATTTTTGTAGAAGCCTCTCTTTTATCCAAAGTATGAGCTTGAAGTCTTTTAGGAGCTTCAATCACCATCTTTAATCATCCAATCTGCGTTTCATGCTTTCATTGATCTTTGAGTGACATCCATTGCTAATTGATCTTCATGATATACTTATGCAATGGATTAACTGCAAATAGGAGATTAGTCACAAGTATTTATGATTGCTCATCATTAACACCAATTAGGGAGAAGTCCAATACTCAACAAATTAGTCATCCATCGGACGATGGATTAGGGTAGGAGTGTCACATCCAAAGATGGAAACGAGCGTTAGACTTTGTCGTCAAGCTCGTCTAACGTATCCCTATACGGAGCCATGCTTTCGCTATTGGCTTCATACGGGAATGCGTGCATTACGCTAACACTTGGTTCTCGCCTCGCAATCCGTAGGCACTCACATGCTCTACGGAATACGACACCATCCTACGGAATACGACACCATCCTATGGTTGGTTCTAACGATCAGGCTACTTTCATAGTCATCGACTAGCGGATTGGGGATTAGTGGTCGCCCCCGGCTCTCAAGTCACCCTTGTAAGCGCGAGCCCTGGAAAACGGCCACTAATCCCAAATCGGATTTGTGGGGATTCTCCCTAGGATATGGAGTCGATTTCGCAGTCCTCCAATCTTAAGGCTAATCCCCCATAATCTTTGTTCAAACTACCATAGAGAGACCCTAGATTCATCCAACGTAGGTCTAACCTAACATCCAATCCCTAAGCTCCTAGGGATCCTCCATAGGCCTGATCACTCCATATTTTACACCTTTTTTTCTGCATATTTGCATACCGTTTTGATCGCCCATATCACGCTTTTCACGATTATTCGACAATATTGCGATACTTTTCACTATTTCTTGGTTTTGTCGTATTTCAGGAAATATGGAGCGATTTGGATCGATTGTGAGATCAAGAGGATTTGCACCCACTCCGGAGTGTCAACCATGGCCCTTTTGAGGGTTATTCTGCAATGGAAGAGGAGTGGAAGAAGAAAGAACGTCGTAGGAGCGACGGGGGAGCGAAAAGATGAAGATTGGGCATTTTCAGCATGCCACTCGGCCGAGTGAAGGAGTCACTCGGCCGAGCATTGAGACACCGCTCGGCCGGCCAGATCGGACACGCAACAGAGATGTATCAGCGTGCACTCGGCCGAGCATCGCACGCCGACTCGGCCGAGTTCGGAGACTCCGTCCGCCCGAGTGGCACCCAGACGACGGCAAGCAAAAATGTCCAAATTACTGTAATCCGTCAGTCTGCCCCAGAAGCCTGACTCGGCTGAGTGACGAAAGCCGTCTGCCCGAGTACCAAATGCCCCTCGGCCGAGTGACATTTGCCACTCGACCGAGTGATGCCGAGGACACACGGCGCCCAGATTTTCAGACATCCTCCTACTCTTTTCAAATCTGCTATCATTTCAGCCATCAAATTATTTTTCTCATATTTTTTATGGATAGTAGACTTCATGACGATTCCAACGCCGCCAAGAACGCGTGAATCGGAGGTCGGATGAAATCTAGGGAATTTCTGCAAGTCGACGCTGCAGTGCTGGAATTCTCACTCGGCCGAGTGAGCTTTCCCCACTCGGCCGAGTCGTAACTTGCCCAGAATTGAAGTTGTACGCGGACTCCGTTTCGTGCGTGAGTTGGAGGGGATTTCTAGGGCTTTTTGCTAGGGTTTTTTGGGGGGCTATTTAAGGGGGTTTGTAGCCACCATTAAGGGGGTTCCCAAGATGTTTTAGGAGGATTATTTTAGAGGTTAGGCCATGCCCTAGGCCCCCTCTTGGATCAAAAAGCTTGTATTTGGATTGGAATTCTTCATCTAAGCTAAGTATTTCTATTCTTATTATTTGAATCTTTGATTTTCTATCTTTTTATATGCAAGCAATGGTTTTTATTGATTCTTATATCCTTATTGCTATGCTAGAGTAGATTTGTTGTTCTAGGGTTTGGGGATGAACCCTATGGATCTAATTTCATATTTGTGATGAATGAATTTCCAAATTGCTAGAATTGCTAGGAGGTTAGGTTGTGATTGATTTACTACGGATAGCTAGGGATTTCCATCGATTTGGGATTTGCAAGAGATTGGATTCTAATCGATGGGAAGGCCTAGATATTCGATTTAGGTTTACAATTGGGTTTCTCTAGATTTGGTTTGCAAGAGATTGGATCAAAGCTAGGATTTTTAATTGTAAATCTATACACATATTCGTTTGCAAGAGATTGGACGAATACGAACTATCACAACCTAGATCGTAACTCGAGTTTGCACGAGAGTGGGCTCGAGGAGCGATTGGGCGATGATGTCGATCCTCATGCTAGCGGCTTAGGTTAGGGTTTGCAAGAGATTGGGCCCTAACCTAGGTTTGCTATAGACCGGCAATAGCGCGAGAGCGTGAGCTTGGTTCTCCATTAAGTTGCGACTAGTTCACCTCAACGCACGTCTAGTAATATTGAGATTCACTATTCACAATGATGCATGACGGTCCGTAGTGGGGATTCCCTAGCCCTAGACGTCTTTATTTGATTTTATATCCCCATACTTTACCCGACGATTGTGACAGGATCGTCGCAAGGCAAATTCCCTCTTTTATTATATTGTATTTGAATCGACATTTGACCGATTTCTTTATCATCGACACCGACATCCACCACCATTTCCATTATATCATACCATAGCCATCTCCACCAATAAAACATCCGTAGTCAAACCAACCTAGGATTGATTGGAGCCAACACCACCTCCTCGTGTTCGATACCCGCTCGCCACTTTGCCGTGCGCTTGCGGTAAAACTACAATCGTTCTCCGGTTGTGTATCCGGGGCCGACCAAGTATTTGGTCGTGCTCTTGGGTTGCATTTTGGAGCGATCAAGTTTTTGGCGCCGTTGCCGGGGAGGTGTTTCCGTTGGTGCCAATTTGTCACAATTAGGTTGATTAGACTACGAAAAAAAAATAAATAAATAAAAAGGAAATTTTCACCCCTGCCACCATTATTATCATTTCTATATTCTTTTGTGCCACTGATATCTTTTCTCCAGGTATTTATCTTTGTTGATCAGGTGCTATGGATTATACTACGTGGACCACAGATTTTGATCAGAATGCTCAGACGGGAGATTACTATTTTGATCAGAGTGCTCAGATGGGAGAATACTATTATGATCAGAGTGCTCAGATGGGAGAATACTATTTTGATCAGAGTGCTCAGATGGGCGAATACCTTTTTGAGGAGATGCACTGGCCCGAGCTTGATTAGAGACAAAGGATCTTTTTTGATGAGATGCATGCACACCAGGTTGAAGTGCAAGCCGGGCTTGAAAAGGGTAACCTTCTATTGGAACGGGTGAAGAGGCAACTTGAAATGAATATGCTCATGCTTAAGGTTGAAGGGATTTCCAAAGATATCAGTTCTGCTTCTTCATTTTATGGGCAAGAAGCATTACCAGACTTACTACCAGATCCAGAATGTGCCGTCGTCGATCCCACTTCCTACGATACATCTATTGCATATGAAGAGTGGATGGACGAAGAGGCAGTGAAGGAAGCAGAAACTGAGTCATATGCGCAGCCAGAGGAGGACGCATTTCAGAGATTATTGGAGGGTCTCTTGGAGTCAGTGAGGTTCACTGGTTCAGAGAGCATTACGGCAGGTGATGCATTTGAGCTACGATTTGCAGTTTTTGTTATGAACCGTGTTTCAGCTGCAGGAACAATTGAGGAGGACATCCATGTCAGACTTAAGGGGGATAGACTATATTTTCGGATATCTTGCGGGCATTCCCCTCCACATGATACATCCCCACAAGCTGACACACATGAGCAGCCAGCATCACCATCCCAGGGAGAGCCTACATTGATAGTTGATGAGAAGGCAAATGAGCACACTATCGAGCCAGAGCATGCTTTTGAGGAGGCCTTACACACAGAGCCAGAGCTTATCACCGAGGAGGTCATGCATCGGGACGAGGACACAGCCATTCATGAGGATCCCGAGCACTATCCTCCTCCATTAGAGCTTCCGCAGCCACCTCATCCTCCCACTGACGCAGAGGACTACCCCACAGAGCTTATAGCTCCCCTTCAGGGAGATCTCTTTACTCCCTCGCCCTTTATCTTTGATTTCCCTCCAGTGTATGATGTTTTTTATGATTCATCGTGCCTTTTGCTGGATTCATGTACATACGATCAATAGGTACGATGGGACGTATATGTGGAGGAGAGCAAGGAGTTAGCACCCATGGACACATATGAATATGATCAAGGGGTGCACTGGGATGAGTCCGACGATGATGAGGAGCATCTTGATGGGGTCCACACCTATGATCTAGATTTACTTGAGCAGCATAGAGAAGACACCGTGGAGACAGCTATCACGGCACGTGAGGATATTGGATTATTTCCAGGGAAGTATCGTCCACCACTATTTATTTCATATATTTCTATTGACGATCCTCTTTGGAATACTTTTATTATAAGGGTGAAATTTTTGCAGCGAACTGATGCATCCTATTCTCTGCAGGGTACAGGTGGAGTCCTTGTGGGAATGCTGGAGGATGCATTGCTAGAGTTCGTTGGTGTCCGTGGACATGTGCGCCTGGCAGAGCCACGGAAGGAGCAGTTGGAGCAGTTGCCTGCACCGGCAAAGATACTGGATCCGCCTTTTGCTATAGGTGATATCAATCCAGTAGTGTAGAAATTTTTATGCTTTAAATAAACACGAATTCTCTCGACAGCGAGAGGACCGTATAGATTTGCTTGAATAAATATTACCTCATATGACGGCAACAAAAATCTTTTACACCCCAAACCCATTATATATATTAATTCCCCTCTCCATATTTTGATATGCCACATCCTTTTGCTCACCACCATCGAGCATTTCTTTCAAGTGAATACTCACTTTCTTATTCATTTGACTTGATCACGTTTTGCAAAGCCATGACATTTTTGGTCAAGTCATTTGAATAGGATTGTTTGGTATAAGCTTGGGGGAAAGCGCTCTCATGCATCATTGTATGTGCATGTAGTTGCATTAGTGTTTCATGTCATTCATTTCATCATTTTTCATTCAACTCCCTCATATTTATCGTTGTTCCTCATATTCTTTCATTATGATCACATTGAGGACAATGTGAGGTTTAAGCTTGGGGGAGTGCATTTCCATGCCATTTAGATGCATTAGTTGCATTTTTACTTCATTTTAGGATTTTTAAAAATTTTCAAAATTTTTGCATCATCTTTTTGATTTTTCCATCTTATTTTCCTTTTATGTGTGTTCATGCATCATATTGCGTGCTTGTTTTTCTTTTCTTTCCTCTCTTTTATTTTAGGGTTTTTCTCATATTAGTCCCTTAAATTATGTGTATTTTGATATTAGTCCCTTAAATCTTTGTAATTTGAATTTAGTCCTTTAAAGGGACTATTTAGGTTAAACTTTAAACATTTAAGGGACTATTTAGGTTAACAAAATGGACTATTTAGTTTAATATTAAACATTTAAGGGACTAAATTCAAATTACAAAGATTTAAGGGACTAATATCAAAATACACATAATTTAAGGGACTAATATGAGAAAACCCTTTATTTTATATCTTTATTTTCTTTTCCTCCTTTCGCTAGATTTGTTCCTTATGATGATGTCTCTTATTGCTTTAGCAACCATCACGATGCTAATTAGTCCTTGCCATACTACTTAGAGTATTTCAGTATCATGCTTTCCATGTGCTTGCTTATATATTATTTTGATGATTTCTCTATATGAATGCATGATATTAGTTGAACCTGAATGTATGGATTAGTGTTTAGTATGCTTTTGTTGGAAGTGCACCAAGATTCACGCATCAATTGTATAACTGAAGCATCAGTTTTATTGTCTTATTCACCTTCTGTTGCATGCCTGATATGGTTGTAAACTTTACTGCTTGACTTCACTATTTATTGAAATGATTGAGAATATCCATGCTTACATATGAGTTTTAGTTGAAGTATTATTTCGTTGAACCGTTCGGGCACATCTTAGAGTGAACCGAGTGTTACATTATTTCTTTCTCCACATATATCTTTTTATTCTCTACATGTCACTTGAGCTCACCTCTTAAAGCTACTTATATCGCATCTATTTCCCAAAAATCCCTACAAACGAAAAGGTTGCTCCAAAAAGTCCAAAAAAGCCAAAAAGGAGCCAAAAACCAAAAATACAAATCAAATAGCTCCTACAAAAATCCAAAAAGAAAAGTGAGAAACAAAAAAAAAAAGATCCAAAAGAAAAAAAAAGAAAAAAAAATGTTTCTCTATCTCATTATTGGAGCCACAAAATACTTGGGAAAACCAAGGCAAAAATCCCATTTTCCACTATCATATTCCTTTAGATGCGATGCCTCAAGCTAAGCTTGGAGGGGTTGAATTCATTTGACCATATGAGTGAGTACGACATTAGAGTGTAGAGGTGCACGAATGATGAAGTTTGATAATGCTGAAACTTAGCAAAATACCTAAGTTATGGAGATTTCTTATGAATTGATATAAATATGTGAATGCCATGATTTATTCCATTCTCCATTGCATGTTTGGCGTGATTCTTATATGCTTCAGTTATAACTCTTGATTGAAAAGTGTATCGCCAATATTTGTATATTAAATCCTATGAAATGCGTGATGTGGATATGAATCGATTGTATGAATTTAGAGAATCCCTTTTGTTGTTCTTAAAAACTTGCAAGTACCATGTTTATGTAAGATATGAAATCCTTATAGCATGTGATTTGTATTTTCCAAGTTATCGTGATGTGTAGCTGATGGCTTGAGATCTGAGAGAAGAATCTAGCGACCCCTTCCACCTCATGTTCTTTCTTTTTTCATTTCATTTTCTTTATTTTCATCTCCTAAGTTCGTCTCTCTACTTATCTTCCTCGAGGACGAGTAAGAGGTAAGCTTGGGGGATTTTGATCACTCCATATTTTACACCTTTTTTTCTGCATATTTGCATACCGTTTTGATCGCCCATATCACGCTTTTCACGATTATTCGACAATATTGCGATACTTTTCACTATTTCTTGGTTTTGTCGTATTTCAGGAAATATGGAGCGATTTGGATCGATTGTGAGATCAAGAGGATTTGCACCCACTCCAGAGTGTCAACCATGGCCCTTTTGAGGGTTATTCTGCAATGGAAGAGGAGTGGAAGAAGAAAGAACGTCGTAGGAGCGACGGGGGAGCGAAAAGATGAAGATTGGGCATTTTCAGCATGCCACTCGGCCGAGTGAAGGAGTCACTCGGCCGAGCATTGAGACACCGCTCGGCCGGCCAGATCGGACACGCAACAGAGATGTATCAGCGTGCACTCGGCCGAGCATCGCACGCCGACTCGGCCGAGTTCGGAGACTCCGTCCGCCCGAGTGGCACCCAGACGACGGCAAGCAAAAATGTCCAAATTACTGTAATCCGTCAGTCTGCCCCAGAAGCCTGACTCGGCCGAGTGACGAAAGCCGTCTGCCCGAGTACCAAATGCCCCTCGGCCGAGTGACATTTGCCACTCGACCGAGTGATGCCGAGGACACACGGCGCCCAGATTTTCAGACATCCTCCTACTCTTTTCAAATCTGCTATCATTCCAGCCATCAAATTATTTTTCTCATATTTTTTATGGATAGTAGACTTCATGACGATTCCAACGCCGCCAAGAACGCGTGAATCGGAGGTCGGATGAAATCTAGGGAATTTCTGCAAGTCGACGCTGCAGTGCTGGAATTCTCACTCGGCCGAGTGAGCTTTCCCCACTCGGCCGAGTCGTAACTTGCCCAGAATTGAAGTTGTACGCGGACTCCGTTTCGTGCGTGAGTTGGAGGGGATTTCTAGGGCTTTTTGCTAGGGTTTTTTGGGGGCTATTTAAGGGGGTTTGTAGCCACCATTAAGGGGGTTCCCAAGATGTTTTAGGAGGATTATTTTAGAGGTTAGGCCATGCCCTAGGCCCCCTCTTGGATCAAAAAGCTTGTATTTGGATTGGAATTCTTCATCTAAGCTAAGTATTTCTATTCTTATTATTTGAATCTTTGATTTTCTATCTTTTTATATGCAAGCAATGGTTTTTATTGATTCTTATATCCTTATTGCTATGCTAGAGTAGATTTGTTGTTCTAGGGTTTGGGGATGAACCCTATGGATCTAATTTCATATTTGTGATGAATGAATTTCCAAATTGCTAGAATTGCTAGGAGGTTAGGTTGTGATTGATTTACTACGGATAGCTAGGGATTTCCATCGATTTGGGATTTGCAAGAGATTGGATTCTAATCGATGGGAAGGCCTAGATATTCGATTTAGGTTTACAATTGGGTTTCTCTAGATTTGGTTTGCAAGAGATTGGATCAAAGCTAGGATTTTTAATTGTAAATCTATACACATATTCGTTTGCAAGAGATTGGACGAATACGAACTATCACAACCTAGATCGTAACTCGAGTTTGCACGAGAGTGGGCTCGAGGAGCGATTGGGCGATGATGTCGATCCTCATGCTAGCGGCTTAGGTTAGGGTTTGCAAGAGATTGGGCCCTAACCTAGGTTTGCTATAGACCGGCAATAGCGCGAGAGCGTGAGCTTGGTTCTCCATTAAGTTGCGACTAGTTCACCTCAACGCACGTCTAGTAATATTGAGATTCACTATTCACAATGATGCATGACGGTCCGTAGTGGGGATTCCCTAGCCCTAGACGTCTTTATTTGATTTTATATCCCCATACTTTACCCGACGATTGTGACAGGATCGTCGCAAGGCAAATTCCCTCTTTTATTATATTGTATTTGAATCGACATTTGACCGATTTCTTTATCATCGACACCGACATCCACCACCATTTCCATTATATCATACCATAGCCATCTCCACCAATAAAACATCCGTAGTCAAACCAACCTAGGATTGATTGGAGCCAACACCACCTCCTCGTGTTCGATACCCGCTCGCCACTTTGCCGTGCGCTTGCGGTAAAACTACAATCGTTCTCCGGTTGTGTATCCGGGGCCGACCAAGTATTTGGTCGTGCTCTTGGGTTGCATTTTGGAGCGATCAAGGCCCTAGAAGCCCACTACTCTAGCATGGCTATGGCTACAAAGGTGAGAGCAATGGAGAATAGCATAATTACTTGGGCAAACGTTATGAAATTGATATCAATGCAAAGAGGGAGCAATATAGAACAAGATATCAAAAAATCAAAGAGAAAGGAATAGCTACCAAGATTTAGATTGCAAAACAAGATCCAAAGAAAAAGAGCCTCTCCAATAGCTCTTAAGTTTATAGTTATAAAATAAGACTTAACCTAATCTAAAACTGTTTAGTTTATATACAAAACCCATAAGTTTTGGGTTTTACAGCAAAACCAAACTGAAACCCATTAAAAAAGTCAAAAACGTAGCCTGCCAACCTAGCGCTCGGTCGAGCAGGATGCTTGCTCGATCGAGCACTGCCTTGTGGAGCATAATCCTAGGGAGCTTTAGAGGGGGCTGCTCGGTCGAGCGGGGAAGCCGCTCGACCGAGCGCCATCCTCGAGAATTGATGTTGCTTGGTCGAAGATGAGGTCGCTCGATCGAGCGGGGAAGCCGCTTGATCGAGTGAATTAAACACCATTTTAACAGAGAGCTGTACAAGGGCAAAGTTTGGGCTCGACTGACGACTGGCTTGGGCGAGCGACTTGGTCGCTCGGTCGATCGTGTTAAGTCGCTCGCCCGATCGTCCCTTTGCACCTCTCGCCCATGCTCCTTCGTGTCACAGCTCGGTCGAGAGCATCATGCACTGGATCGAGCGATCTGGCAACTCATCCTCCTTTCCCTTCATCTTCTCTTCTCTTCCCCTTCATCTTCTTCCTCTCTTCCTACTCTCTCTTCTTCTACTTCATCTTCTTCCTTCGGCCTCCTTGGGTCGCATGGCAAGGCGAAGCGAGCTTTGGCGTCGATGTTGTGTCCAAGATCTCGTATTGCTCCGAATCACGTCGAATTCCCTGAAAGTATATAAAACATTACAAGAATCAAATATATCAAGAAAAGCATGATTTAATACGAAAATACGAATTCAGTCGATCGAAACGATATGGAAATGCAAGATACAAACATGGAAAATATGGACACAACAAAATCCCCTTAGCTTACCTCTTACTCGTCCTCGAGAAAGACGAATAAGAAGTTCGCCAGAGGGAGAAAAAAACGAAGTGCAAAAGAGATAAAAAAGAACAAGAAAAGCGACTAAATCATCTCCTCATCTCATAGGCACGCATCAACACTCCAACTTAGTAAAAAAGGAAGGCACAACTCACGAGGATTCATTAAGTCTAGCATGGATTATGTAGAATGGATTTTTCGACGAATAAAGTGAACTGTCAGAGGGGAATTCCTATTATAGAATGCAATCAATATACAATATCCATGATTTGAATCCAAATTTCTGCAACTCATTCTCTAATTAGTGTATAGTGTCATGATCAATCATTTCAAGCATGCACGATGATTTTAATTAACATTTCATAAATGAAGATGGTAAATTCAATGAAATCAAGAGATTACCTCACTAAACTCTTCCACGAATCCTAGAGATCATCGACCTCGCCATGTCCCTACTCTATATAGAAAGTGAGGTAATGATGTGAGCTTTTTTTACGATTGTTTTTGGCTATACAATTTTCTTTATATACATATTTTTATTTCCTTATATACACGAGATAACTCAATATATACAAGAGGTGGCCTATGCATCTCAGACCAGACGGTCTTAGTGCATAGGGTTACGAAGAATCCCTCGGGCCTTTTATTTATGTAATATATTTTTTTGATTTTTTTATTTTTCCAATGATTTTTTGGGATTTTTGCAAACTCACGTAAATGCGATGGAATGCAAAGCACGATCAAAGATTGTAATTGGCTATATACAAAAATAAATAGAAAAAGGTAGAATTAGGACATGGCTCGATGTCAGAATATCTAGTAAACGCTACTTAAGTGTCGTGGGTTATCCAAGCTCCATTGAACTATCATTCATTATAAAAGTACACGTTTTCACACAATCATGCAATTTTTCATTCAATTATCAATTAATCAAGTAATTTTTTGCTTAACTGTTTCGAGAATACTTATCGTGGAGAAATGGATCTAAATCATAGAAAAACACATTAATATACACCTTACTCAAGGAACATCTCTAACTCATGAAAGCATAGAGTTCAAAATTGTAATCCATTCTATATATATGCAATGAAGCACAAATAGACTTTGATAAATCCTACGTGAGTGTGTAGAGCAAGTAAGTTGAGTGTGCGTAGCTTATAGTACACACATAAGAGAATCAACTTTTAGTCTAATAAAAAAGAAAAAGAAAAGGAAAAGGAAAACATGCATGCAAATAAAGAAAAAGAAAGAAAATAAAATGATACTAAAAAAAGAAAAAAATGGGGCGAAAATGGAAATAAAAAATGAAAATAAGGGAAAGAATAAGTGTAAAGCGATAGCGCTCATCCCCCAAGCTAAATGCAGCATTGTCCTCACTGCTGAGAACACGCGTGTAGAGATGGAAAACGATGCTAAGGGTGGGAGGGATGAGAAGAGAAAATAAAAGTCATGAGAAATAAAATGAAGATGCAAATGCATATGTATAGTATGCAAATATACAAGGAATGCAGATGAGGAGGAGGAGGAGGATGATGATGGACAAAACGGACACCAAACTTGACTCCCCCAAGCTGGACTAAGCCACGCCCCAAAATGACAAATGTGCACAAAAATATGAAGGGGAGACACGGAAACAACGAGAAACTATAAATCAGGCAGCACCACTTCTTACAAGGCTGGGGGAGGTAAAACATGAATATTATTGGAATGGAAGTACCGAATTGGTGCGACAATCTCCCCAACCTAGGATGTAGTCACGCAGGAGAGCAATAGGTGAGAGTGAAAGATCCTCTCCCGCCAATCGGATCTCTGGCCTTGTAGGACTTTAATCTTTGTCTGTTGACCTTGAATGGTCCATTCTTGCCTCCCTCAATCTCCACTGCACCGCTCGGGAATATCTGAAGTATTTTAAATGGGTCGTACCACCGGGACTTCAACTTCCCTGGAAAGAGTCGCAGTCTGGAGTTATATAGGAGTACTTGATCTCTTACGTCGAAATGCTTTACCGTGATCAACTTGTCATGGTAGATTTTAGTCTTTTCCTTGTAAATTTTGGTGTTTTCGTAGGCGTCTCTCCTGAGTTCTTCTAACTCGTTGATATCCAAGAGACGACGTAATACTACATTTTTGTGGTCGTAGTTGAGTTTCTTGATAGCCCAAAAAGCCCTATGCTCTAGTTCTACCGGTAGGTGGCACGCATTCCCATAGACTAGCTTGTAAGGGGTGGTTCCAATGGGGGTTTTGAATGCTGTGCGATATGCTCATAGCGCATCATTTAGCTTCTGGGACCAATCCCTCCGCAATGAGCTAACTGTCTTCTCGAGGATAGTCTTTATCTCCCTGTTAGAGATCTTTAATTTTCCACTCGTTTGTGGATGATAGGCGAGTCTTACTTTATGATATACTCCGTACTTCTTGAGTAAGGCCTCAAACTTGCTTTCAATGAAATGACTTCCACCATCACTTATGACCGTCCTTGGTACTCTGAAGCGGGGGAAGATAATATTCTTGAAAAATTTTGCGACGACTTGAGCATCATTCGTCAGGGTAGCTATGGCTTCTACCCATTTGGAAATGCAATCCACCGCCACTAAAATGTATTTGTTCCCGTAACTTGTCGAAAACAGACCCATGAAATTGATCCCCCAGCAGTCAAATAGTTCAATCTCCAGGATGCCCTTGAGGGGCATCTCATCCCTCCTTGTAATATTTCCGGTCCTCTGGCACCTGTCGCATCGTTTGATATAGTCATGAGTGTCCTTGAAAAGTGTTAGCCAATTGAACCCACATTGGAGTATCTTTGTCATGGTCTTCATAACTGTCGCGTGGCCCCCACATGGTTGGTCAGGACAATGAGAGATGATGGAAGAGGCCTCTTCCTTGGGGATGCACCGCCTAATGATTCCATCCAGGCATGATTTATAGAGATGCGGATCGTCCCAGAAGTAACGTTTGGTGTCGCTCAAAAACTTCCTTCTCTGATAAGTGACCAATCCATGGGGCAAGATCCCACTCACCAAAAAATTTACTATGTCGGCGTACCATAGTGTGTTGGTGGAATTTGCTGCGAACAATTGCTCTCCAACGAAGGACCCATCGATGGGTAAACTATCGTCTTTGTCCCCACGAGTGAGCCGTGATAAATGATCAGCCACCATATTCTCAGCGCCCTTCTTGTCCTTGATCTCCACGTCAAACTCCTGAAGGAGACGTATCCACCTTATCAAACAAGGTTGGCTTGCTTCTTGCTTAGCAGATATTTTAAGGCGGCATGGTCCGTGTGAATTATGACTTTTGACCACAGGAGATACTGTCAGAATTTCTCAATACAGTACACCACCTCTAGCAACTCCTTTTCAGTGGTGGTGTAGTTTCTATGTGCCTCATCCATGGTTTTGCTAGCATAGTAGATGGCATGCAGCTTTCTATCCTTCCTCTGGCCTAACACAGCCCCCACTGCCTGATCACTCGCATCACACATCAGCTCAAGTGGTAGGTTCCAATCTGGTGGCTGAATAACTAGAGCGGAAATAAGAGCCTCTTTTATTCTGTTAAAATCTCCAAAACACACGTCAGAAAAAACAAATGGCGTGTCTTTTGCAAGTAATTCAGTGAGGGGGCATGCAATTTTAGAAAAATATTTAATAAAACGGCGGTAGAATCAAGCATGCCCAAGAAAATCACGGATTCCCTTAAGATTGGTCGGCGGGGGAAGTTCCTTAATAACTTTGATTTTAGCCTTATCGAATTGTATCCCCTTGGAGGAAATGACATTTCCTAAGACAACTCCCTCAGTTACTATAAAATGGCACTTTTCCCAGTTTAAAGTGAGGTTGTTCTCACGGCATCGCTCTAGTACCTTGACAGCAGTGCGTGGGCTGCTCCTTGTTGGCTTGCGCAATGAGAAGAGTAGGGGCTAGGGCAAGTTACAACCTTGTGGGAGTCTTCCTTGATGTGTTGTGCAATGAAGAGATAGAGAAGCTCCTTGATGACACTTGCAGCCTCGGCTTGGAGATCCCCAAAAGTGTTGCGGCCTAGAGAAGCTTTTGGCTTTGGATTAGAGTTTTTGGCAATGGAGCTTTGGACTTAGTTGCTTGGGATGTTGCGACAATGGAGAGCTCTTGAATAAGCTTGCGGCTAAGAGGTGCAAGGCATTGGGTCTTTGCGCAAGGGAGGAGGAGGCTGGGATTTTACAACTTGCGGCAATGGCTTTCTCTTTAAGTTTTGGCCGAAATTTTTCTCTTGATTTCTTCCTTTTTTTCTCTCATTTTGGATGTGGGTTTATAGATGAAGATGGGATCAAATAGAATCCCATACATGAAGGAGATTTGATGGAATCTTAACTTGAATAGGATTTGACCAATTCAAATGTAAGATCTCTTCAATCACCATTGGATATGGAGTTTGAATTTGTATGGCTTTAGGATTAGAATTGGATCTTATTTAATCACAATTGATTTGCATGAGATTCTTTATATCTCTCCATCTTTGACCAAGTCTTCATTTGTGTAGGAGTAGGATTTGATTCAAGCACCAATTGATTTGAATCAATTCAAATATGGATTTGAATTGATTCCCTCCTTATCTCCCTATCTTTGACTTAGTCCAATATGTGTATCCATTATCTCCATCTTTGACCAAGTCCACTTTGCTAATGAATGGCAAATTCTCCCTCACTTTGGCTTAGTCTCCCTTTGAGTATTTGCGAGAGTGCCACTCGTGAAAAACACTTAGCACACACATCAAATCGTTCACACACGTTTGTTATCATCCAACACGAAGTCATCGATCGTTGTATCCAACTACACGTTGTATCTAATAATCTCCCCCTTTTGATGATGACAAACCAATATAAGATTTGAGTAATAACGATTCTCGTGACATGTGTGTGTGAAGTGTGATGATGGAGAAAGTATGCAAAACAATACAAGTATGCAACGATGATGTTCAAACATACAAGCATGCTTCCCCTATATTCATGCACAAGCATGCTCCCCCTATATTCATGCTCCCCTTGAAAATATATAACAACATATTCATTAAGCACATGCATCCATTCAATATTCATTAATACTCCACTTTAAACCAATATTCATATTTTCATAAGCATTAATGCGCACCAAATCTCACAATATTTCTCCCCCTTTTGTTATCATCAAAAGTGTATTCTCGAAGTCAATTTCATTCCACATGCAAAATAAAGAGTATTATGAATTACAACAAGCACTTGCATGTAGATATTCATAGAATAAGCACTTCAAATTCAATGAAAATTATAACATAGACTTCTACACCATCGTGTAAGTGTGATGATTTAACATTGAAGTACAAAGGGAGAGACTTTCAAGAAAATCAACCAAAACCAATCCACATTTTCCATGTAACATGATATCATCTAGAATTGATTTTCTCCATCTCATTAAAAAATGAGTTCAAGGTATCACACTCAAAAACATAGCCTATAAAGACGCTTAGATGTAGGGGTGTCATTACTTGACGAGTATAATACCAACGCTAAAGATTACCTGTAAAGCATATGTTGGATACTCGTGGGTAGTGTACTTGCCAAGGATTGTATCCATTTTTCATACGTAGCTATTTTCTTTCTTTTTCAATTTTTTGTTTCATATTCAATTATTTTGTGCTCAATTTTTATCCATGGCAAGACACATCATATCCCTTAGATTTCAGTTATTTTTCATCCTACATTCACTTTCCAATATTTCATAAAAGGTGTCTCCAAATGTACAACAAAATTTAATGCTCGTGGAAGTGGAAGTGTAGGTGTAGAAATCATATTATTCAAATCATTGAACATGTCATGCCTATTTAGAAAAACAAACATGCACATATACCCATAACAATAATACATCAATTTCTACATGGATATGATTATCATTCATTAATACCACTTAAATGATTCAAAAGAAAGATATACATTAAGCTCTAATTTTTTTTCTTTTTGTACTTTTCATTTTTTTTATTTTTTTATAAGGAACTAAACAAGCTAGAATGCAAGCAAACTAGCACACAAAATAAAAAAAAAAGTCAAGCACACAAATAAAATGCTATGAAGTTATGCATTAAGTTCAAAGAGGAAT
>CM061135.1:64246112-64267980 GCA_030789695.1 Scilla litardierei | reverse complement strand
GACAAATGTGCAAAATATCAAATCAAATAAAGAACGTCTAGGGAATGGGGAATCCCCGCTACTCACCGTGTTTCATAAATGTGGTTTGTCGGTATCAAAATTGCTAGAATGAGAATTTGGATGAACTAGTTGCAACTAAATGTGAAACCTAGCTCACGCTCTCGCGCTGTTGCCGGTCTATAGCTATCCTAGGGTCGGGTCCAATCTCTTGCAAACCCTAGCCTAGGAAAGCTAGAATTAGGATCAACATCATCGTCTAATTGCGCACCGAGCCCAATCTCTTGCAAACTCGGTCCACAATCTAAATTAGGATAGTTCCTACCCGTCCAATCTCTTGCAAACGGGTATCGGCACGGAATTGCAACCGGAGATCCTAGTATCGGTCCAATCTCTTGCAAACCGATACTTCGAAAATCCGACTCCAACCCAATTCGGATTTCTAGGGCTTCCTATCAAATTGGGATCCAATCTCTTGCTAATCCCAATTGATATGAATACCTAGCTATGTAATGCCCTACCAGCTACTGCACAAGTACTAGAGGGGGGGGGGGGGGGTGAATAGTACTTTAAAATAATAAGGCGTATAATTCCAAATTAAATTGCAAACAACCACCAAATCAATTTGCGGAAGCTTAAATTGAATGACAACAATGAAATTAACAAAGCAAACAAACGATGTTAATGGGTTCGGATCCACCCAAGTCTCCCCGACTTGTTCCCGGTGATCCTACGTCCCAACCACCCGGATCCCCTCCGGATACTTGAGTTAGAAACCCTAACTCAAGATTTCCACTATGAATATCTTGTGAAAAACCTTCACAAGATCAAATCATACATGCAATGGCAAAGTGAATCCCACAACCCGGGATCACAAACTTCTCTCACAACCGAGAGAGCCAATAAGCAATATAAAGAGTTTAAATGAAATAAATACTCTTACCACAAAATCCTATACCTTGAGTTTTTCTTACCCAATAGGTGGAATGAAGGATTTGAGGAAGATGAAGTCACCAAGCCCTAGCACCAAGGAAATGAGCAGCAATGGGTGCCTAGGGAAGAGTTGGAGACTTGGATCAAGCAATAGCTTGAAGAGCTCACCAAGAACAAGCTTCTCTCTAGATCTAGAAATGAGAGAGAATGGGTTTCTTGTGAGGAAGAGAGCTTTAGATTTGAGGGAGAATAGCTATCTCTTTAGAACTCAATGAATCTCTTAATGGCAGCTCTATTGAAGATAGAAATGACCTAGGTTCGTATTTATAGGGTCCTATAAAAACAAGTTAGGTCATTCTCCAACGGATAGAAATCTGTGAGAATTAGTCGGTCAAAGAACAATCACTGACCGACTAGTTCATCAACTAGTCGGTCAGTCAAACAGCATGGACCGACTAAGAGCAGATCTGAGAAGAGATAGAATTTCAGACCTAGAAAACTAGTCGGTCCAAGAAGACTTTCTGACCGACTAGTTTCACAACTAGTCGGTCATCCAATGAACGTAGACCGACTAAGAGGCAAAACAACATAGTCTGAAGGCAAGTTGACTTAGTCGGTCCAAGAACAAAAGTTGACCGACTAGATTGTCAACTAGTCGGTCATCAAACGTTCTTAGACCGACTAACGGTAAACAGTAGCTTAGGAGAAATTTGGCATGTACAGTAAATCACAACTAGTCGGTCAAAGAAGCATCACTGACCGACTAGTTCACAAACTAGTCGGTCGGTGAGTCAACGTAGACCGACTAACTGTAAACAGTAAAGTCCAAGAAATTAACTGACAGAAACTAGTCGGTCCAAGAACAGTGGCCGACCGACTAGATCACCATCTAGTCGGTCAGTACTTGTTCTTGTACCAACTAACATGCACAACAAAGTCCGAATCGAAGCGCGACGCTTCGAGGAAGTTAGAGTGAACTTGTGCAAGAATCCTAGAGCTACGAAATGAGCGAACTGAAGATAGAAACGTAAGATATACTCAAGGCTTAACATTCTATCAATCGAAACTAAAAGACTATAAATAAAACCTTAATAAACGGTCTTCAATAGCTTCGATTGAATCTTCATATTTTCCAAAGCGTCGCAAGAGCTTCAACGAAGCTTTAGGCATGAATATGAGCTTTTGGAAGTGTTGAGATGTCGCTTTGAATATTCTCGTGAAATTGGCGACGATCTCCAATACTGCGCTCACAAATTGTTAGTTCATGAATTATTTATGTTTGCTCATCATCCAAAACCAAATCCGGGGAGTCCAATATTCAACATTCTCCCCCTTTTTGGTGATGACAAACCAACATAAATAATAATCAAGGATAATAATACCAATGTAAAATACTTACTCCCCCTGCATTGATGATACGTTAATTCCAAAATGAATATAAATGAATTATATCAAGCAGACGAGTAAGATAAACAGAGTGAATTGATTTTTGAAATATCGGATTTTGAAAAATCCTTATATGTATCTTAACTCCCCCTGAATCTAACATATCAAACTAGATTCTTGGAAATTGAGTTAAATTTTCATTTGCGCTATTTATTATCATTATCTCTCCCCCTTTGGCATTATCCCAAAAATGGGGGGCATATAACGACAACAATTAGGAAATGTAAAATCCAACATCGGGAGTCGTAGACAAAGACAATGGACCAACTTGACACCAAGGGAAAATTGTGGAAATCAAAATAAGGTGTGCCAAATTTTCCATTATCAATAAAAATCAATGATAAGCAAAATCATCAAAAATACCAAATGTTTATTCATTTCTTGAATAAAGAAACATACTCTTCAATATTCAATATTCTTGGTTAATATTCAATTATAGAATTTAAATCTATTTAACCAAGTTTTTATGCGTCGAGCGACGAAGTAACATTTCAAATGAATTCAACAAATATTCAAATTTGCACGACGAATAAAAGACAAAGTGAACGATGATGAACATATATATATATATAGAGACAACATGAGTACATCCAAAAAAAATATCACATCGAATATATGAGATACATCATATCAAGCGCTACAGATCATCAAAAAGAAATACATCATCATCATCATAAAATCCAACACCGACAACCAGAAAGCACAAAAAAAATACATCAAAGCATCTCTGAACCCCATCCTAACCCAAAACACTCTCACTAAACATATATCATCCAGAATGCAGTGGAGAGTCCTCGGAACAGACGATCACGAGGAGGAGGCAGGATCTGCAGCGTCCGTGGGTCCAGTCGACGGAGTGGACTCAGGCTCTGCAGGGAGAAGAGGTGTCTCAACTGATGGAATCGTCGGGGCAGGAGTCGAGATCTCAGCAACAGGCGCAACAGCAGCATGAGTCTCGACAGAAGCAGCAGCAGCAAATACATGAGCAGGCTCGGAAACTGGGTCAGCAGCAGGCTCAGAAGGCTGAAGAACTGCAGCAGATGGCTCTGGAACACCGGAAGAGGTGGCAACTCCAGGAGCCGAAGAGGAAGTACCAGCAGCAGCAGTACCAGCAGAAGTGCCCTCGGGGGCACGAGTCGAAGCACGACAGAGCTCCTCAATGTCCTCCTCAGCCATCTCATCAAACTCCTCATCCTCAGACACGGAAGGAGGAAGCTCAACACCCATCTGACGAGCCATACGGCAGACTACCTCCTCGGTACGAGCCAAGCGGGACTCGTGACGACGAAGTATCCGTAGGACATCATCAAGGGTGGCAACGGGAGTGGCAGAGGCACTGGCAGAGGCAGGGACAGACGCAGAAGGTGTCGTCCTCTGAACGTGACGAAGCGCCGCAAGAGATTTCTTGACGGCCGTCGCATTCAGGGGAGGACCGAGGGGACGCTCATCGTCACGAGGCAATGTGACACGAAAATGACGAAACACGAGGGTCAACATGCATGGGAATGGGATATGAGCTGATTTATTGGACTTTCGAATACACTCGAAAGAGTCAATCTTATCGAGTATAATTCGAGCCCAATTAATCGAGCTCCCCATGAAGATCGCATAGATAAGCTTCAAAAATGGCTGGGAAGGTAAAGATGAGGAGCCGTACTTGGGAAGCAAGCACGACTTCAGAATCAGATTGAGGACCCACGCATTAGGCTTGAAAGATTTAGAAGGCACGCCAATCATGGCAGGAGGGATCTGATGGAAAATCTCTGAAAGCATATCCTGATCAAGAGAAGAAATATCATCTATCGAAATATCAGACGGAAGAAGTCCAGACGAAGAGATACCCAAAATCTCTCCTAAGATTTCCGCAGTGAGGACTATAGGAGTCCCCAAAATGGTCGTCTCAACAGAGTGGGTCTGATCGTACTGACCCCGGATCCTATTCGCATAGAAAAGCTTCACTAACCTAGGGTAGGGGTGAGGATTCGCCTTCGGGTCATATCGAAGGTAATCGAGAAGACCCGACGACGACAGAAGATCAGCTAATCCTATGAAGTCGCTAAACTGGACGAAATGCTCCAGAAGCAGCGGGCAATGTTCGATACGGTTATACGCCGCGAGACACAAAGGGTCATCGCGACATAAGGAAATATCGACACCGCCCACCGGCATCGGACCCTTTCCCTTAGGCTTTCGAGTAGACGAACGAGGGTGGGTGCTAGACTCGGGATGACTAGGAGGAGTGGGTTCCCTATGAGTCTCAGTCTCGGGGTTATACTCCGTATCGGAATCGGTAGGAGTATGAAACGAAGATGCAGAAGCAAGAATTTTGGCCTTGGGCTTAGGCTTGGGTTTGGGTTTCGGTTGACCTCTAGGTTTAGCGGTCGTCGTCCTCTTCTTCTTAAGAGGAGGCGAAGACGACGAAGGATGGGTGGTCTTGGCTCTACGCTTCGGAGGGGTTGGATGCTCGGGATCCGAAGAGATTGGATCAACGGTCATCGGAGAGGGGCTAGAGGGAGTGATCGGAATGCGTGTTCTTGCCATAGTCGAAGCAAGACACGGGACAAGGAGATCAAACGAAGAAGCCCTAGCCGAAAAAAAATAAACAAACCCTAAGAACCCTAAGAACCCGAGCAAGCCCTAGCTCTAGGAAATGAAATCTAACCCTAGGAGGAGAGGAGATCACCTAGAATGAGGGGCCGACGGAGGAGATCGACGGAGATGGCCGGAAAAATGGCCGGAGATCGATCGGAAGTCGAAGGGTTTCGAGGGAGGTCGGGGTTTTGAGCGGAGAGAGAAAAGATTTCGATCGATTAGAATGAAAATCGATCGACTAAACTGAGTTTAAGTCGGTCGATTTCGCAAAAGACCAAACAGCCCCTGGCACAACTAGTCGGTCACAGTTCAAGCACTGACCGACTAGATCACGATCTAGTCGGTCGGTCAATGAGCTTGAACCGACTAGTTGCAAACAGTGGCTGAATCCAAGAGTTACTGACAAGATTTAGTCGGTCTGTGTTCATTTACTGACCGACTAGATCTCAATCTAGTCGGTCGGTCACTGAACACGAACCGACTAAAGAGTCAAAAACTTGAAAATCAAGTTCTCTCCACAAAACACTTGGACGATATATCGCAAAACTCTCAATACTCATCTAAACTACCCCATTAAACGTCGAAATCTTAAATAGACATTGAGATACGATTTCGATCATAAATTCAAACAAATCACATAAAATTCTCAAAAATTCTATAAATCTATCATGATTGAAATAACGCGAAATATAGAAGCATGCAAGATAATTGAATGAAATATGAATCCTATATCTCGGATTCACCCATAATCCCCAATTCTCGACGCAACCGCACAAAGGAGTCCTCCTTTAGGGGTTTCGTGAAAATATCGGCGATTTGCTTTTGGGTTTCAACGTACACTAAAATGATGTCCTTTTTAGCAACATGATCATCTAAGAAATGGTGTCGGACATCTATGTGTTTCGATCGGGAATGGTGCACCGGATTCTTTGAAAGACAAATAGCACTTTGGTTATCCACCATGATAGGGCTAGTATCACAATGAATACCAAAATCCTTCAATGTGTGTCTCATCCAAAGAACCTGGGCACAAGCGGCACCGGCGGCAATATATTCCGCCTCGGTGGTTGAAAGTGAAACCGAATTTTGCTTCTTGGAAAACCAAGAGACAAGAGAATTTCCTAGAAAATGGCAAGTGCCACTAGTACTTTTCCTGTCGGATTTGCATCCCGCATAATCAGCGTCACTATATGAGACTAACTCATATGTGCTAGATCTCGGATAAAGTAATCCAAAATCTAGAGTGTAACTTAGATAGCGAAAAATACGCTTTACCGCTACTAAGTGAGACTCCTTAGGTTGAGACTGATAACGAGCACATATACATACGGCAAACATAATATCGGGCCTACTTGCGGTAAGATAAAGCAAACTACCTATCATACCTCGATATAGACGAATGTCTACATCCTTACCGCCCGTATCCTTGTCAAGATGCGTAGTCGTGCTCATCGGAGTCTTTTTCCCGGAGGCATTCACCATTCCAAATCGCTTTAGCAACTCCACCGTGTACTTCGTTTGGTGGATGAAGATTGCATCGTTCATTTGGCGAATTTGGAGACCTAAGAAATATTTGAGTTCGCCCATGTGGCTCATCTCAAATTGTTCCTTCATAACATTAGAAAACTCTTCGCAAAGAGTGAAGTTAGTAGCACCGAAAATGATATCATCAACATAAATTTGTACTAATAAAATATCATTATTCGCATGCTTAATAAAAAGTGTTGAATCGGCTTCGCCCATTTTAAAATTCAAATCCAAAAGAAAATTCTTTAGGCGATCATACCAAGCTCGAGGAGCTTGTCTCAAACCATAAAGAGCTTTCTTTAGTTTAAAAACGTGATTTGGAAATTTTTCATTTATGAAGCCCGGAGGTTGAGAAACGTAAACTTCCTCAACTACATCTCCGTTTAAAAATGCACTTTTAATATCCATTTGAAATAGTTTAAAATTCTTATGGCATGCAAAAGACAAAAGTAATCTAATTGATTCTAATCTAGCTACCGGAGCGAAGGATTCTTCGAAATCAATACCTTCCTCTTGTCGATAGCCTTGAGCTACTAACCGAGCTTTGTTCCGGACGACGACTTGGTTTTCGTCGGTTTTGTTCTTGAAAATCCACTTTGTCCCTATGACGGTGTGGTTCTTCGAAGGCAATGGAACAAGCTCCCACACTTCATTCCTCTCGAATTGAATGAGCTCCTCCTCCATGGCAAGGATCCAAGCACTATCTTCGCATGCTTCAACTATATTCTTTGGCTCTATCGATGAGACAAAGGCACAATTTGCGAAGTGGTGAACTTGCGATCTCGTCTTGACACTATCATAGATATTGCCAATGACTTGCTCATGGGGATGGTCACGAACCGAATGAAGCCGTTTGGGAATACCTTGATCACTAGGAACATTCTCAACAACTTCATTAGTTGGGTTAGTCTCAATAGAATCAATAGAATCATTAGACTTAGAATTATCAAACGAATCACATAAAACATCCAAAGAATCATTATCATTTGAAATTCTAGTTGGAACAAATCCTTCATTAAATGAGACATGAAGCGACTCCTCGATCGTCGAGGTTCGTTTGTTGAATATCCGGTAGGCTTTGCTACGCGAAGAATATCCCACAAAAATCCCCTCATCGGATCTCGGATCGAATTTGTCCAAACTACCATATGTGTTCTTAATAAAACATTTCGAACCAAAAACACGAAAATGTTTAACTTGAGGCAACCTACCAAACAACAATTCATAACAAGTTTGTTTAGTGCCGGGCCTCAAAAGTATTCTATTAAACACATAGCAAGCGGTGTGTACCGCTTCCGCCCAAAATTGATGGCCAAGTTGGCTATCATCAAGCATAGTGCGAGCACACTCCACTAGCGTCCTATTCTTTCTCTCAACTACACCATTTTGAGGAGGTGCACGAGGGAAAGAGAAGGTGTGAGTAATACCAACTTCATCACAAAATGTCTCAAAAGACTCATTCTCAAATTCACCTCCATGATCACTACGAATAGTGACAATGGTGGTTCCTAAGAGATTTTGTACTTTCTTAACAAAAATTGTGAAGTTTTCAAAAGCTTCATTTTTATTACACAATGAAAATACCCAAGTAAATCTTGAATAGTCATCTACGATGACAAGTCCATACCTTGCATTTCCTAAGGAAGCTACTCTAGTTGGCCCAAATAAATCTAGATGTAATAGCTCTAGTGGCCGTTTTGTAGAGATGCTTTTCTTAGGTTTAAATGAAGATTTAGGAAGCTTGCCGCGTTGACAACAATCACAAAAACTTTTCTTTTCAAAAACAAGCTTCGGAAAACCTTTAATAGAATTCAATTTTGAAAGCTTATATAGTGTTCCAAAGTTCACATGTCCAAAGCGTCGATGCCATAAGTGTTGTTCACTTGTGTTGGCAACGAGACATTGTTCATATGACTTAGGAAGATCCAAAATATAAATGTCTTTACGACGAGTTCCGGAAAATAATAATTTTTCATTATCCTTTCTTAAAATATGACACAATCCTTTCGCAAAGCTTACTTTGTAACCTTTGTCACAAAGTTGACTTATTGAAATAAGATTATGATTTAAACCACTAACAAGATACACATCACTAATTAATGGTTTAGAAGGGTTACCTACATTACCAACACCTATGATGGTTCCGCTCTCGTTGCCTCCAAATACGACGCGGTTTCCATTCACAATGGGAACCACTCCGGAGAGCAATCGAGCGTCACCCGTCATGTGTTTGGAACACCCGCTATCGAGTATCCAATTCCCTTTGGAGCTAAATTTAAATTTGTTGCTCCTTCCCTTTTTCTTTTCCTTGAGTACCTAAAGATAGAAACTTCCATATCATGGTACCCAAGGTCATTGGGTCCAAGGGATTAGACCTTTGGAAGCCAAGTCCAAGTGGACTTAGACTTCCCCACATAATTCTTACTATGCACAACATCCGAAAAATAAGCATTCATATATATTTGTTTTTCGTCCATGCTTGTGTCCTTTGGGCTCCAAATAGTGAAAACTTTGGGAGCCATCATCCTATTGGGTGCATGCATGCGACGTTGATTTCTACGTGATGCATGTTGTGGATAGGCATACGGGACATGATGGAATGGTGCACGACGAGAATTATTCATATGATGAGGTGGGTGTACATATGCATGTGTGGGAACACGTGCGTGAGGGTGTCTCACTTGGTGTGCACGTGCCCGGGAATGTGTTGCATAAAAATCATCATAAGTGTGAGACGGTGGAGTAGGACGTGTGTTCCTACGTGGCATGGAATTGGTGTACATAAAAGCATGCCCCTTCTTTGGAGGTCCACCCAATGTGGGTTTCTTTCCGAAAGAGGGTGTGGACGAGGTGAAAGCACCATTGGTAGATGAACTACCAATAGAGTGTTTGCTCCCACTCGTTGAGGCTTCGGAAGTTGGCCTAACAAAAGTAGTGACCGACTTGGAAGAATTTCCCATCATAACCCCAAGCCAATGTGGTGTTTGGCCGGAAGTAAATCTTTTAGGATATTATCCAAATGGCCTTTACCCTTGTTGAATTCGTTGATTCGGCCCAATGTGTTCTCATATTTCTCTTTGAGAGAACGCAAGGAAGTATCCAAAGTGGATATTTGCGAAGTGAGCACATATACACGAGATTTAAGATTCTCGTTCTCAATACTCAAAGTCGAGTTTTGAGAAGTTAAATCCGCTATCTCATGTTCTTCCGCATCCTCAATGCTAACATGTTCAAGTTTAGATTTGAGATTTACAATCTCATTTCTTAACTCTTCAACAACGGTGTCGTTGTTGGTGATGATAGTCTTAGGCGATGTTTGAATGCTAGCTAGGTCATCTTTTACCTTAGTATATCTATTTACTAACTTAGTATATTTTGACCAAAGTTGAGTGTTAGCATCCCTAAGATCATCCATCGTTACCTCATCGCTTTCTTCATCACTATCATCGGAAGAGGAGGATCCTTGATCGTGCTCCTCTCTTGCCATGAAACACATGTGTGCTTGCTCCACGTGCTCATCGTCCGACTCTCCGCTTGAGGAATCCTCGGAGTCGGTGAAGGTAGCTCCGACAAGTCCCTTCTTGTTTCCTTTCGTGTACTTCTTGGACTTGTCATACTTTGGCGCCTTCCACTTCTCCTTTTGCTTGTTTTGAGGACAATCCGCTTTGATGTGTCCTGGCTTATTGCATTTAAAGCACAAAGGTGGAGAGGCGTTAGTAGATGTAAACTTAGATTTTTGTTTGAAGTTACCCTTTCGGAAGAAGCGATTGAACTTCTTTGCCATGAGTGCAATGGATTCCATGTCCATTTCTTCTTCCGAGTTCTCATCATCGGTAGAGGTGGATGAAGCCGCCTTGAATGCAATCGCCTTTTTCTTAGGCGCATCTAGGTTCAAATATGACTTCATCTTTTCTTGTAGCTTCACCTTGCTATCTTTGCGTACCTCATATGACATCAAAGTACCCATTAGTTGAACTACGGTATATTTGTCCATGTCATTACCTTCCTCGATGGCGAAGGTACGTTTTTCCCAAGAAGAGGGAAGTCCTTCAATAAGCTTTAAGCACTTCTCCTTTTGAGTGTAGATCTTGCCGAGGGCCTCTAACTCGTTTATTATGTCAACGAAACGAGCGTAATATTCTTTCATCTTCTCGCCCTGTTGCATATGAAACATTTCGTAATCTTTGGTTACGACTACGAGTTTAGAGTCTCTTACCCTACTCGTCCCTTCATGTAGAATGAGGAGGGAGTTCCAAATTTGATATGCACTCTTACATGTGCATATCTTATTGAAATCCTCGGGCTCCAATGCACATTGCAAGGCGTTCATTGCCTTGGCATTGCTTACCTCCGCGGCGACCTCCGCGGTAGTCCATTTCTCAAAATCTTCTTCTTCGGGTTCAATATACTCCTTCATTGTAGTTCTCCATAAAGATGCACTTCGGAGGAAGGTTTCCATCCGACACTTCCAGTACCCGTAGTTGGTACCGTTGAAGAATGGAGGCCTCGTAGAGGAATGTCCTTCCATCACGGAAGATGCTCCTTCACGGTTCCTGAAGGTGTCATAGTTGGAAGGTGGACGCACGGTCTTGTTGTCGTTGGCAGACATAGCTGAGAATCTGGCTATGATACCAAATGTAATGCCCTACCAGCTACTGCACAAGTACTAGAGGGGGGGGGGGGGTGAATAGTACTTTAAAATAATAAGGCGTATAATTCCAAATTAAATTGCAAACAACCACCAAATCAATTTGCGGAAGCTTAAATTGAATGACAACAATGAAATTAACAAAGCAAACAAACGATGTTAATGGGTTCGGATCCACCCAAGTCTCCCCGACTTGTTCCCGGTGATCCTACGTCCCAACCACCCGGATCCCCTCCGGATACTTGAGTTAGAAACCCTAACTCAAGATTTCCACTATGAATATCTTGTGAAAAACCTTCACAAGATCAAATCATACATGCAATGGCAAAGTGAATCCCACAACCCGGGATCACAAACTTCTCTCACAACCGAGAGAGCCAATAAGCAATATAAAGAGTTTAAATGAAATAAATACTCTTACCACAAAATCCTATACCTTGAGTTTTTCTTACCCAATAGGTGGAATGAAGGATTTGAGGAAGATGAAGTCACCAAGCCCTAGCACCAAGGAAATGAGCAGCAATGGGTGCCTAGGGAAGAGTTGGAGACTTGGATCAAGCAATAGCTTGAAGAGCTCACCAAGAACAAGCTTCTCTCTAGATCTAGAAATGAGAGAGAATGGGTTTCTTGTGAGGAAGAGAGCTTTAGATTTGAGGGAGAATAGCTATCTCTTTAGAACTCAATGAATCTCTTAATGGCAGCTCTATTGAAGATAGAAATGACCTAGGTTCGTATTTATAGGGTCCCATAAAAACAAGTTAGGTCATTCTCCAACGGATAGAAATCTGTGAGAATTAGTCGGTCAAAGAACAATCACTGACCGACTAGTTCATCAACTAGTCGGTCAGTCAAACAGCATGGACCGACTAAGAGCAGATCTGAGAAGAGATAGAATTTCAGACCTAGAAAACTAGTCGGTCCAAGAAGACTTTCTGACCGACTAGTTTCACAACTAGTCGGTCATCCAATGAACGTAGACCGACTAAGAGGCAAAACAACATAGTCTGAAGGCAAGTTGACTTAGTCGGTCCAAGAACAAAAGTTGACCGACTAGATTGTCAACTAGTCGGTCATCAAACGTTCTTAGACCGACTAACGGTAAACAGTAGCTTAGGAGAAATTTGGCATGTACAGTAAATCACAACTAGTCGGTCAAAGAAGCATCACTGACCGACTAGTTCACAAACTAGTCGGTCGGTGAGTCAACGTAGACCGACTAACTGTAAACAGTAAAGTCCAAGAAATTAACTGACAGAAACTAGTCGGTCCAAGAACAGTGGCCGACCGACTAGATCACCATCTAGTCGGTCAGTACTTGTTCTTGTACCAACTAACATGCACAACAAAGTCCGAATCGAAGCGCGACGCTTCGAGGAAGTTAGAGTGAACTTGTGCAAGAATCCTAGAGCTACGAAATGAGCGAACTGAAGATAGAAACGTAAGATATACTCAAGGCTTAACATTCTATCAATCGAAACTAAAAGACTATAAATAAAACCTTAATAAACGGTCTTCAATAGCTTCGATTGAATCTTCATATTTTCCAAAGCGTCGCAAGAGCTTCAACGAAGCTTTAGGCATGAATATGAGCTTTTGGAAGTGTTGAGATGTCGCTTTGAATATTCTCGTGAAATTGGCGACGATCTCCAATACTGCGCTCACAAATTGTTAGTTCATGAATTATTTATGTTTGCTCATCATCCAAAATAAAGAACGTCTAGGGAATGGGGAATCCCCGCTACTCACCGTGTTTCATAAATGTGGTTTGTCGGTATCAAAATTGCTAGAATGAGAATTTGGATGAACTAGTTGCAACTAAATGTGAAACCTAGCTCACGCTCTCGCGCTGTTGCCGGTCTATAGCTATCCTAGGGTCGGGTCCAATCTCTTGCAAACCCTAGCCTAGGAAAGCTAGCATTAGGATCAACATCATCGTCTAATTGCGCACCGAGCCCAATCTCTTGCAAACTCGGTCCACAATCTAAATTAGGATAGTTCCTACCCGTCCAATCTCTTGCAAACGGGTATCGGCACGGAATTGCAACCGGAGATCCTAGTATCGGTCCAATCTCTTGCAAACCGATACTTCGAAAATCCGACTCCAACCCAATTCGGATTTCTAGGGCTTCCTATCAAATTGGGATCCAATCTCTTGCTAATCCCAATTGATATGAATACCTAGCTATCCGTAGTAATTCGATCCCAATCTAATCTCTAATTATTGATTCTAGCACAATTTCTACCGATTTATCACAAATACGAAATTGGGCTTGTAGGGTTCATCCCCACGCCCCAAGACGTGGAGACTACTCACAAATCATAGCAATAGCACAAAAATAATCAATGAAATAGACAATGGAATTCATCACAACAATGATATAAACAATAAAAATAGAGTTTTTGGGGAAGAGAGATGCAAACCAAAGTAGTTCTTCAATTAATCCAACAAAAATCCAAGTTTTTCTCTTCTCCAATCACAAAATAATAAAGCTAAAAAGTAATCTCAAAAAGCTGCAAAAAATCTAAGAGATGGCTCCTCAAACTAGGGTAAAAACAGGGCTTAAATAGCCCCAAAAATCGTCCAAAAATCCTGACCAAAACGCCCCTGCACAGCCTGTTTTCCGCAAATTTCGCTACAGGCAGCGCATCGCACTCGGCCGAGTGACAAAAGTCGCTTGGCCGAGTGAAAACCCTGTCATTTTCCAGTAAGTCGGGGGCTTCAGGGGTCTTCAGTTCGGAGGCGGCTCGGCCGAGTGAGTTGTCGTCACTCGGCCGATGGCTTCACTGCACTCGGGCGGACGTAATAATCCACTCGGCCGAGTGGGTCTTCTGAAGCTCAGGTGGCCGAAAAACAGTAACTTCGATATTTTTGAGGGCCTTCGTCTGGGCGCCACTCGGGCGGACGTGGTATCGTCACTCGGCCGATGTGGTCTCCGTCGCTCGGCCGAGTACACATGGAAAACGTGTCTGAACGGGTTGGCCGAGCGGTGTCTCGCTGGTCGGCCGAGTGGCTCCTCCACTCGGCCGAGTGGGACACAAAAGATGCCCAATCTGATTGTTTTGGCCTCCTCGTCGCTCCTGCGACGTCCATTCTTCTTCCGCTCCTCTCCAACAGCAAAATATCCCACGGGGAGGTCGTCGGTGGCCGTCTAAAGTAAGCGTGTCTCGAGATCACTCCAAATCGCGCCAAATCACCTGAAATGCGACAAAAACAACAAATCGTGAAAAGCATCGCAATATCGTCGATATATCGTGAAAAACATGATTTGGGCGATCTAAATGGCATGCAAATACACGGAAAAAAGGTGTAAAATATGGAGTGAACAAAATCCCCCAAGCTTGCCTCTTACTCGTCCTCGAGGAAGATAAGTAAAAGGCGAACCCGGTGGATTCGGAAAACAAAAACGGCGAAAAAAAAACGAAAAAGAAAAACGAAGAAGAATGAAAACCAAATGAAAATAAAGACGAAAGAAAGAAGCGAAGAGGTAGGGTGCTAGATCATTTTCTCAGGACGTGGGTTTCACTTACTCTTATAGCATGCGCCGAATGAGAAATACATGTCAAAGAATCTTATTTTGATATCATAGTATAATAGTGCAAATAGAAATAGAAAACCCACGAACATTGATATAATCGTGAAGAACGGAATGATTTTAAAATTAACATTGCCGGAATCATTTAAAGCGGTATACAAATCACAGATCACACACTTTTCAATTGAACGCTTTCTATCTGGAGTATAAGAGTATCACACTATAGAATAGAGAGAATGGAAAAGTTTGGATTTCATGAAATGAACGCTAGGCTTAGATTTCTGGATTTCGTGAAGCTAGAAACAATCTCACCGAGTATAGAATATTACTTAGCCTAGGTTGTCGTGCGATGTCAAGTAGTCACTCTCTCACACATCAATGGATCCCCTCCCCCAAGCTTATCTATAAGCGTGGTGGCACAAAAAATATTACATCCCCATTTTTATAAACATATAGCTCCAAAAGTGATAGAGAGAAAGAAAGAAGAAAGAAAGTGAGATGGGATCTCTTATTGAGGATTTTTCCTCTTTTCTCTCTTTTTTCTTCTTCTCTCTTTTTTTTATATAAGAAATATATACACAATGATTCCAACTCAGAGAGAGATAATGATATACAAGAATGTCTTTCTCTCTTTATTTTTTTATATATAAGCAATATATACACAATGATCCCAACTCAGAGAGAGATAATGATATACAAGAATGTCTTTCTCTCTTTATTTTTTTAGAAGAAGGGATTTGGAGCTAGGAATTAATAGCGGGGGAAATGCCATAAAATAGAATCACTAAGGGGAGATTCACCAATGATTTTTAAAAGTAGAGAAATGATGTTCAAGATTTGTGGAGAAAGAAATATATATAACTCTCGGTTCACTCTATAAGACATGCACGACAACTTCAGCAGGGTAATCTAATCTACTCAGTTTCGATCACAAAAAAGCTAACTAATCCAGATATATCATAGCTAACATCATTCAATCATCCCGAAGTGAAGTGTACAATTCATGCATATAGAAGTGATATAGGAAAAGAAATCGGTACTCCAGATATAGGCATTCAATGCGTGAATCTTGGTGTGTTTTCTGTGATAGCATACATATGAATATTCAGGCTCAGTTAATAATAAAACTTCATCCATTTTCATGCGGAGAAAGTGTGGGTTACTATTCTAGATGCAAAGCAAGTCATAGCATATGATATCAGAAATAAAATCTAAGACATGACAAATATAGCATGCATATAGAATAAGCTAACTCCACGTAGACATCATCACAGAAAATTCATCTCTAGCATGAGATGAAAAAGGAAAGAAATAAAGATAAGAAAAATAAATCTATGCAATGCGGCACACAGAGAGATAAGGAAAACGTGATGCATGGCAAAATAAAAGAAAAATAAAGAAAAATGAGTGCAAAAGTGAAAAGAAACGGTGTGAAAAACTAAAAATAAAGGTGGCAAATCGAAAAAGAACGTGAGAACTCACTCCCCCAAGCTAAACTGCACAGTGTCCTCAATGTGCAAAGTGTGGCACTCAGAGAGACAAGTAATGAGAGGGGCAAGTGAGGATGCATGCATAATGGAAAGAAAAAAAAAATAATAAAACGAAAAATAAAGAAAGGAAAATATGATGCGGATATGATGCATGCACAGATATGAGTGATACGAGTATAAATGGGTCACCAAAAGCTCTCCCTCTCTCCCAAAAAAAATATATAAAGATACAGCAAATGAGAATCACAAAAGAGTGAGGGGAGGGGGGGGGGGTGGACAAAAAGGCATCAGGACCCAGCAGAAACGGGCAGCACAACGGCAAAAAGAATCGATGGCATCAAGGGTGCCTAGGAAGGTGGTGCTGCGCCGTCTCCGTCCCGAGGCGGAGGAGGAGGAGGTGGTGGTGTAGGCTGCTGAGCTGGGGTGGGCGTGGAAGTGGAAACAGGTCTAGTGTGTGCGGAAGTGTGTGCGGGAACCTGCTGGGTGGGTGGTGGTACGCGCGGAAGACGCTCTAAGATCTGTGTCATGTAGTAGTGGATCTGAGGGATCATGGCAGAGCGTCCAGCCATCGTAGAGACGGTGGAGGACAGGGTCCTAAGGTCAGCTCTAAGGCCACTCATCGCCAACTCAAGAGCACGTATGCTCTGCAGTATAGTGTCGGGCGGGGGTGGTGCAGAGGGACGCACCGGTCTAGGCTGCGCGGGGCGGGGCTGGCGTACGCGAGTGGAGTATGTAACGGGCTCAGCAGGGAAGGGGACAAAAGGTGCCGCGCCAGCAAATGTGGGCCTGGCCTCAGTGTGAGGCCGGGACACCGGCTGGTGAGAAGTAGAGGCAGCGGCAGCAAAGGAAGCGTGCAGAAGTGGCAACGAGGTGGCAAGAGAGGTCAGTGGCCCAGAAGTGTGGACAGACGCCACGACGCTCTCGGAGAATACGGCGGCTGTGGAGACAGAGGACTCTACCGCTGGGGCGGAACTGTGTGGACCAAAAGGCGCAATCCCAGCGGAGATCATGCTAGCCATGGTCTCCACGACCGCGGCAAACGAGGGCGCTCCACTCTCGACAAAGGTCGGCGGGCGCTCGGGGAGTGCGGAGCAAAGAGGCTCCACGGACAGAGGGCCAGAGGTGGCAACGGGAGTGGTGGGGACAGCCTCGGAAGTGGTGACAGTGGTGGAAGTGGGCTCAGCAAAAGTACTCTCGACACTGACAGAGGTGGGGACAGAAGTGTCAGGAGCAGTGGAAACGTCAGGAACAGGCTGAGGGGCCACAGGGTCGACGGGGTCGGCAGCAGGCTCGGCAGGGTGTGCAGCAGGGTCTGCGGGAGCAGCCTGGGTAGCGTGGGCAGCGTGGGCCTGCTCGGCCTCCTCGGCCTCGAGCACGTACGCAGCGGGGATGATGACATCCATCGCTGGGAGCCAGTCAACGTGGGCCGGTGCAATCTGGGTCCGAGCTGGGCTCGGGAGAATCATGTAGTCGGCACCGAAAGGGCCGTGCAACCAGACCCAATGACGCTCACCATGCGGACGCAGCATCTTCATCCGGGCCATAACGTCTATCGACAAGGAAGTGGGGCCCGGAACGCGTCGCAGGTCGTCAGGTAGGTCCTCGCCGGTCATCATGGTAAGCAGGGTGATCAGACCGCCGCAGCATATCGGTGAGCGAGCGCCCACCGACACAATGATACGGTCTAAAAACCAAGCCGCAATGTCGATCACGACGGCGGGGACAAGCTCATCTCCATCCCTAGATAGAGCTCTGGGACGTGTCATCGCGTAGAGCATGTAAAGCTCTGGCGTAGACATCGTGCCCGGCTCATATCTGGCCAAAAAGGTGGTCGCCATAAGGCGCTGGGCAATACGTAGGCAGGGATGGACAATGGCCGAGGCCTTGGCCCTACTAGGGTCAAAGGCGGCGTGGTGGCCTGTGATCCGGGCCCAGAAGGCACGGGCGTCGAAAGAAGGTGGGGGGATGTGGGTAGGGCCGTAACCGCGATCGGCTCCGGGGACTGCGGGCCATGAGAAGAATGCTCTCATCATATCGAGAGTGACCTGGCACTCTCGATCCATGAACCTAAATGAGCATCCCTCATCGGTCCGGGCGATCGAACTCAAAACCTCAAGTGTCGGGCGGGTAAAAGTATCCGCCGACACCTGGAAAAAATCTCGCCAGCCCACGTTGTCGTACAACGTGAGCATCCCCTCAAGTACCCCCAGGCGTCCTAGGTCAGCGAGGTGTGCAAACCTGGAGGGTACGATCGAGCGCTGGGAGATACGCTCGAAGACGGCGCGGTGTGCGTCGTCTCAGAACGTAATCCCGAGCGGCCCGACCAGTGGAGCCGGTGGTGGTGGCTGTGGATCGGCAGGGAGAGGCTGTGCGGGCTGTGGGTGCACTGCAGGCTGTGCGGGGCCTGCAGGCTGTGCTGGGTGGACGGCGTGTGTGGGGGAAGGCGGAGGAGAGTCCTCCACCAAGTGGGAGGGGCCGGCATCATCCGACCGCTTCCGCTTGGCGGAAGCTCTCTTCGCCCGCGGCCGTGTCCGGGGCGGCATATCGGCCCCGAGCGCGCGCCGAAAAGTGAAAAGTGCGGCGTGTGCACAAAGAGTGGAAAGAGTTTACCCAAACACGCCGCGAGTGCTAAGCAGTGGAAGCGTGCGAAGTCCGCGCCTCCACGAAGTCCTGAGCAGCCCGTAGAAGCTCCCCTGAGCTCCCCTAAGCTCCAAAAAGCAACCTGCGCATGGAAAAGCGATATCAGCGAGTAATAATCAAAATGTATGGAGCAATAGGGGTATAACAGATAGATATGGGAATTGATTCGGGTTAGGGGTTCGATTAATACACGGATCCTCAAAAACTACGCAAAAAGAGGAGAAAATGGTGAAAACAAGCGAACCGGAGGTGACCGGGCGGTGCGCCGCCGGCGGCGACTCGGGCGAGGCGTCGGCGAGCTCGGCCGGCGGTGGCGGTCGGGCGAGTGAGGGTCGAGCGAGGGGGAATCGGGCGTGGGAGCTGAAGGGGCACGGGCGAGAATTGGGGATTTGCGTTTTCGAATTCTGCGCCCCCCTCGCCGCTTATATATAGAAAAGTTACGACTCGGTCGAGTGACGTTCTCACTCGGCCGAGCGAGGCAAATAAGAATTTCTCCCTGATATCGCTTTGGCCGAGTGGCTTTGCCAGCCTCGGCCGAGTGGAGTAAGTCCATTCGGCCGAGTGACTCGAGCTACTCGGCATGACTCGCCCTAGGAGGGTATCCGTTTTACTCGGCCGAGTGAAAATGTAGACTCGGCCGAGTAGCAGTTCTAAAGAAATGAGGAAAATAGACAGAGAGTTGGGTACAGCAGACTTCCCTCGTTCGTGAGCGGCTCGGCCGGACGAACTTCTGGACTCGGCCGAGTGACTAGTATACTCGGCCGAGTGAGCCTTGTGTTCTGCTGTTTGTCTTCGTTTGGGCTCTAAACTCCGTCTTTCTTCCTCCAGTCGATTTCATGCTCCTCCTAAGAGTCGAACGCCTTCTTGGGGCGCTCCTCGTCGTCTCGTTCATCCTCCTCATGATGATCTACCTATCTCCTCTCCTGTCAAGAAAAATAGGACCCGTTATCACAAAATTTTTGGTCGGATGACTCAAAACGCTAAAAATCTCTAAAACGAAAATAAAGAAAAAGTAAAAATAAAGCAAAAACCATCGGGTTGCCTCCCGACAAGCGCTCGTTTTAGGTCGTGAGCTCGACCCCCTATAATTTTCAATCAATGCGGGATGTTTGGTGCATATGAGATGCACCCGTCAAACTTCCCGGGGAGCGCGCTTGGATTTGGACGTGGCGGCGTAGCGTTCTCCCTCGGAGGTCTCTTGTCTCGAATAGTGTTGGGGGGAGGATCCCCCAAGCTACCATTTGCCCCGGTCAACGGCTTAACCGGCGATGCCGATTTCCGTACCGGCGGAGCTTTCTTTGGAGACTTTGATTTCGAGAGCTTGCAGAGCTCTCGAATCCTTGCGACATCAGCGTCGCCTTCATCAACTTCAGCGGAGAAGTCGGGGGAATCATCATTATTGTCTTCATGGCCTAAATCCGGGCCTTCTTCAAATTCTTCATCAGAAAGGGCGCCAACTGAGTGAGGAATCGTCTCCTCTATCACCTCATCGAGGGGTCCATATAATCGAGCTCCTCATGGTAAGGCATGTGCTTCATTGCTTTGGGAATGTGGAGCTCCACCTCGATGTTTCCGACGTTTAAGGTTAAGGTACCTTCGCGCACGTCGACGATGACTCCGGCGGTGGCGAGGAATGGGCGTCCAAGTATCAATGAGGTGTCTCCCTCTTCCTTAACGTCCATGATGACGAAGTCACATGGCAAGCATATTCCACCCGGGACTTGAAGTGGGATGTCTTCGGCAATCCCCACCGGCCTTGTTATCCGGCCATCGGCTAATTGAATGCGCATGTCGGTGGGTTTCAACTTTGTCCCGGTGTTAAGCTTTAAGAACATGGAGAGGGGCATGAGACTCACACTAGCCCCAAGATCGACCAACGCCTTTTGAAGAGGCACGCCGCCCAAAGTGCAAGGAATCCGAAAACTCCCCGGATCTTTAAATTTTGCCGGCTCCTTTTCTCTCTTGGTGAACCAAGAGCCCTCCTCGGCTAGCATGATCTTCTCCTTCCTCTTTCTCCCCGAAATCAAGTCCTTCAAGAATTTGGCATATGTGGGGATCTCGATGATGGCGTCAAGGAAGGGAATATTTATGCTAACTCCTCTTAGATACTCGAGGAATTTCGCTAGCCTTTTCTTCATTTTCGCTTTCGCTAGTCTTTGGGGGAATGGGACCGGTGGCATGAACCGCCTCTCCTCAATTAATCGCTCCGCCCTAGTTTTCTCCTTGTCTTGTGGCTCCTTCTCCTTTTCAACGTCAACTATCGGCTCAATTGGCTCCGAGCTTTCCTCCACGGGCTCCTCAATAGGAATCATGGCGGGGGTGGTGTCCTTCCCGCCTCAGTAGTAACGGTAACTACGGCATTGATGTGGCCCGTGTTGCCCCGTGGGTTTTGCTCCGGTTGCGCCGGCAACCTTTGAGTGTTCCGATTGAGCAACGCCAATTGCTCCGATATTTGAGCCACTACGGTATTAAGAGACTCTTGCCCCGCCTTCAAAGTAGCATTCACCTTGTTTTGCTCGACCATGAACGCCTCCACTCTAGTTTCGAAATCGGATCGTTGTGGAGTTTGCGGAGGGTTTTGATTTTGATTCCTCCACCCTTGGTTGAATCCGAGAGGCCTATATGGTGGAACTTGTTGCTTTGGTTGGAAGTTTTGTTGTGGAGGCCCCCTCGGCGGATAGTATTGTTGTTGGGGTGGTGGTGGTCGAGCTTGATTAGGCGGTTGTTGTGGCGGGTTCAAAGCTCCTTCATTGTTGGCGTAGGAGAATCCCGGATGATTTCTTGCGGTCGGATTGGACCAATACCCTTGGTTCCCCGCAACATATTGTACTTGCTCCAAGGATCCTTCTCCTTGCTCTCCTCCCGAGTACATGACTTGAGATTGGTCTTGCCAATCACACATTTGGTTGGTCGGTGCGGAGGTGGATGGGCTTCCTTGGGGCTCCGTGATAAATTTCTCCAATCTCTCCACCACCTTGTGGAGAGAATCGAATTTGCTCGTGAGCTCCGCTACGGCCTTTGCCTCGTAGATGCTAGTTGGCTTTAAGGAGGATGTGGAGTGT